>JARYGA010029415.1:0-385425 GCA_030545235.1 Helianthus tuberosus
ACACACGGGTATAATAGTATAATATTTTCTAAAGCATATCACGAAGTTGAAAAATTGAAAGTTGAGCGTTAAAGTTTAAGTGGACAAACATATTGGCAATCGCATAGACCAGTTTGATTAGGCTCGTACTGAAAAGTGTTCCTTAGTCTGCCTGAGAACGAATTTTGATCCCATTGCAATTGTAATTGTATATTACGGTAGTTGGTTATATTTTGAGTTTTTTATTTGTTTTTTAGTTCTCAATATTAAAAAAAATAAAAAAATTGGAAAAATTCAAAAATACAAAAATAGTGTCTTGCTTTTCTATAAAATCAAAAAAAAAAAATCCAAAAATAGAGTGCTTATTTGTTTTTCTTAAAATTAATAATGTAACCGTTCTTGAAGATTTGACTGATCATCAAAAGTTAAAAGAATTTAAATTGTGAAATTTCATGTACCTAGTGTTCATGTGGTACTCTCCCTGTTGCATAAGAAATGTTTGCTTATAAGTTTGTGAGTATGTTCAGAACTTGATTTCAATCAAGAACAGGGGTTGTTGAAGATTGAGATGCTGTTAGTTGCTGAAGAAGTCTGAAGCAGCACAACAACAAGATGTACCTGAGTCAGAAGAACCGGATACGAAACGCCGTCTGACAATGAAAGTACATTTGAAGAAGTACCTATGAACCTGCTTGAAAGAAAAAGATTGAAGAAGAAAAGAGTTGTTGAGAATCCTCCTCTCACATTCTTTTTAACAAGATTTTCAAGCAAAGCTGATCAAGATCTTGATATGAAGCTAACCACAAAAGCTGAAGAAAGAGACCCAGTGCTGAGAGTTCAGAAGTCAAGAACTTCCACAACATCTGCAGCATAGTGATGACCATAGACTTCGTTGAAGATATTGCTGAATTCATGCTATGAAGACAATTTGATGGCATCAGTCTAGGGGGAGATTGTTAGGCCCTAAAGTGTGAGACTGACGCATCAAATTAACACAACGGGTTATGGTTACGAACTGGGCCTTACCGGGTTAGTTTATATTAGGTATTGGACATTTATAGGTCACTTGGGCCAAGCTTTACGCCATGTGGGCCAAGCAGGCCCAAGGGAAGTCCATGTATGGAAGTGGGCTTTGGTAAGTATATAAACAAGTTTCTAACTTGTTTTTTAGGTTGGAACTTCATAGTTACAAAATTCCTCTAGAGTTAGAGAGAGAGGCAATTGGTTGTGAGCTTGTACCAGACGATTTTGCTAATTCATAGTAATAGAATCGTGTGCAAGTTTAAAGGTTATTTCGGTGTTCTTGTTCCTTTCATTTTGATTTCTTGAATCACCCATTGATTGGATTCCGCACAATCAATTGGGTTGTTTGATATCATTGAAAGATCCGGTTTACGAGACTTACACAAACTCACTCTCCTCTCCCTCTCCTCTATTCTCGGCCGTAAGTACCCCCCTCCCCATCATCGTATTCCACTAAATTCCAAGTTAATCCAATCATACCCTAAGGTGTTTCAAGGCATTCTAAGGAAGGCTCAAGACTTGGAAGCTCAAGGATTACACTTTGGAGCTATTAACCACCCTTTTTCTTCATTTCCATCATCTTGATTCTTCCCTAGCCTTGTGCTAGTAGTAAGTGTCTTATGAACCCATTTTTCATCTTGTCTTAGTAGATGTAACATGAGTGTAACTAAGAATATAAAGGATCTTACAAAACAAAGAGGATGAACACTTAAACCAAACTAAAAATCATAAGAAAACAAGTTGTTTATGATATGTGATGTAGTTGTTTGATGATTGTTTATGTGTATGATGATAAACACCACATAAATACTTGTTATATGATGATTAAACACATGATCTAACAAGTATGTGAAAGGATCTTGAAGGATCTATGTTGAACATGTGACATGTGTTATGTGAATGATGAACTTGAAAAATAATCATGTTTAAATGTAGAATTTGATTCCTACCAAGTATGATTCTTGAAAAATCAAAGAGTTGAAAGATTAAAGTTTCAAAGAATAAAGTTTACTACATGATAAGCATGATTTTGGTTCTTGAAAATAAATAAACTTGTTACACATGTGAAAATGAAATTGTTGATTTTACCCAAAAAAAAAAAAAATTGTTGAAGTATTTAGAACATGAAAATGGAAGAAAATGAATTTTTATAAAAATGGATCACAAGTTGTAAAGTGTGATTTTTTACAAGTTACTTTATATCAAAGAACAAACCATGTTTTTGAAGTTCAAAGAACATGTTTAACACATAGTTAAAAGGCTACAAATTTTTACAAACTTTCAAGTTCATAATTTCATGAAAAATGCATTTTTATGCATATGTTAGGCTTGTAAATTGTGATGGATGAATTGTTGATGATTTTGAAAAGAAAATGATATGCATTGAAAGCATGGAAACCTCCATTTTATAAAGGAAACTATGGCGAAATTTTTATAAAATTTAAACAATTAGAAAATATATTTTTAACAAGTTCTTACAAGTAACTTTGATTAATGGTTTTAAATATAAAAATTTCCGTAATTTTTGGTATAAAAATACAAGTAATGGAGGTTGGTTTTCAAAAATAAATATGACTAAATACATATTTAGGAAAATATATATTTAGGGACTTGAAAGTTGAAATAATATACCACACAAATACCAAAATTGTAATTAAAGAAATTACAAGAATATGAATATATATTTTGGACACAAATATTGGACTTTTGGACAAATGGACATATCGGACAAATTATATAAATATTCCGGAATTTAACTTGTATTATAACAAAGATTGGTAAACGGTATTTTCTAAACCGAACAAATGACAAAGTATGTATTTTTACAAGAAGTATTACGAAAATATACCATATTTTGTCAAACATGGAAATATATTATTATTTTGAAATGCATGAGAATATTTATTTTTCATAAATAACTTAAAAATATATTATTTTGGGTGGAAACTAAAAAATATATATTTTTCTAGTCTTAATCATAAAAATAAATTATTTTAAAGATATATGTGAACATTTATATTTACCAAGTCTAAGAAATAGATATTTTCTATGAACATATCTTAAAATATATACATTTTAAGAAAGCGAGAGTTATGGTTATAATTGTGTAAGAACACTATTCAGGAAAAATCAAATATATATTTAAGCATGAGATACTTAATAAATACAAGAATATACGTATTCCTATTCGTACAAATACATGCCAACATATACTACCAACACTCGGTAAAAATACCCTTGTACAAGTATTACACTTAATTTTGAGAATACAAAGTAAAATACTCAACATACTCATAATACAAGTATACCTATACTTGGGAATACATACCAGTGTATAATACTTAACAAACGGTATTTTGGTTATAAAAACTACAAACACACGTATATGGAAACTATATATCAAAACGAGTTAAACATATATATATTTTTTAAAGAAACCTTTATGATATATGAACAATGCATGAAAATAATATAAGTTAAAATATAGTATTTTAACTAATATATTAAACTTGGAATTATATATAATTATGAAAAGGAAAATTGGAAATTAATAAACCAACCTTTGCCCCATTGGTAATTAATAATCATACCTACAGAATTGGTAATTAATAATCCTACGTTTCAATATGTTGGTACTCAATAGATCTCCGTTAGTTTTTTTTTAACTGAAGTTAGTTTTTAAGTTTTATTTGTTACACAAACAGTCCCTGTAGTTATAATTTACTAGTTTTAAGTTTTATTTATTACACAAACAGTCCCTGTAGTTATAAAAAAAAAATCATAAAAATCCTAAAAAATCAAAAAAATTCTAAAAAATCATAAAAATTCTAAAAAAATCAAAAAAATTCTAAAAAATTCAAAAAAATCATTAAAATTAAAAAAAAACAAAAAAATCATAAAAAATCATAAAAAGTCATAAAAATTCAAAAAATTCAAAAAAAAGCAAACGTTTCGACACGGACCGTTTCGACCCGGACCGTTTCGACGCGTACCGTTTCGACGCGTACCGTTTCGACCCGAACCGTTTTCGACCCGGACCGTTTCGACCCGGACCGTTTCGACCCGGACCGTTTCGACCCGTACCGTTTCGACCCGTACCGTTTCGACCCGTACCGTTTCGACGCGTACCGTTTCGACCCGTACCGTTTTCGACCTGTACCGTTTCAAAAACGGTGGTGGTGGTGGTGGCGGTGCTGTGGTGGTGGTGGTGGTGGCGGCGGTGCGGTGGTGGTGGTGGTGGCGGTGGTGGTGGTGGCGGTGCTGTGGTGGTGGGAGTGGTGCTGTGGTGGTGGTGGTGGCGGTGGTGGTGGTGGCGGTGGTGGTGGCGGTGGCGGCGGTGCGGTGGTGGTGGTGGCGGTGGTGGTGGCGGTGGTGGCGGCGGTGCGGTGGTGGTGGTGGTGGCGGTGGTGGCGGTGGTGCGGTTCGAAACGGTTCGCGTCGAAACGTTTGCTTTTTTTGAATTTTTATGATTTTTTATGATTTTTTTGAATTTTTATGATTTTTTTGAATTTTTTTGATTTTTTTAGAATTTTTTTGATTTTTTTAGAATTTTTATGATTTTTTTGAATTTTTTTTGATTTTTTAGATTTTTTTTTTTATTTTTATGATTTTTTTTATAACTACAGGGACTGTTTGTGTAATAAATAAAACTTAAAACTAGTAAATTATAACTACAGGGACTGTTTGTGTAACAAATAAAACTTAAAAACTAACTTCAGTTAAAAAAAACTAACGGAGGTCTATTGAGTACCAACATATTGAAACGTAGGATTATTAATTACCAATTCTGTAGGTAGGATTATTAATTACCAATGAGGCAAAGGTTGGTTTATTAATTACCAATTTTCCTTATGAAAATTATATATATACATCATGCACCGAAAGTGTAACTCAAAGCAAACAATGAACAATGCATGAAAATAATATAAGTTAAAATATAGTATTTTAACTAATATATTAAACTTGGAATTATATATAATTATGAAAATTATATATATACATCATGCACCGAAAGTGTAACTCAAAGCAAACAAAATTCCAAAACAAGCCCTAATAAATAATTAAGACTGAGAGTAGTCAAAAGACCGAGGTGTCTAACAAAACCTAAAATGTTTGTAGGTAGCGACACGACCCGAGGAAATCGACTTTGAGCGCGCACTGTACGGATGCAAACTTGTGAGTTCATGTCCCCCTTTTTTGTTAATTGTTTTCGGATTTATAACTCTCGGGGGTGAAATACATGTCTCGATGGTATGGTTTAGCTAGGAAATGAACTGTTGGATCATGTGGACGAATAACATCTCTCTTAAGTGCCATTAATCTTGTTTAAGACCGAGGGGAAAAGGTGGTAGATCTATCGGGTGTAGCGAGCCCCACTCTTAGGTCCTTGTGTGGCTCATGTAGTGTTTTTGTTGTTCCAGCCGGATGGACCGGAGGAAATCCGCTAGGTTTGAGTGCTTCCTATGTCGCCACACATATTAATGTCCTTGCAAAAAATTAATGATCTGTTCATAGACGCTTTACATACCTGTTGTTAAAAGATCTCTCAAATGTTTACAAGTTTATTTGGAACTCACTCAAAACGCATGAACTCGCTCAACTTTTGTTGATTGTTTTCAAACTCACATGTATTTCAGGGAATTAGATGGATCTTTGGTGCTGGCGTTATTTTCAAGCTTTGAATTTCAAGTCTCGATGTCATCCACTTTTGGAGGGTTTGATTCGTATATCTCATCCTTGATGAGATATAGGATGCAAAGCCTCGTGAAACTAATCTTTTGTTAAACAAGTCCTTCTATGGAACTTTAAATCTTATGTTGGTTTGTAACTTCAATTTATTACTTGTGTTGGTTGATACTTGAACAACTTATGTTTTGTAATGTTTTAAACTTATGAATGGATGAACGTCGTTTATTTTAATCATGTAGTTGTTTATTACTATCCTATGCAATGAAAACTGATCGAGTCACGCCGCACGCTTCCGCAAAAAGACAAGGTGTGATAGGTTGGTATCAGAGCTTCGATTGTAGTGAACTAGGATTCCTTCTCGAGTCTAGTCTACAATCACTATGATTCTCTCACGAAAACATTTTTTATTATTTTCAAGTAAAAATGTTTTTCATTGCATTTACAAAAACGCCAAGATCCACGAACCAAACATTTTTCAAAGGAGAAACAAAGCATGGACATTAGTTGGTGTATAATCTATATGGGATAGATTTGCCGAACTATAAATGACCCACATAAGAACAATGTGATTACATGTGATATGCCGCCTTTACTTGCCTGTGTATACTAAGTAACGTTATTAGTCATTGATATATACATATATGTGTACGGATTATTTTGCCATGGTACCATGGTGTCATCTGTTAGTAGCGGTGTTTACGACGACTACGACCACATGGACATATCATCTAACGACGAGCCTGTTGTAGAGATTGTTTCTTCCGACGATGAGGATCTCGACGACTTCCAGCCGTTTGCGCTACCCGACCCTATCCTCGATTGCGAGCCCATAGAGGATGATGTCCTGGTTGTGGGGCCACAGCTGAACCAGTTTGTTATTATTGGTCACCCAGATGGAGCCTATATTGTTGACTACATTCCTTTGGATGTTGTTCCCCTAGCTGCAGTCGCAGGAGTTATTGTTGTCTCCGATGACGAGGATGACGTCCCTGTTATTCACGTCGGCCACTTGGATGACGAGATTGGAGATGGTGAGGTCCTCGATAAAGCTATTTTGGAGGTGTCGTCGCATGTTGTTTCTGTCATAGACATTTCCTCTTCCGATGTTAGCAATGATGCATCATCCTCAGCCATCCGTCGTGCTGGGTTACGAGCGGATGCTACTGATAGCAGCTATGATACTATACCCATTACTACCCAGTCACCTGATCATACACCTACTCCTATTTCAGCCCCCGTTGATACTCCCGTAGTTGTTCTATTTGATACACAGACTCCCCACACTACCCCCGTCACTCCTACTTCTGGACACCCACTTACACCACTTGCTGCTAATCCCCACCGGGCTGACTTACCTACCATATTCTCTCATGAGATCCCAGCACCCCACCCTAGGGAGGGCACATCCCGACAGCCCACTTATTCTGATACTCGAGCAACCCTTGATCACTTGTCCGTACCTTACCTCTCACCTCATATGTCTGAGTCTGATCCATATCACCCATGTCACCACCCTGTTTTCACGTCTGATGATGTTACACTCTCTTTTCAGCTTCAGTTCTAGGTTCTTTCTCGTCGCGTCAGTGAGTTAGAGCGGTTCAGGGATTCTATGCCCCCCACCACCAACCTATCCTCCAATGTCTATTCCACCACCACTATCACCACCACCACCACCACCGTCTCCACCATGTCCCCGTCGACTTGCTAGCCTTGAGGCTCGTGTGCTCACCTTAGAGCAGCGAGCCAATCTCTCAGACACGCGTATGAGTCACGTTCTGGATGAGATGGATCATAACCATAGTCTGGTTGTTCCTGCCCCACCTCCATCTCCTCCAGCACCCTAGACGTCTTTTGTTTGCAGGTACTTTTGGCGTGGGAGTTGCAGACCCACTTTTGTGTATGTATGAAGACAAGCTTGAGCTAGAGACACTTGAAGACCATGAAGACCAATGCAGGAGAAAAGACTTACTACTTTTGTATTTTGAAACTTGTACGACCGAGGCAATGTAACCTCGAGTCCCTTTTGTTTTTCTTCTACAAAACAATGTATCAAGTTGTCAGACATATATAAAAGCTCAATAGTTGTTTTTTTTCTTGGTTATGCATTGTTGGATATATGTGTGCATGTGTTACTTATGTGATTGCATGTTTGGATGATGTGATGATCATTTGTGTTATATATACACATACATATATATATATATATATATATATATGGGAGAAGATCATGCGAGAACCACCTCTTATTGCGAGAACCGCGAGAACCAATGTGAACACAACCAAAAATGCCTAAAAATAGCTAAAAATCACACAAAATTTTTTTTATTTTTTTTAATATTTTTTATAAAAAAATCGCTACTTTTCGAAGCAAAAAAAAAGAAAAAAAATAATTTAAAAAAAAAAAATTTGGCTTTAAAAAGTAGCGATTTTAACATAAAAAATATTAAAAAAAAAATTTAGATTTTTTTTATATTTTTTTTAGATTTTTTTAGGTTTTTTGGGGGTTTAGTTTTTAGCATTTTAGCTTGGGGGGGGGGGGTTAGGTTTTTTTTAGGTTTTAGTTTTTAGCATTTAGCTTGGGGGGGGGGGGGGTTAGGTTTTTGGGGGGGTGGGGGAGGGGGGTTTAGGTTTTTTTTTTTGGGGGGGGGGGGTGGGGGGTTAGGTTTTTTTTAGGTTTTAGTTTTTAGCATTTAGCTTGGGGGGGTTAGGTTTTTTTTTTTGGGGGGGGGGGGGTTAGGTTTTTTTAGGTTTTTTAGCTATTTTAGATTGTGTTCACATTGGTTCTCGCGGTTCTCACAATAAGGGTGGTTCTCGCATGAGCTCCTCCCTATGTACATATATATACATATACATACATAGGGAGAAGATCATGCGAGAACCACCTCTTATTGCGAAAACCGCGAGAACCAATGTGAACACAACCAAAAATGCCTAAAAATAGCTAAAAATAACACAATTTTTTTTTAAATATTTTTTATATAAAAATCGCTACTTTTCGAAGCAAAAAAAAAAATTAAAATTTTTTTTTTGCCACTAAAAGTAGCGATTTGAGCATAAAAATATTAAAAAAATATATATATATTTTTTAGATTTTTTAAGATTTTTTTTTATATTTTTTTAGGTTTTTTGGGGGTTTAGTTTTTAGCATTTTAGCTTTGGGGGGGGGGGGGGGTTTAGGTTTTTGGGGGGTGGGGGGTGGGGGAGAGGGGTTTAGGTTTTTTTGGGGGTGGGGGGGGGGGTTAGGTTTTTTTTAGGTTTTTTGGGGGTTTTAGTTTTTAGCATTTAGCTTGGGGGGGGGGGGGGTTAGGTTTTTTTTTAGGTTTTTATAGCTATTTTAGGTTGTGTTCACATTGGTTCTCGCGGTTCTCGCAATAAGGGTGGTTCTCGCATGATCTCCTCCCTATATATATATATATATATAACATAAGTGTCTACTATGGTGTTGCTTATATAGACATTTATTTGGTGAATATTTGTCTAACCTACCCGATACTTCTTGCTAAAAGAAAATGCCGCCAAGACGGAACACAAACTCAAACTCGTTACCAAGAACCGAAGCAGAACTTAATGAGCGCATCCCTTTGGCAATAGTGCAGCACGAAGCCAACCGCTCCGAACACAGCGGTGACACTTCAGGAAACAATCCCCCAACTGGTAATGTGTTGTAGATAGCACCATGATTACACATTGCAATACTCTTGGGTATTTCCATTCGTGCTTTATCAATGCTCACTCGTGATTTGTTGATGCATATGTTTCAGGCTGCACATACAAGCAGTTCTTACACTGCAAACCCTTGAACTTTGATGGCACCGGAGGTGCCGTGGCATTTGTGCGATGGATTGAGAAGACGGATTCAGTCATAAGGATGAGCAAATGCCTGCCAGAACAGAGGGTTACTTACATTTCTGGATTGTTCTTAGACGGTGCACTTTCTTGGTGGAACCTTCAAGTTCAGACCAAGGGTGAAGCTGCTGCATATGCAATGAGCTGGGACGAGCTCAAGGAACTGATGGGGAAGAAGTACTGCTCAAGGGCAGAGCTTCAGAAACTTGAAACTGAGTTCTGGAACTTAAAGATGGACGGACCGAAAGTTGCTAAGTACATCCAGCGTTTTCACGATTTATCAAGGGTTGTTTCCTACTTAGTTGAGCCTGAGTTCAAGAGGATAGAGAGATTTATCTGGGGACTTGCTCCAGAAATCCTGAGTATGGTTATTACTTCAAAGCCTCCTACCATCGCTGAGGCTATTGATTTGAGTGTGGCACTCACTGAAGAGGCACTTCGTTTGCGGAAATTCTCGAAGTCTGGGGCAAACAAGAAAGAGACTCGTGTGGAGTCTTCAAATGACAACAAGAGAAAATTTTCAAACTCTAAAAGAGCACTCGGGCAAACGATGATTCCAACAAGCGAAGGGATGCTAATCTGCCAGCAGAGGTCTGGACTGGCGCAACAAACAATGAAACTAGTGGAAAAGGGTATGCGGGATTCCTGCCCAAGTGTGATAAACGTCGATATCACCATACGGGTCTGTGCAGGACCAGTAAGTGTGAAAATTGTGGTAATACTGGGCATACCAAAGATACGTGTTGGTTTGGTGCGGGACGCGATAATAGGAATCAAGGAGGAAATGGTAACCAAGGTAGTAACGGGAATCAAAATGGTAATAGGAACCAAGGTGGGAATGGAAATCAAGGAGGAAATGGGAAGGTGAAAATGGTAATCAAGTTGGCAATGGGAATTGAGGAGGAAACAATAATAATAAGCAAGGCGGGAATGGTAATGGTCGAGGCCAGGGCTGTTATGGCTGCGGAGACATAGGGCATTTTAAGAAGGATTGCATTAAGGAAAATCAAGCCCGTGGAAGAGTGTTCACGATTGGAGCACGTGAAGCACACAAGGACCCGAATGTTGTTATGGGTACGTTCCCTATTAACCAACACTCTGCATCTGTTCTATTTGCTACTGGCGCCGACTTTAGTTTCATATCTATAGAATTTAAGAATACACTTGGCCTAGTTTCAAGTAAGCTAGACGTCCCATATTGTATAGAACTGGCGAACGGAAAATTAGTCGAAGCGAATGAGGTGATTAAAGGTTGTACACTCGAACATGGAGAACGAGAATTTTCTATTGATCTTTTACCCGTTGAATTGGGAAGTTTCGACGTTGTTGTGGGGATGGATTGGTTGTCTGACAACCGGGCGGAAGTGGTTTGCCACGAGAAAACCATCCGCATCCCACTGTTGAATGGAGAAACGCTTGTGATTCATGGGGAGAAGCGCGAGATGTCCCTACGAATTATTAATTGCATGAAGGCGCAGAAGTGCCTCCGAAAAGGCTGCATAGCCTTCTTCGCCCACGTCATCGACAAGGAGACCAACGAGCCAAAATTAGAAGACATCCCCGTTATGAGAGAATTTCCAGAAGTCTTTCCCGAAGACTTGCCTGGACTACCTCCACAGCAACAAGTGGAGTTTCGGATAGATTTAGTGCCAGGAGCGGCACTAGTGGCGAAGGCACCATATCGGCTAGCTCCGTCAGAAATGCAGGAGCTATCAACTCAGCTGCAAGAGTTGTTAGACAAGGGATTTATCAGGCCAAGCTTCTCACCCTGGGGAACTCCAGTTTTATTTGTTAAAAAGAAAGATGGTAGTTTTCGCATGTGCATTGACTACAGGGTGCGGAATAAGCTGACCATCAAAAACCGATATCCCTTACCAAGAATCGATGACTTGTTCGACCAGCTACAAGGTTCCAACTATTACTCCAAGATTGATTTGAGGTCGGGGTATCATCAGTTGAGAATACAAGAAGAAAGTATCCCCAAAACGGCCTTTAGAACTCGATACGGACATTATGAGTTTCTCGTTATGCCGTTCGGCTTAACCAATGCACCGGCAGTCTTCATGGACCTAATGAACCACGTGTGTAAGCCGTATTTGGACAAGTTTGTGATTGTGTTTATTGATGATATCCTAATATACTCGCGAACCAAGGAGGAGCACGAGCAACATTTGCGAGCTATCTTGGAACTCCTGAAGAAGGAGCAACTTTATGCGAAACTTTCGAAGTGCGAATTCGGATTCGCGAGGTGTAATTCCTAGGTCATGTGGTAAATGAGAATGGAATTCACATCGACCCTGCTAATGTTGAGGCGATTAAGAATTGGGAAGCACCTAAAACCCCAACCGAGATACGACAATTTCTGGGGTTAGCAGGCTATTACAGACGATTTATAGAGAACTTCTCGAAAATTGCTCAACCGCTAACGTCCCTAACCCAGAAGGATAAGAGATTTGATTGGGGTGAAGAACAAGGGATGGATTTTCAACTGTTGAAAGATAAACTTTGTGACACACCTATTTTATCCTGACCCGACAGTATCAATGGCTTTGTGGTATATTGTGATGCGTCTCGACAAGGTCTTGGTTGCGTGTTGATGCAACGGGACAAGGTCATCGCGTACGCGTCTCGTCAGTGAAGGTGCATGAGAAGAACTATACCACGTATGACCTTGAGTTAGGTGCGGTGATATTCGTGTTGAAAATCTAGTGTCACTATTTGTATGGTACTCGTTGCACGATCTTTACAGACCATAAGAGTTTGCAGCATATATTCGATCAGAAAGACTTAAACATGAGGCAACGAAGATGGGTCGAGTTATTGAATGACTATGATTGTGAGATAAAGTATCACCCGGGCAAGGCAAATGTTGCAGCGGACGCCTTGAGCTGGAAGGAGCGTGCAAAACCTCTAAGGGTGCGAGCTTTAGAGATGACCATAAAAAACAATCTCACTTCTCGGATTCGCGAGGCTCAACAAGAAGCGCTTAAACCGGATAATCTACGAGCCGAATCCTTACGTGGTATGGAGGTGAAATTGGTGCCGAAGGAAAACGGAACATTGTACTTCATGGAGCGAATTTGGGTTCCATTCTTCTGCGATCTACGCGCACTTATTTGGGACGAAGCTCATAAGTCAAGGTACTCTATACATCCGGGATCAGACAAAATGTACCAAGACTTGAAGGACTTTTATTGGTGGCCTAAGATGAAAGTCGATATTGCTGCTTATGTGGGTAACTATCTTACATGTGCCAAAGTTAAGGCAGAATATCAGAAGTCTTCAGGGTTGTTGTAACAGCCTGAGATTCCCGTATGGAAATGGGAAGAAATCTCGATGGATTTCATTACTAAGTTACCGAGAACTCAAAGAGGCCATGATATGATTTGGGTAATTGTTGACCGACTTTCAAAGTCATCGCATTTTCTACCGATCAGTGAGAAAGACAGCACTAAGAAACTGGCAGAAATATACCTTAAGGAGATTGTGGCATGTCATGGAGTGCCTGTTTCTATCATATCAGACCGAGATGGTCGTTTGTGTCAAGGATATGGCAAACGTTTCAGAAGGCCTTTGGATCTCAATTTAATCTTAGCACGACCTTTCACCCTCAGACGGACGACCAGAGTGAACGAACGATACAAACTTTGGAAGACATGTTACGTGCTTGTGTGATGGACTTGGGTGGAAGTTGGGATACTCACTTGCCTTTAGTGGAGTTTTCCTACAGTAATAGCTATCACACTAGCATCCAGGCCGCCCCGTTTGAAGCTTTGTATGGGCGAAAGTGTCGGTTCCCGTTGTGTTGGGTGGAACCGGAGATAAACAACTCATTGGTCCAAAATTGGTTCAGGAAACCACAGATAAGATTGCTCATATACGTGACCGTATCAAGACAGCTCGAGATAGGCAGAAGAGCTACGCCGACAAACGACGCAAACCATTAGAATTTGAGGTTGGAGATATGGTATTGTTGAAAGTCTCGCCTTGGAAGGGGGTATCAAGATTTGGAAAACGTGGAAAGTTGAACCCGCGTTACATTGGACCTTTTGAAATTTTGGAGAAAATTGGAACAATTGTGTACAAGTTAAAACTCCCAGAAGAACTCAGCAGTGTACACGAAACGTTTCACGTGTCTAATCTCAAGAAAATTCCTCCTCAAGAAACAGTCCTCATTCCAGCAGATGAGATTCACGTCAACGACAAACTCCAATTTACCGAAGAACCTATTGAGGTTACGGACTGCACAGCGGCTCCTACATACATATCTCCCCCAAAATACCTGAGTTTGAGTCTTCAGCCATATTTTTTTTAATATCAACAACCCATCTTTTAATGTTTCAATTTCAGTTATGCTTACATTTTTTTTAATATCAACAACCCATCTTTTATTGTTTCGAGTTCAATTATGCATACATTAGTCCTACAAATTTATTTTATTATATAAGAAATATTATTAAAATATAAATATCACCATAAAAGTAATAGAACTTTCTCATTATTTACAAATTTAACTCTCTATACTTTTTTGTTGTTTTTAGTAATTACGCAACCTTTTAAAAAAGAGTTACATCTACGTCTTTACAATGCAACCATTGCGACAAAAGTTGCAAATTAAATTGGCAACCATTTAAGAAAATGGTTGAAATAAAATTTGTAACTTTTAAATAAAAAGGTTGAAACTTCAATATAAAATTGTAGCTTTTTATGAAAAAGTTCCATTTGATATTTTAATGCAACATTTATGTTGAACGAAGTTGCATTAGATTCAAACACAACACAATTGAAAAATATTGCATCTAAAGAGTTGCATTTGACTCATTTTCTAGTAGTGACATCATCAAAATTTCACAGTGGGAACTCATTAAAGATTTATATGATAGTTTGTTTCCCGATAAGGTTAGGCATGTATCTAGTAGTAGTAACGGAATATTTTTGACAAATCCATAAGATCATGATTGGGAGTTTTTGGAGAAATTAAGCAAGGAGTCTAAGATTAAAGCATCAAGTAAAAATTCAAAACCTATAATTGTAAAAGCAATGGTTGATAATGCAACCAAGGACATTATTGATGTCCTAAAACGAAAGTTGGCAAATTTCGGGCGTGAAGAAGGAAGAGATATGTCAAATATATCTCAAGTGTATAGTGTGTGCGAGAGGTGTGGTTATATTGGGCATGCAATCATGAATTTGTCCAATACACTTAGGGAGAGGTGAAAAGGTAAATCAAGTGTATAAAGGTCATAAACAATATGTTTTGAACTGACACACCTACCATCCAAGTTTATGAAACCATCCCCATATGTAAGATCTCAGAGTGTGTGTAGCGTGTGTTTTTCTGATAAAACAATTGAACAAATTAGAAATTCAACCAAACAGTTATAAACAAACACATTAATCTAACATAACTAGATCTGGCAATGATTGCAAAATGATTTCATACTAAATTCATCAAAATATAACACAATAACAAGGTACAAAGTACCCCCCCCCCCACCAGGTGCATTCTCTCTCACTTAATTCTTATGCACAAAGGCTCTAAGTGTTATGGATTACAATGAGAATGAAGAACCACATATAGGAGGGAGAACTGCTGGTGACATCACCATGAAAACAACCCTTAACAACTCATTAAATGATGTAACTACCAGTAGTTAGTAAAATTGTTGGATAGTTACACTGTTACATTGAACTACTACTTCTAAGCTGAGATAGAGAGAACTTCTGGATATAAGAGAACTGTTGGTAGAGAACCAACACTTCTGGAAATCCAGAACTTCTGGTCTTTGACTTGTTGACTTGATCTTCTGGTCTTCATCCTTGACTTTAGTTGGTCTTTGACAATCCAACACTTTGTTCTTCTGATCTTTGTTCTTTAAAGCAACAGTTGTTATGAGAAGCCTTCAAGGTGGAAACTTCTGGTCTTGTGATTGTTGTGACAATTGGCAGTTTTTGAGTAATTTCCGTATAATGTGATTAGTGTTTAACATTATGTGGTTGTGTATTTTGAACGTCTAATGTGCATGATTTCATGGCATACATTTAAAGAACTCACAAAAACATTTCATGATGCATGATACTTATTTTTATTGGTCGCGACTTGAAACAGATTAGACAGTGCATAGAACTAGCTAGCACACTTATCAGATAAACTAGTAGTACTGGTAGGAGTTCAGTAGTCAGGCAAACAACATATTTAGGACATAGATTGAGTCCCAAAACCAGGGTTATACTAAACCTCGTCTAAGAAAGTAAGGGTTTATGTTACTGCTTTCCGAGAGACAAACGAACACTAAAAATCTGCACGAAACTAGCTAAAACTAGCCAAAACAGTAAAATTCAACATTTTTATAGCTTACAATAATTATAAATAACGTCAGAATGTACAGAATAACTTAAAAAGTATTGGAAAATTATCAAGGCATAATAGCATAATGTGCTATAAAAGCTACCAATGTTAACCATTTAAGCGATCCGATAACTAAACGAACACCCGAGCACATCTAAAAACATCATGTGAACTAGTTAACAATATTTTCATGACATGAAACTAGTTTATGGTCTCAAACACCTTGTTATACATCAAGAACCCTAAACATATAACTTCCTTAATAAAATGATACTTAACTTCATCACCTTAACAGTTAACCATTTCTAAACAATCAACCCCCCCCCCCCATGGTAACCGTCCCCTAAGGGACCCACACCCTTCACCTTGTTGACCAATTCTCCTAGATGGTCAAAGATCCATTTTTATAACCCATGAGATAATGTTGTGGAGGGATGGTATTAACCAACATATTTAGAACCTTATCTACTACCCTAAACCTCATTTTTCATTATCACAACATCACAAACTCACTCTCCTCTCCTCTATTCTCGGCCGTAAGTACCCCTCCCATCATCATCTTCCACTAAATTCCAAGTTAATCCAAGCATACCCTAAGGTGTTTTAAAGCATTCTAAGGAAGGCTCAAGACTTGAAAGCTCAAGGACCACACTTTGGAGCTATTAACCACCCTTTTTCTTCATTTTCATCATCTTGATTCTACCCTATCCTTGTGCTAGTAGTAAGTGTCTTATAAACCCATTTTTCATCTTGTCTTAGTAGATGTAACATGTGTGTAACTAAGAATATAAAGGATCTTACAAAACAAAGAGTATGAACACTTAAACCAAACTAAAAATCATAAGAAAACAAGTTGTTTATGATATGTGATGAAGTTGTTTGATGATTGTTTATGTGTATGATGATGAACACCACATAAATACTTGTTAGATGATGATTAAACACATGATCTAACAAGTATGTGAAAAGATCTTGAAGGATCTATGTTGAACATGTGTTATGTAGAGGATGAACTTGAAAAATAATCTTATTTAAATGTAGAATTTGATTCCTACCAAGTATGATTCTTGAAAAATCAAAGACTTGAAAGATTAAAGTTTCAAAGAATAAAGTTTACTACATGATAAGCATGATTTTGGTTCTTGAAAATAAATAAACTCGTTACACATGTGAAAATGAAATTGTTGAAGTATTTAGAACATGAAAAGTGGAAGAAAATGAATTTTTATAAAAATGGATCACAAGTTGTAAACTGTGAATTTTTACAAGTTAGTTTATATCAAAGAACAAACCATGTTTTTGAAGTTCAAAGAACATGTTTAACACATAGTTAAAAGACTATTTTTTTTACAAACTTTCAAGTTCATAATTTCATTAAAAATGCATTTTTATGCACATGTTAGGCTTGTAAATTATGGTGGATAAATTGTTGATGATTTTGAAAAGAAAATGATATGCTTTGAAAGCATGGAAACCTCCATTTTACAAAAGAAACTATGGCGAAATTTTCATAAAATTTAAACACTTAGAAAATATATTTTTAACAAGTTCTTAGAAGTCACTTTGATTAATGGTTTTAAATATAAAAATTTCCATAATTTTTGGTATAAAAATACAAGTAATGGAGGTTGCTTTTCAAAAATAAAAATAACTAAATATATATTTAGGAAAATATATATTTAGGGACTTGAAATAATATACCACACAAATACCAAAATTGTAATTAAAGAAATTACAAGAATTACAAGAATATGAATGTATATTTTGGACACAAATATTGGACTTTTGGACAAATGGACATATCGGACAAATTATATAAATATTCCGGAATTTAATTTGTATTATAACAAAGATTGGTAAACGGTATTTTCTAAACCGAACAAATGACAAAGTATGTATTTTTACAAGAAGTATTATTAAAATATACCATATTTTGTCAAACATGGAACTGTATTATTATTTTGAAATGCATGAGAATATTTATTTTTCATGAATAACTTAAAAATATATTATTTTGGGTGGAAACTAAAAATATATATTTTTCTAGTCTTAATCTTAAAAATAAATTATTTTAAAGATATATGTGAACATTTATATTTACCAAGTCTAAGAAATAGATATTTTCTATGAACATATCTTAAAATATATACATTTTAAGAAAGCGAGAGTTATGGTTATAATTGTGTAAGAACAATATTCCAGAAAAATCAAATATATATTTAAGCATGAGATACTTAATAAATACAAGAATATACGTATTCCTATGCGTACAAATACATGCCAACATATACTACCAACACTCGGTAAAAATACCAATGTACAAGTATTACACTTAATTTTGAGAATACAAAGTAAAATACTCAACATACTCATAATACAAGTATACATATACTTGGGAATACCTACAAGTGTATAATACTTAACAAACGGTATTTTGGTTATGAAAATTACAAACACACGTATATGGAAACTATATATCAAAACGAGTTAAAAATGTATTACTTTTAACGAAACCTTTATGATATATGAACAATGCATGAAAATAATATAAGTTAAAATATAGTATTTTAACTAATATATTAAACTTGGAATTATATATAATTATGAAAATTATATATATATACATCATACACAGAAAGTGCAACTCAAAGCAAACACAATTCCAAAACAAGCCCTAATAAATAATTTAGACTGAGAGTCGTCACAAGACCGAGGGGTGTCTAACAAAACTTAGCACGTTTGTAGGTAGCGACACGACCCGAGGAAATCGACTTTGAGCGCGCACTGTACAAACGCAAACTTGAGAGTTCATGTCCCCATTTTTTCTTAATTGTTTTCAGATTTATAACTCTCGGGGGTGAAATACATGTCTCGATGGTATGGTTTAGCTAGGGAATGAACTGTTATATCATGTGGACGAATAGTATCTCTCTTAAGTGCCATTAATCTTGTTTAAGACCGACGGGCAAAGGTGGTAGATCTATCGGGTGTAGCGAGCCCCACTCTTGGGTCCTTGTGTGGCTCATGTAGTGCTTTTGTTGTTCCAGCCAGATGGACCGGAGGAAATCCGCTAGGTTTGAGTGCTTCCTATGTCGCCACACATATTAATGTCCTTGCAAAACATTAATGATCTGTTCATAGACGCTTTACATACCTGTTGTCACACCCCAACCGATGGCGGAAACATCGGGATGAGGCGAACAAATTGCTCAAAACTTCATAACACTATGTGACAATATGAATTTAAATTGAATTCCATAAATTGCTAAAATGCCATACAAGAATCAAATATGAACAACATTGTTTCAAACATACATTACAAAATAGATTAATCTAAGTGTGTTTCTAAGTCCACCTAAATCTTGTTTCTTCACTTAGCATCATCTTGACTATCAACCTGCAACATGTATTAAAATACGATCAACAAAAAGTTGGCGAGTATACAAGTTTGATATGTAGCACAAAATAGATTAAAATATTTTAATGGCTCATATCCAACATGATTAACAATATGCAAGTTACTAGTATGTTGAAACGGTGTAAGCTATACGTTCAAACCCAAGAATCCAATGCGTTAAAATAGCCTATCCCAAAGAATAACGGGAGGTTAACATGTTTAACTTAACAATACCCCAAGATTCGTGGGCGGTGCATTACTCTTATAGCGCTATAATTGTTAAGGTAGGCTTGTACGAAGTTAATGAGCATATAGACACGAAAAGTTTACATAACATACAAGATTAACAAGCATCATATAGTTTCATGTTCAACATGGATAGAGAGTGATTCAAATAGTTTCAAGTGTTTCATGTGTTTATAGATAGAATACATGTTGCACCCAAGAGTGTTAAAAGTAAAATGGGTTCGAGTATACTCACAAAATTGCATATGCTTTCCGATTATCCAATGTGACGAAGTTGTCGATACTAGAAGGTTGATTGTGTTCGATTTGGAGTTCAAGAGGTGTTTACATTTGGGCTCAAGGATTCGGAGTTTAAATCATAAGAAAATATCATATGGGAAAATAATCATCTAGCACATATGACACTTGTTCTTGACACTATGAAACTCGAAAGAGCTTATATGTTTTCATGGGACAAAACCCATTAGAATCGTGATGAATTATCAATGCCTAAGATGATGTAACCTACTATCTTGACAAATGACCATTAGTTCATCATCAAGAGTTTAGTTATTTGAACATATTACATAAGTTATATTAGTATTCATATATCATATAGGTTAAGTATGAGGTAGGAGGATAAATCCACCATTTAGGAACCCCTTTGTATCATACAATTCATACTTAAGGTAGGAAGAATCAAGTCTTTCATTTAGGCACCTCTTTATTCACCACTACACTTGTTGTTATAAACAACAAGGAGGGTCATGAACTTACAAGTAAAGAATGAAATAAGAATAACTAATCTAAGGAAAACATCAAGTAGTGTGTGGATTTTCAAGCTTTAAGCTTGAACACTACTTGTGGGTTAAACCCTAAACAAAACAGAAAGTTTATGAGGTTTACACCTCTGATTTTACATGTCTCAACCTTGTTTTTAAGCCTAACTAACCATAGATGTGGTTATGAGCATAAGGACATAGGTTTAAGATGAGATAACTCAAGTTTAACTAAGTTTAACAAAGTTTGAATAAAAAACAGAAAGTTCAGTTCACTTTGGAGCCTTTTTGGTGACATTCCAGACCTTGGTTTTCCATGGAAAACCTGTGGAAATGTTCCTAAGGTCAATCCAAGTGAGTAGGAAAAAGAATCAAAGCAAAAGGCTAAGAAATGAAGAAGTTATGCTTGTTTTAGTGACTTGATACGAATCTGCTCGTTCTTCTGTGCAGCTGACTAAAGAGGGATTTTAGAGTGTTTTTGTGGGTTTGTAAAGTGAAAAATGTGTAGAAATGGGTTGGCTTTATAGGCAAGGATTAGGGTTGGGTTTTGTGAGCATTTAAGGCATGAGAGGCAAGTTTAAACTCAAAAACATCAAAACCCGCCAAAGAAAAACGAGCTGATTAAACTTTCTGCGGCTGGGCCGCTCTCGTGGGCCGCGAAGCACGCTCCTGGGTCGGGTCACGGGCCGCCAGGAAGTGTGTGTTGGGTTAAAGTTTGATTTTTCTTCGATTTACACCCCTAGACTTCATAAATTGATGTTTAAGGATGTTTTAAGCACAATAATCATAATTAAGGGTATCTTATGTAAGCTAATCATAAACCACACATGAAACAAGTATAGATATGAATATTTGTCAAGATTTAGTGTTGAAATTGTGTAAATTTAGCATAGGGGTCACAAGTTTGCAAGTTTGACATATTTAGCACAATTTGTGAACAAAGTACCACATGTTTAATATTTTTGGATGTATGAACATGTATGAAGTGTATGTACCATAAATGTAACGAAAAAGAGAGTTTCATTATGATCAAAGTCTCGGATTTTACAAAGATTACAACGAAACGATGACTACAAGAATACAAAGTTTCCAAAAATAGAATTTCAAGCAAGGGTTTCCAAGTATAGAAAGTATGAAAAAGCAGGGCGTTATACCTGTTGTTAAAAGATCTCTCAAAGGTTTACAAGTTTATTTGGAACTCACTCAAAACACATGAACTCACTCAACTTTTGTTGATTGTTTTCAAACTTACATGTATTTCAGGGAATTAGATGGATCTTTGGTGCTGACGTTGTTTTCAAGCTTTGAATTTCAAGTCTCAATGTCATCCACTTTTGGAGGGTTTGATTCGTATATCTCATCCTTGATGAGATATAGGATGCAAAGCTTCGTGAAACTAATATTTTGTTAAAAAAGTCCTTCTATGGAACTTTAAATCTTATGTTGGTTTGTAACTTAAATTTAATACTTGTGTTGGTTGATACTTGAACAACTTATGTTTTGTAATGTTTTAAACTTATGAATGGATGAACGTCGTTTATTTTAATCATGTAGTTGTTTATTACTATCGTTTGCAATGAAAACTATCGAGTCACACCGCACGCTTCCGCAAAAAGACAGGGTGTGACAATTTTTATCTTGACTTATTCCATAAGGCAGGGAAGATGGTTCCCTTGGGAATTAACTCGAATTTTGGGCATTAATTGAGGGATTTTGAATTCTTGAGAATTACATAATCATTGGGGATCGTTTTCCATCATTATCAATCATCCTAGAGCACTCTCAATCACCATCTCATATCGAAAACTAAGAGCGAATGCTATTTTCTTCAAGAATTTCATATGGATTCCTAGTCCACAAACCATGAGCGGCTAATCTCCTAGGTTTTACCATGGTGTAGAGTTTGTACGATTCTAGGGTTCTTGAAACATTATTTTAGTTGTGAATCATTGTGTTTACGTTTGATTATTTGAAAAATCGTGTAAATTGTGTTAATCTTATTTTGTATTCGCAAATTGTCGATATATATTTTGCTTTGATATGATATTAGGATTTGTATGTTCTTGCGTAACGAAGCGTATTCTTGTCCAATGTTTGATGTTGATAGTTATTGATGCCTAAGTCTTGAAACACCAAACCTGTTAATACCAAATTGTGACTGTGATTCCAACCCAATTGTGTTAAAGAACCTTAAGTCTTATAATCTCGAACTAGGTATGATTCCTTTTTACCAAATCTTGTTTTATTCGAAATCAAAGTATTGAAATTGTTAGTTAAACTTGATAATTTAGTTTTTAGTATTAAACACAACTCATTGGATATTCCAACACCCTTTCAAACAAACAAACAAAAGATTAAAATTAGCAAGCTTCAAAAACGGATTTTCTAATCAACTTAGTTTTAACACGAACCACAATCTCTTCATGGATTCGACATCCTTATTGCCACTAGCTACATAATTTGAGTTAATTAGGAACACATTTTAACTCTATCTTTGACCAGACCACGACATTCGATCACCTATGTCGGTGGTTCTACTTAAGGGGGCACCCCTTCCACATTCAACCATTTGTCTGTAGTACCTTTGATACCACTTGATGCAAAAGGAAGCAACAACAAATGGTAATCAAGAATGAATGGACGATATTTAAATGACTTTAAGGAAAAAGCTACAAATTGAAAGCTTTGGTTGTTATTCTTCAATAAAAATAGTAATATCCATGTCTAACAAACCAAAAACCCTAAATCATCTTTAAATAGTTCAATCACAATCCGATAAAATTAGGAAAAAGTATAGATAATGATTAAACTTCATCCCCTTGAACCCACCCCTACTTTCTCGATCCTTTACCTACTATCACTGTCTCCTGCTTCCTGATCATCCTTCACCTCACGATCGCTGCCGTTGGATTACCCCTCTGGAGCTCTTCCTATCCAAACTTGGCCTAACTCAATAAGAGAGCCAGGACCAAAGGATGCTCTTGCATCAGTCTCGACAGTCCACCACAACCACACCACTACCTCTTGTATCTAGATACTCGAAGATCACACCTTGCTGGTAAAATTTGTCGTCGACTCTAAGACTTTTCTCTTTCTATACCTCTCACTCGATTACCCCTTTAACTTACACATAACACGCTTCTACTATATTTCACATTCAAACATGTTATTCCGTTGCATATAATCTCACTACAGATTATTTGGATGTTACATTTGATTTTCCTTTATACTTATCAGAGATCGAACTTTCGGTTCCACATAATACAAATAACTTCTAACTTCAGATTAATAAAGAAAATTTTAAGATTAACGAAGAATCCAAAATTCCAAAAACACCTTAAAACGAACTTTCAAGACAAAAGGGACCATAGAAGGTTCCTCCCAAAAAAACTGCAAAATGTTGTTTCATTGTCCGACTATACAAAATGAAGATATTTTAAAAGGCTTAAAACGCAATACTCGTGATGACATGTGGCTCTAAAAAATAAACATTAAGTGCATTTCAGTGACCACTGGGGTTGGTGGTCCAGTGGCAAGACAAACCTAAGATTCCTCCCGAAAAACTGCAAAATGTTGTTTCATTCATTGTCCCACTATACAAAGTGAATATATTCTAAGAGGCTTAAAAAGCAATCCTCATGATGACATGTGACTCTAAAAAATAAGCATTAAGTGCATTTCATTGACCACTGGGTTAGTGGTCCAGTGGCATGTCAAAACTTTTTAAAACACTAAAGTGTGAGGTCTTTGATTCAAGTCTCGTGAGAAGTAAGAAATTCGTTGTTAAAAAAAATAAGTGTATTTTTGTACTTTTTTTTGAACCTTTTCAAATTCCTCATAACTTTTTTAAACGTAAACAAACTTTTTATACAATATTTTATAAACGAATATACCATAATATCAAGAGCTTTTTTTATCTTTAATATGACAGTAGCATATTTTTATCTTTAACTTGTTTTACCACTATAGCAAAAATTCTATAGGTTTAACTTGTATAACTATGTTGTTTTACCATTAGTGTGATGATACCCTTAGGCTGCACGGTATGGGCGTCACTGAGCCCTCCACCTCAGTAATTCTTCACTCAATAGCGCCCCCCACATCATACCATGGGCGCTATTGAAGGTCAACATTGCAATGATGAGCATTCGCGAGGTTGTGTGTGTGTGAGTTATTGAAGGTAGGGGCGCCATTGTTGAGAGTAGGAAAAGAGGGGGCTTCATCGCATACCATGATAGCTATTGAGAAGAGGCAAGAGCCCCCTTGTTGACGTGACGCAATAAAGCCCCTACCATCTCCAAACCATATCCTGCTGCCTTATAATGGTAAGAAAACATATAATATTTGCTATAATGATAAAATGATACAGTTATATGATAATACATCCCATATGTATGCCATATATATGTATGTATATATGTCTGTGTGCGTGCTTGTGTATAATAAGATATTTATTATTGGTTGAGTTGAGTTTGAACACAAATCTCACTCAGTCTCCCAAAGTAATACGTACACATATATAGATATGCAGTTATACACACAAAGAAAGTGTATTACACAATACACATCCATACATATTCTACCAACTTTCTGAACCCTATTCATGGTGGCATTAAAACTTACTTTGCCACATTGAGAGCTAAATGACACTACACTTTCTCTTTTGGTAATAACATCTTCTCAGACCATAAAGCCCTTTGTTCTATCTCCCTCTTATCTAACACATTAATCACCCCACCCACCACCCCTCCCTCTAGCCAGCTATATTATATATCCATGCAACAATAACAAGTTTTAACACAACCTTATTGATTAAGTGAGATGGAGATAGAAGTAGCACTGTGTGAGGCGGTGGAGGGTACCGTTGGCGGTGTGGTCGACCACAGCGGCTGCGGTGTTGGTGCGTATTTGGTTTGGGAAGATCTGACGGTGGTGCTTCCAAACAATAGCAATAAACCAACAAAAAGGATATTGAATGGGCTCACAGGGTTTGCTCAGCCATCTAGGATTATGGCTATTATGGGTCCTTCTGGTTCTGGGAAATCCACACTTCTTGATTCTTTAGCAGGTATTTATTTATTTATCTGGCTTTAATATACTTATTTATGTCAAACAAACGAACGTTAACACATATCTCTAGCTAACACACAAAATATTTGTTGTTGTTGTTGCATTTTTGTCTTACGTTTTTTGTTAATATATAATGATTGCTGTTTACAAATATGAAAGTTTTATAGATGCTCTAAAGATTTCACTGTCTTTGATTCTAAAATAGAAATTCTCCATACAGATATAGAAATATACATTTTCCCTTCATTTATCGCTCATAAATGTCGGTTTGAAAAAAAAAAAAAAAACTCTCATGACAAATATGCTTGGAATAAATTTATTTTAAGAGTTATTTCGTTAAAAACATCAATGCCTACATTTAGACGTAAACCCTATTTTTTTCTTATTTCTTTTAGGTGAAAAGACGATACTCGATAAATTTTCGATAGTAAATTAGTTATTTAACTTGTTTATTAATGATTGGTAAAAAAAAATTACTCGTAAGATCTCAGCAATGTCTTTTGGATGATATAATATATATAGCATAACTATGTTCATAAAATTTATTAGTATAACATAATTATAAAAGTACCGTATGGCATTAGATAAACTTCAATATAAAAGTACCGTATGACATTAATAGTTTCGTATATAATTATTTTAACGGTGTATATACTAAAGATCTTCAAAACATTAATAAACTATAAGATCATTTAAAACAATAATAGTGGTTGGCCATGTAATTAGGGGACAAGCTTAAAAGTTAAATCAACCCATGAATTATTTTGTAACCCAGATAGATATAGATAAATCCAAATTTTCGGCGATGGTTTATTGAAATAAATATTCAAACTTTATTCAATAAGTTTTTATTTTCAGACAATTACGACTTACTTTTTTTTAACGGCGTATGATTAGGATGTCGTTAACCGGGTTAATAGTTAATATGTTAGTATCACCAAGTTAGTATTAAAATCCCACTTGCCTGGATTTGAACCTAGGACCTCCAAGAGAAGCAAAGCTTCCCGCCTCCCCCTTAACTACTAGGCCAAGAGATCATTGATACAATTACGAGTTACTTACGGACCATTAAAACCTTGCTATGTGGTAATAAATGATTTTGGCAAATTGGTTTTTATTAATAATACAAACATATCATAAAAATTGGTATGTGGTAATAAATGATTTTGGCAACTTGGTTTTATTAATAATACAAACATATCATAAAGATTATAATTTTATAAACTTTTTGTAAGCGATATTTTAAACAATGAAAAGAATCACTAGTTGTACGTGCTAACGTGTGTGCATATAAAAAAGGGTGTAAACGAGACAACCTAATTAGACAACCTGATTAGTCGTGAGCTATTAGATACGTTTGTTAAAAGTTCTAATTACGTTAAACTTATACGAATTCAAGCCCGAGCTCGATACAGCCTAAACTAAGTTCATTTAATAAACGAGCCTGAATGCAAGCTTCATATATCAAGATTTAGTAGGACCGTGAGCTTAAACAAGTCTACCATTTATGTAAACATTAATTTTTATCAACATAAGACCATTTGTGGTTGAATAACCAAAAAGTACAATAAACGAGCCTGAATTAAGCCTTCGCTACACAAGGTCTAATAAATATATATTAGGAAAATTGGTATTTAATAAACCAACCTTTGCCCAGTTGGTAAATAATAATCCTACCTACAGATTTGGTATATAATAATCCTACCTATCAATATGTTGGTACTCAATGAACCTCCGTTAGTTTTTTTTAACTGAAGTTAGTTTTTAAGTTTTATTTATTACACAAACAGTCCCTGTAGTTATAAGTTACTAGTTTTAAGTTTTATTTATTACACAAACAGTCCCTGTAGTTATAAAAAATCATAAAAATCATAAAAAATCATAAAAATTCTAAAAAAATCTTAAAAAATCAAAAAAATTCTAAAAATTCTAAAAAAATAAAAAAATCTTAAAAAATCAAAAAAATTATAAAAAATCAAAAAATTCTAAAAAATCAAAAAAATCAAAAAAAATCTGTGAAATGACTATAATGCCCTTCATTAAAAAATAAAAATTAAAACATAAAAACAAAAATAGTTAATTAAATCTATTTAAAGTGAGGGCCATGTTTAATTTTAAACAATAATAATATCATTCACAGTCTTCCCCATCCCCATCCCTCAAACCCCTGCAACCCCTACAACCACCATAACAATACCTCTAGCATCACTGTCGCCGGTCAAAAATAGCTCCATCACCACCATCAACAGCAGCCCCACCTCCAACTTCCATCCTCGACGCCATCACCTGCAACCCCAACAACCACCAACCTTCATCGCAACATCAAACCCTAACCACCCCCACCTCCTGTCATATAACAAGAGCAGTTGCTCCTCGCTGAGGACTACCGTCACCGTCGCTGAGGACTGCCGTCATCGTCGCTGAGGACTGCTGTCACCATCATATCACACAATTCGATTTCGGATGGAACCACAGACGACGGCGGTGGTGGTTGTAGGTTGGGGCTTTAACGCTGAATTGGAGTGACGCTGGATTTGCAGTGTTAATTAGTGGTGGTGACGGCGACGGGAAATCGGTGGTCGGAGATGGGGGAGATGAACAGTGGGGGTGGGTATATGATGGTGGATTGTAGGTGATGGTTGCCGGTCAGAAGAGGGAGAGAGGTGGTCGGTTAGAAGACGGAGAAAGTTTGATGGTGGTGGTGTGGCCGCGACAGTGGTGGTAGTACCCATCTATTTCGCTCAGATCTGTTTGTGATGGTGGCGGCAGCAATTGGCGGTGGTGATGGGGTTAGATGGTGGTGGGTAGGCGGCAAGTTTATAGAGAGATAAAGTGAATGGTGTGGTTCTGGTTAGCTTCGATTCAGGTCCGGTTTGTTACAAATTTGATTTGGGTTTACTTGGTTTCAGGTCTAGTCGGATTTGTTTGTTTAAGTTTCATTTTAGTTTTGTATAAATCGTATAGATATTTAATGCTTCATTGATTGTTGCGTTTTGAATATTATATCGACAACTTGTGTTGTCGGGGTCGTCCAAAAACAGAGGAAACTCTGCCCGTTTTTCGTAAAATTTCCGTAAAGCGAAACACGTTAATTTTATAAATCGATTTTTTTGATTTTTTAGAATTTTTATGATTTTTTATGATTTTTTAGAATTTTTTTGATTTTTTTATAATTTTTTTGATTTTTTAAGATTTTTTTGATTTTTTTTAGAATTTTTATAATTTTTTTGATTTTTTTAGAATTTTTATGATTTTTTAGGATTTTTATGATTTTTTATAACTAAAGGGACTGTTTGTGTAATAAATAAAACTTAAAACTAGTAACTTATAACTACAGGGACTGTTTATGTAATAAATAAAACTTAAAAACTAACTTCAGTTAAAAAAAACTAACGGAGGTTCATTGAGTACCAACATATTGATAGGTAGGATTATTATATACCAAATCTGTAGGTAGGATTATTATTTACCAACTGGGCAAATGTTGGTTTATTAAATACCAATTTTCCTATATAATACACATTATTGATTGATGGTATTAACTTAATAACATATATTATAATATACACATAAAAGTTTAAGATTATAAATAATACAAAAATATATGTATGTCTATAGATAAAATAAGTTTGCTTACTTATTTACATGCATGATTAAAGAAGAATCAGTTATGAAGATGAGATAAAAAAAGAGCTTAATTAGCTGATTTAGGAGTTGTATAATAATATAAATGGTCGACCAGTTTGAAAAATACTAAAAGCTTAAAACGAAGTGAGTACGAGCTTCGTATAGATGAGCTCGAGCACAACTTGAATCATTTACATGCATGCATGATTAAAGAAGAATCCGGTAACAAGATGAGATAAAAAGAGTTTAATTAGCTGATTTAGGAGTTGTATAATAAGATAATTTGGTCGACCAAAAATACTAAAAGCTTAGTCCTCTAGGTTATGTATTGACTTGAATGTGAAAAGGGGCGTAGGTTAGTAGGTGTCCGGGGGTGCACCCGCCCCCTCCAATTAATGTTTCGGTTAGAAGTGTATAATTTCTGATTTTTCGTCCGAAAATTTTAAAATTATATAGGTTCGCCCCTCCAATTATTTTGCCTAAATATTTATACAATATATAAATCAATGTAAAATTTGTTACCACTTTAAATCTCAAAGGTCGACGGGCTGATTTGTAATTCTTCGTCCAGGTTTCATTTATCTCGTACCATTATATATATTGGTCTTTTGTTTGTTAAACAATATTTAGTTTTTTACATGTTAGAACGAGTCCTTTGAATGCATAAATTTTTTTTTAGTTTTATTTGGAACTATTATTATTTGACCCGACCTGAATCGAATAGTCAGCCCGACCTGAAATATAACGATAGGTAATTTTTTTTGGGGTCCCATGACGTTACGTCCACTTGAAACTTTTGGTCAAGTTTCGCCACTGAATGTGAACATGCTATTTGGTCGAAACACATATTAATGAGTTTTAAATACTCACAGAAAATACTTAATTGTGGGGAGTGTGGTAGCTACTAATGTTTACTATGGCAGAGTGGTGGTTTGAGCTCGTGGGTGGTCGGTAGAACTCATTAATTTCATATTTACACCTCCAAAATTCTAACCAGTTAATCTTTTATTAAAAAAATGTTATTTCAAATACCTTGAATAGAGTATGTATAATATATATACAGACAGAGTCAGGCTTAATTCAGAATACTGCCAATTCAAAAAATTCTTTTAGAAAGTCTAGAAAGAAAGTTCAGCCAAAGAGTTATTTTTAGGAAAATTGGTATTTAATAAACCAACATTTGCCCAGTTGGTAAATAATAATCCTACCTACAGATTTTGTATATAATAATCCTACCTATCAATATGTTGGTACTCAATGAACCTCCGTTAGTTTTTTTTAACTGAAGTTAGTTTTTAAGTTTTATTTATTACACAAACAGTCCCTGTAGTTATAAAAAATCATAAAAATCATAAAAAATCATAAAAATTCTAAAAAAATCTTAAAAAATCAAAAAAATTCAAAAAATTCTAAAAAAATCAAAAAAATCTTAAAAAATCAAAAAAATTATAAAAAATCAAAAAATTCTAAAAAATCAAAAAAATCAAAAAAAATCTGTGAAATGACTATAATGCCCTTCATTAAAAAATAAAAATTAAAACATAAAAACAAAAATAGTTAATTAAATCTATTTAAAGTGAGGGCCATGTTTAATTTTAAACAATAATAATATCATTCACAGTCTTCCCCATCCCCATCCCTCAAACCCCTGCAACCCCTACAACCACCATAACAATACCTCTAGCATCACTGTCGCCGGTCAAAAATAGCTCCATCACCACCATCAACAGCAGCCCCACCTCCAACTTCCATCCTCGACGCCATCACCTGCAACCCCAACAACCACCAACCTTCATCGCAACATCAAACCCTAACCACCCCCACCTCCTGTCATATAACAAGAGCAGTTGCTCCTCGCTGAGGACTACCGTCACCGTCGCTGAGGACTGCCGTCATCGTCGCTGAGGACTGCTGTCACCATCATATCACACAATTCGATTTCGGATGGAACCACAGACGACGGCGGTGGTGGTTGTAGGTTGGGGCTTTAACGCTGAATTGGAGTGACGCTGGATTTGCAGTGTTAATTAGTGGTGGTGACGGCGACGGGAAATCGGTGGTCGGAGATGGGGGAGATGAACAGTGGGGGTGGGTATATGATGGTGGATTGTAGGTGATGGTTGCCGGTCAGAAGAGGGAGAGAGGTGGTCGGTTAGAAGACGGAGAAAGTTTGATGGTGGTGGTGTGGCCGCGACAGTGGTGGTAGTACCCATCTATTTCGCTCAGATCTGTTTGTGATGGTGGCGGCAACAATTGGCGGTGGTGATGGGGTTAGATGGTGGTGGGTAGGCGGCAAGTTTATAGAGAGATAAAGTGAATGGTGTGGTTCTGGTTAGCTTCGATTCAGGTCCGGTTTGTTACAAATTTGATTTGGGTTTACTTGGTTTCGGGTCTAGTCGGATTTGTTTGTTTAAGTTTCATTTTAGTTTTGTATAAATCGTATAGATATTTAATGCTTCATTGATTGTTGCGTTTTGAATATTATATCGACAACTTGTGTTGTCGGGGTCGTCCAAAAACAGAGGAAACTCTGCCCGTTTTTCGTAAAATTTCCGTAAAGTGAAACACGTTAATTTTATAAATCGATTTTTTTTTATTTTTTAGAATTTTTATGATTTTTTAGAATTTTTTTGATTTTTTAGATTTTTTTATTTTTTTTTATAATTTTTTTGATTTTTTAAGATTTTTTTGATTTTTTTTAGAATTTTTAGAATTTTTTTGATTTTTTTAGAATTTTTATGATTTTTTAGGATTTTATGATTTTTTATAACTAAAGGGACTGTTTGTGTAATAAATAAAACTTAAAACTAGTAACTTATAACTACAGGGACTGTTTATGTAATAAATAAAACTTAAAAACTAACTTCAGTTAAAAAAAACTAACGGAGGTTCATTGAGTACCAACATATTGATAGGTATGATTATTATATACCAAATCTGTAGGTAGGATTATTATTTACCAACTGGGCAAAGGTTGGTTTATTAAATACCAATTTTCCTTATTTTTATTGTCAGTTAAATTACAAAAAAGCATAAATTTCATTATTTTAAATGGGAAAAAATAGACGGCCATAAAAACGTTGAACCGTACACGCACGTTGCGTAATATTAACTCGCAAAATTTAGAATGAAGCGTAAAACAAAACGTAAAAATGTTGAACCACACACAAACGTTATGCCGTGTTAACTTGCAAAATTTAGAACAAAACGTAAAACAAACATTTTGCGAATTATGAAAAGTGTAGGGTGCCAAAGTTGAAAGTAAAAAAGTTGTGAGCCTAAATTGGCAAAGATAGAAAGCTTTTTCGTTAAAAGTAAAAAACCAAAGTAGCTTTGGGTTAAAAATGTATTTATATAATATTTTTTTAAAACCTCCCTAACATAGAATACAACTTAACCATGCATCACAATGTTTTTAATTTATAATCCGCTTGTGGCGAAAGGGGGTAGGACACCCGTGCGCAATGATGGTGACTAACCCACCGAGGGGGGTTTGATCCTGAGCGTCACCCCGGTTTTCACCCGGCTGTTACTCCAGCGAGGCAACTCGTGTGGAGGCAGTACGGTTTCCTGGGGAACGCCATCCAAGTCTGATACCGTACGGGGCCCGATAGAACATCGTCGGCAGATCTTGGCTGGGGAATACCGTCTTCGACGGGGTTCAGTGACAATGGGTCACTCATAAGAAAGTCACCGTTCAAAAAAAACAATGTTTTTATTTTATAATGGGTTAATATTGTTGTAGTACTTTCCGAAAGAACCTTTTTGAATAGTGCGATACATTATTGATTATAACGAATTATCTATTCTCGTAACAACATTGTGTATAAGTTATATATAACCATTCATCAGTGTCCAACTTTTCAATTTTGATTCATTTTTATAACAAGTTAACAAGTATTAATAAATTACTGATTGTAACAATGTATTCAATCCATTACAACGATGTGTGAACTTTCCTTGTCTAATTTACTTTTGTAATGAGTCTAATCGCATAAGTACTCTTCTCTCATTCAATTCGTATATTGTACGTCCAACTTTAAGTATATTGCTTAAAAAAACATGTAGTCAAATTGACGTATATATCTGTTTCTAAATTCACGTATAAGTCGACAAGTCGTATTCCCAAACCTTCTCTATAATTTGTTTGTATGCATAAGTTATGAACATTATGTATACTACAAATATCAACGTAGCCAACAAATAATATTTTTTGGTTGATCAATCATTTGTTGCTATGAGCACACCACTTTTTGTAAAGAAGTGAGAATGTAGGATGTAGGATGTGGGGTGTGGGGTGTGGGGGAGGAAGGGGGAGCTAAAGTGGCAGATGGCCCTGATATAGTGTTATGATTTGGAAGATTTTTGTCTCTGTCTATACGAGGAGTATAGTATTATACAACCCGTATAGAATGTTATACGACTCATTGTTATATGACTCAAACCCCATATAATGTTGTACGACCCAATAATTTTTTCATCTATACGAACCATGTAGTATTATATGACCAAATATTTGTTATGTCAGAATATTCTATACGGCCCGTATAAAGGGTGATTTAAAAGTGTGGTTTTATTAACACCCATTTTAGATTTTTTGTTTTAATTTCCCAAAAGTTATGAAAAGATATATAACATATTTTTCCGAGCATCTCCAACCAAAGATACATTTTGGTTTGACTAGTGTTTTAATATTGTAAACTATAATATAATAATATAAAGTTAAAAGTGGGGTTTTTTTTAAATATGTATTCGATACCCATGATCTATTAGTCCAGCGGCATACTGTTTCTCATTACAAATGTATGATTGTGAATTTAAATCTTTGCAAGTGCAAGACAGAAGTGGAATTACTGTGTTAAAAAACTGGAAGTTCAAAAAAATGTGTATTCCATGTGATTTCGTTTTTACGCATATACCACCTGTCAATCCAGCTTTAACTTTGATTGGGCTTATTTTTTTAGTTTCTGAGAAATAAATACGTACTTTGTACTTTTTTTTTATTTAGTTAACAAAAGGTTCGCTCTATTCTCATACCTCCAAAATCTTATTTCTATATCATTTTCACTCTATCTCTTACTATATGTATCTATATATACATAGAAAGAGATAGAGGAGAGGGGTGTGTGAATATTAACACCCTAAAAAAATTAGTAACAACTACTATGTCACTTTGTTCTTTCTTAGTATGAAATTAAATTGTTCCAACTAATATCCAATGTTTAATAATGCATAAATGCTTGTAATACTTCTTTTCAATTTAATACATGAGAGGAGTTTTTAATAGGCTCTCTTTCACTATCTGATTACATCTGATTATATTTTTTTATGCATTACATACAAATATCCATGATATAATATATCTTGTAACTACTCTATTTTCTAGATATTTTAGTTTCTTGTTGGCTCTCTTTCTATGTTTTTATAGAGTTTCTGTTATAAAAAAGAAGAACCCTCATAGTTCTATCTCTGCATCAAATTTGACATAATAGTAATCTACTTCCACAAAATATGAAGAATGTTTTTTGGTGATGACATCATGGTATTTAATTTAATGTTTATTGGTCACAACTCACCTGCATGATCACTTCTCTTTCATATCAATAAATATAAATATAAAATAAAAGTATTTGTCATCATTTAGATGTGGATATATAAAATTCGTTGTAGTTTTAGTTGAAAGTCTATTTTATAAAATTAATATGTTTATTATTATAACTGAACGCAGGAAGATTGGCTGGAAATGTAATAATGACTGGAAGCGTCCTTCTAAACGGGAAAAAAAGGAGGCTTGATTATGGTGCCGTAGTAAGTAATGCATATCGTCACTAAAACTAACCGTCGTATATAAGATTAAATTTACACGTTTAATTTCTACACATGTAGGTAATTTTAGATATTCAATTTCTATAAATGAATGCACTGATATGAAGCTAGTACGATTTATATATATGTAAAATGTATTTAACTAGCTACATATATCATATATGTAGCTCGTTGATTTACATATATATTTTTTATTTAAATAGAAACTAGTAACATATATAAGAAAAGCTAGTGTTATAACAAGCCATTATATAGGGAAAAGTATCAAGACCCCGCTTCATTCTAGTAATCACATGATTAGGCTAAAATATATTATTTTATGTAACACGATAAACATATACATATACACACATGGCAAATCGACATATGCTTGAGTGGGGGCCATGTTATTATGTAACATGGCGAATTGACAAATACCTGAGTGGGGTTGAGGCCCCAACTGAGAAAAGTTAAAAAGAGTTTCATAACCAAAAAGCCCATTTCCTCACTTGAATAAAAATCATGTATGCTTTACTGTATATATATATTGGTTGAGAAAATTCAATGTGTGTTGTTAACTTGTTATCTTACATGAAGAAAATGTATTGTTCAAGATTTTTAAAAAATATCTAGAATATATAAATATTATTGTTTGTATTTAACTCTTAAAAATGTGATAAATTAGTAAAGTTCGTGTAATCATATAATACATATTTTCTTTCATAACTAAAACTCTTCTAATGTTTTGTAGTTGACACTGTATGGTGTGCACCATACACAATTGGTCATAGGTCTATGACTATGGTGACGGAGACATATGCCTACTTCCTCCCAAGAAAATGTGTAAAAACACAAGGACACTATATAAAGATGCAATTCATGAGACTCATTTATAAAGAACCTAATTCGTGTTATATTCAATGTAATCACATGCATATGTAGTTAATTTGGAAACTTTGTTACAAATAAAGCATGATAAATAAGTTGAACATGTATATCTTAATATAAAATAAATACCCATGATCTAGTGGGTCTAGAGGTATGATGTTGTACTTTACAAAAGTGATGTAAGTTTAAATTCTTGCAAGTATAAGGGTGATCGGGGCACTCGCGGGGAGTGGGTGCGGTGACCCAATTCACCGCTCGGGAACACCGGCGCCGTCGGTGCGGGGACCCAAATCGGTGGGTAAATTCGGGGCTTGTTCACCGAAGAGGGAGAGATGACATGGTGGGGCCAGCCTCATTTTCAACCAATCAAAACTTTTACTTTTTTTTATTTTTTTGAATAAAAAAATAAGTCACCTAATAGGGGAGTGCCGCCATCAAATTGGGGTGCGAGAGGAGTTTAAGAGGGGAGTTGACGTGACATAACCTGATTGGGTGTGCGTAAGAGAGGGGACTCCCCTAAGAGGGGAGTGCCCCCCTCACCCTAAGATTAGGTTAAAAGGTAAAAGAAAATAATTAAAATATTATTTAACTTAAATATTTTTTTAACAGAAAAATTTAAAATATTTAACTTACGGAATCTTTTTATTCAAGAAGTTATATTATTATCTTAATAATCTGTTTTATGAGTTCTAATAATATGTTTGTTGTAAAACTTAGATAGGATGAGCCTTTTTTAAATATACTTTATTTAACACGACTTTCCTTTCTAAGAGTACACGGGGCGGGGACGTTATTTACCGTGATAGGATTCTATCACTTGTGTAACACCGCCGCCTCCACTTCCATAACGAGTTATGGAGTATAACTCGTTATATATATAACGCGTTGAAGATCAATGGTGATGAATGTGTATCTTGTACATTGTGCATTAATACTTGTACATTGGAATCCCATCATTAGTGATACCACCCCCACTACATTTCTATCACTAGTGATAGAATATTGGGTGCTGACATGGCATGATCTGATTGGATAGTGGGAGTGATAGAATCCTATCACTAGTAACCACCCCCCTCCCCTAATAACGTGGAATGAGACCCTTTTTATTAGTATTTTATTATTCATTGTTAACAAAAAAAAGTTATGGTGGTGGCCACGAGTATTTAAGTTGCACCTATGGTGGGTCTGGATGAATTTTCCTCTCTAGGTCTCAAGTTTGAATCTGGGTGATAGGGGTTTCTCATTGAGGGGTTTAAATTGGGGATCTATTTGTGCGAGGGGCTCTCTAGCGCAGACCCGGTTAAGACAACGTATGCTAGACCTCCCGACATTCGCGAATAATTCTCACCTTTCAAAAGAAAAAAAAAAAACAAAAAAGTTGTAGGTTTATATTTATTGTTTCCTTTTCACCAATATTTGATGACATTTGACAGATTTACTAGAAGAAATCTGACTATAATTGGTTTCTATATTGCACATTTGCACATATATTTTCACCAATATTTGATGACATTTGACAGATTTACTAGAAGAAATCTGACTATAATTGGTTTCTATATTGCACATTTGCACATATATGCACAAAATCTTAATGACCAAGTATAAATTAATGTGACATTTGAGTGTGGTTGTTTTCATTGACAATTTTAACACAGGCTTATGTCACTCAAGAGGATATACTAATGGGAACACTAACAGTCAAAGAGACCATTACATACTCTGCAAGACTGAGATTACCAGGAGACTTAACCAAATCTGAGGTCAATGGAATTGTTGAAGGAACTATAATGGAAATGGGTCTTCAAGATTGTGCAGATAAACTCATTGGCAACTGGCATTTAAGAGGCATAAGTGGTGGTGAGAAGAAAAGACTCAGTATTGCACTTGAAATCCTAACTAAACCCACACTATTGTTTCTTGATGAACCCACAAGTGGACTCGATAGTGCTTCCGCTTTCTTCGTGGTTCAGGCGCTAAGAAGTGTGGCTCGAGATGGTAGGCGTACCGTTGTCTCCTCCATCCACCAGCCGAGTAGTGAAGTTTTTGCACTTTTTGACGACCTATTTTTGTTGTCGGGTGGCGAAACTGTTTTCTTTGGTGAAGCTAAACTGGCCGTTGAGGTACTTGTGTTGAGTACCTAGAAGATACCTTATATTTGGCCCAACCTATTAGGCCAAACCTATTAGAAAATACCTTATATTTAGGGCCAAACCTATTAGGCTAGGGCCTAGTTCAGTTGGCCCAATACGGGGTATCCTTTATGTGTAACGTGTATATTTATTTATTATACTAGTCACAAATATATACATACATATCTTAGTGACACTTTGGTTGATGGCATTTTAGTTCTTTGCGGAAGCGGGTATACCATGTCGAAGTCGAAGAAACCCTTCGGATCACTTCCTCCGGTGTATCAACTCCGATTTCGACAGGATCAACGCTACGTTGCAGGGTTCTCAGAGACTAAGGGTAAAATGTTTTGCATTTATGGTGTGTTTTGGTTTGTAAATGTGTTTAGATATAAAAGAAAAGAGTAAATTACCCGAATGGTCCTTCTGGTTTGGGGAAAATTACGGATTTAGTTCATGGTGGCACTGTTTGCTTTCAAGAATGTCCATGGGCTTAGCAACGTTATTTAAGGACCAAATCCGTAATTGCCCAGACCACGTGACCACCCGTGTAATTTACTCAAATGATAATAAGAAATAAAATGTATTTTAGCCTCTAAACCAAACACTTTTCATTTCTTTAAATCCTAAAACTAAACACTTAAAAAACACACCCTTAATTATATTCTCAAAAACCGGCCATAGTTGATCAGATTCTTAAGAAACAATGTTGTTTTAAGTACGGCATGCAGGACACAAAAATCATGTGCACCACTAGTTTCCCTTGTTCATCAACTGCACAAATTAAAGGAATGCTTGTTTATAAGTACAAATCCTCAGCATATGCAGCAGCTGCAAGAACCAAAATCAAAGAAATATCAACTATGGTAAGTGTTAAACCCTCTTTCAACTTAAAGATAGTAAGATATAGGAGTACAACATTGTTCTGACTGTTTTAAACTCTTCGAATTTGGTAGGAAGGTCTAGAGGTTGAAACAAAGAGTGCTGGAAGCAAGGCCACTTGGTGGAAGCAGCTAAAAACATTGACAAATAGATCTTTCATAAACATGTGTAGAGATGTTGGCTACTATTGGCTGAGGATAGGGGTGTACATTGTTGTATCAATCTGTGTCGGTACGGTTTTTCAAGATATTGGAACAAGCTATCACGCGATGTTTGCTCGTGGAGCGTGTGGTGGATTCATTTCGGGTTTTATGATCTTCATGTCTATCGGTGGCTTCCCTTCTTTCATCGAAGAAATGAAGGTATGAATAACTTACTTGGTAATTTTAGTGTTACCAACATATATTATCATAAACACCTACAGACACACCTAGTCGACTGTCACATCAGACTTCAGCTCATACTTCAAAAAAAATATTTTCTCTTCAATGCTACATCTTTTACAAACATCCTTACATTTTCAGTGACGTATAATGATCCATTTTTGCACAGATATTCAAAAGAGAAAGGCTCAACGGACACTATGGCATTGCCGTATTTATCCTTTCGAACTTCTTATCTTCCTTCCCATTCTTAGCAGTAATGTCATTCAGTACTGCAGCGATTACTTACAACATGGTGAAGTTCCATCCGGGGTTCTACCGACAAGTGTACGCTTGTCTTGATCTTCTGTTATCCATTGCTGCTGTTGAGAGTTCCATGATGGTTATTGCTTCCTTTGTTCCTAACTTCATGATGGGAATTATCATCGGTGCCGGTTTCATTGTAAGTGATAGCATAATGAGAGAAAATCGAAACAATATTGTTAGATGATATTTTCTTTACATATAATAGCTTCTACTAATCTGTTTATACAGCAAATTACAACCATATAATTATATATTTTTTCAACAACAATTCTTGGATTTTTTAGGGCTAATACACCACAACCTGCACCTTGTAGGATTTGAAATCTCAACCGTTTGGTTGTGATGTGCACCACTTAACCATCAGAATGTATCATTCGGAACATAGAATTATAGATATATATAAATATATAAATCTAATAATACAATCATTTCCAAATATATAGATTTAAGTTTGTTTAATAGCATTTTAGTGTCTTGAATTAGATATATATCCACAAAAACTCTAAATTTTGAATGAAAATCTTGATTTACAGGGTGTGATGATGATGACAGCAGGGTTCTTCCGTCTCCTCCCTGAACTTCCAAATATATTCTGGCGATACCCGGTTTCATACATCAATTATATGTCATGGGGATTGCAGGTAACGCTATCTAACGGCGCAGACTCAAATTTTTTTCGGGGTCCAAAGTGGATAATAAAATTAAACTCTTTTCATGAAAAAAAGAAAACAAAATTGTTTATCTATGATTCATCTATCATATGTGTGCATGCATAATAATAGACCACAAACGCACCATCAAAAATCCAAAAATGCAAATTATCTATATATAATTCTTTCTTTAGAACCTGTGTTTTATTTCACTCCCCTTAGCCACTTCTGTAAAGTGTTGTGTACCATTTTTTGCCCATGAAATGTTCTTATATGCAATTTTTTTAGGGAGCATATAAGAATGACATGATTGGGTTGGAGTTTGATGCTGAAAACGAAGGCGAACCGAAGCTTCCAGGAGAGTTAGTACTAACCACGGTGCTTGGGATTTCGATCGACCATTCGAAGTGGTGGGACTTGGCTGCAGTGATGTTGATTATTCTCGTATATCGACTGCTATTCTTTGTTATACTCAAGTTAAAGGAACGAGCTAAACCAATGGTTAGAGAGATTTATACCCGAAGAACCCTAAATCATCTGAAGAAAAGAGCATCTTTCAGGAAAACGTCACCGTTTCCTTCAAAGAGACACCAACCGGCGTATTCGTTGTCATCTCAAGAGGGCCTTAACTCACCACTTCACTAGATGGATGTGGCTGTGTGTGGAAGATTGGTCAATCATCAATTTATCAAGTGTTTTTGCTTCTAATTTGCATGGTTACACGTTACAACATACATGGTTGTAAATGTTTACAGTTTTCAAATATGCAAGCAAATCTCCAAACTTAAAACTCAAAAGTGATTTTGATTATGGATGCTTCATTATTTTACACAATTACACACTGCATTAGAAATTGGCCCTTCTTGTATCATGTAAAACTATCCTTTTTGATAGGTTTTTTGGATTTTGAACTAAAATGGCAACAAAATGCAAACCACAGGGACCCAGATGTAATAAGTTTGAGATTTGGACTAAAGTGGTAAAACTGGCCAAACCACAGGGACCAAAATGGCAGTTTACTCTTAAAAATAAAATAAGGTTAGGATGTTGAAATCAAACTTAAAAAAAAAAATTAAAACGAACCAAATTCGAATCTCGTTAACAAACACACCGAATTTCGAAATCCATATTGCAACTGGTATTTATGATTTTCAATATGATTCGACCCAAATATAATTACTGACGTTTTAATTTGTTATGTATAGAGTTTATTTATTTTTCTCGTAGTTAAGAGGTTTATTCACAACAATCCGAATTCAAATTTACTTAAAAAAATCAAAATTCGATGAACACCGCTAGAGCGGATGGCCTTAGTTCGATCAGTATACAAGACCGATGATGGGGAAGGCGTAGCTACAGTCAATCACTAAAGGTGAAGTCCTTAAAATTCTTTAGTGTTATTGATGTTTTTTTTCCTCATGACTTCACTTTCAAAGTAATGCAACTTTGTGTTTTAATAATTTGTCTACTTTTTTTTCTATTAAACTTATTTTAGGAACTAAAAAAAAATATTATATTATTAAAACATATGTTAAGTTTTTAAATGAGTACATTTGTTTTAGGAACTAAAAGACTATTATTATATAATTAAAACATATGTTATGTTTTAAATCAATACATCTATTATATTATTAAAACACTAGTATTAAGCCCCTGCGTTGCAGCGGTTGTCATAAAACTGTATTAAGTAGTAGCAATACTATACCATTGTCAGCGACCACCAACAACGGAAAAGGTTGTAAAGACAAAATAAATAAAAACGGGGAAATAATAACGCCGAGCGAAAGCAGACGTAAAATTTTTGAATCATGCACGCTCGTTGCTGAGAAATTAAAATGAAACGTAAAACATAGACAAAAATAACTAAGTCCATTCAGGACCTGGGTGTTGGACGAACTTGTCAAACGTGGAAAAATAGATGTGACACGACGGGTCAGTCAAACGAGAAAAAAATATACGAAAAAATGTTGAACCTCACACGCACGTTGCGGTGCGTTAACTCACAAAATTTAGAATAAAACGAAAAACTTGGGAAAGATGAAAAGTATGGTGGACTAAAATTGAAAATAAAAAAGAGTTGGGATTAAATTGCAAAAGTAAAAAACTTTGGGTTAAAAGTAAAAAAACCAAAGGGTCTAAATTGCAAAACTGAAATTATTTATTAATTTTAGATAAAGATAAGGATAAAAGTAAATAATAACTATATATTGGTTATTAATTAATATTAATATTAAAAGAAATTTATTAAACAAATATAAATAAAATTTATGAGGTTAAAGGAGAGAATGACATGTGACATGATTTGAAGTTTTTTATTATAAGTTAGATTATATATTATGAGGTTAAAGGAGAGAATGACATGTGACATTATTTAGAGTTTTTTATTATAAGTTAGATTAGATATATTATGTTTTTAAGTCAATACATTCATATATATGTATTAATTTACAACATAACCGAGCAACAGTGTCTACAGTGGACTTTAACGATGACGGCGTTTATCTTTTTGTCTGATACTTCCTTTTTCTTTTCCTTCCCACGAGTCTTCACCACCCATAGCCAGAACCAGTTCTTTCTCAATCTTCAACACGCACCCATCAGTTATTCCCACCGTCCTTACACTACCACCTCCGCCTCTCCTCCGCCACGCGTGTGGTTGCACTGAAAACCCTAAATATTCTTCTCTCTAGGTCAAAATCTTCAAACCAAATCACAGACAAAAGTGAGCGGATCGTGAACGGAATCGTCTCCGGCGACAGACGCCATCATCGGCTTTAATTTTCTGTGTGTAGTCGATACTTTTTTGCGCAATCAAACGGGATCTGAACTGAATCTAGCACAATCTTTGTGGCCAGGTAACTATCCCCTTTTTCATAAACCTTATCGATCGAGTTTACTTGACACAAATCTTATAAATTTGTGATCTTTTGGCTATGTGATCGACCTATAAACTATCTTTTGTTTCTTCACGTTGAAATTTAACTGCCTGTTGTGGTGGTAGTTTGTTTGCATATCAAGTGTTTGATGAAATGCTTGAGTGAAAAGTATACATGTGTTGGTTGTAGGAATGATATGCCATCATATTTGAGATCTTTACTTAATGCCCATCAGTTGTATTCCTTGCTAGGGCTGACCCAAAGGGATTGAGTGAAACAAGCTATTAATTTTTTTATAGATATATGATTTGGGATTGAAGTTGAAGGTGAGATGTATGATGATTTGGTATTTGGTGAATGGCCCGTGTACGATGAGGTGTGCAGTTCAATAGATAATTAGGTATGGCCAGTCAAACCAATAGTCCAATAGAAGAACACAGACAAATTGAAGCGTCCCGTTCTGTAACATGGGCTTCTATTTTTTATCACATACGGAATACATGCTTAAACTATTGTATTTTTCGTGATTGCATTTTTAACTTGCTTAAACTTAGTGATTGCATTTTTAACTTGCATAAACTATTGTATTTTTCGTTCAAGTTCGTTCGCGTTCATTTTTTAAAAGTTTTTAATATTTCACTTTCCCTCTTAAGTTTTACCCCCCCCCCCCCCCACACACACACCCACCCCATAGTTAGGTAACTTTAGATAATTACGTTTCTTATCGTTTGGCTAATTATAATTGACACATTATTTGTTTATAAAATGTTGAAACAAGTGTCTACAGATATTTAGCGGCCTTTTATATTTTAGTTTTCTTACTTTTGATCAATTTGCTTGCATGTACTATGACAGAATTCAAGCAAAGCTTGAGAGGAATCTTATGTATTTTGCTGCCATTGCTGATTCTTAACCACAAGCTGCTGGTGTTCATTCCCAAGAATTTATTAGGTAGCAAATGGATTGATCTATGTCGCTAATTCATCTTCAATTTACGGTTCGTGTACGTTTTGAGGTTAGAGTGTCACCCACCAACAACTTTCTGCCTTTTACCAGGTAATTACTTACATTAAGCATCTTTTAATTTCAAATGTTATCACTGAACATGTTGTATGCCTAAGCTACATGTGATTCAACTGTTTTCATTATCAGTCATAATTGCTTGAAACGGTCAAGTACCCGCGCATCGCGCGGGGTAATCACACTAGTTTTATGATTAATTCTTAGTCATACATCTTAGTGACATTTTGGTTGATGGTATTTTAGTTCTTTGCGGAAGCGGGTATACCATGTCCAAGCCGAAGAAACCCTTCGGATCACTTCTTGCGGTGTATCAACTCCGATTTTGACAGGATCAACGCTACGTTGCAGGGTTCTCAGAGGCTAAGGGTACAATGTTTTGCATTTAGGGTGTGTTTTGGTTTGTAAATGTGTTTAGATATAAAAGAAAAGCTTAAATTACACGAATGGACCTTGTGGTTTGGGGAAAATTACGGATTTAGTTCATGGTGGCACTGTTTGCTTTCAAGAATGTCCATGGGCTTACCGACGTTATTTTAAGGACCAAATCCGTAATTGCCCCAGACCACGTGACCACCCGTGTAATTTACTCAATTGATAATAAGAAATAAAATGTATTTTAGCCTCTAAACCAAACACTTTTCATTTCTTTAAATCCTAAAACTAAACACTTAAAAAACACACCCTTAATTATATTCTCAAAAACCGGCCATAGTTGATCAGATTCTTAAGAAACAATGTTGTTTTAAGTACTGCATGCAGGACACAAAAATCATGTGCACCACTAGTTTCCCTTGTTCATCAACTACACAAATTAAAGGAATGCTTGTTTATAAGTACAAATCCTCAGCATATGCAGCAGCTGCAAGAACCAAAATCAAAGAAATATCAACTATGGTAAGTGTTAAACCCTCTTTCAACTTAAATACAGTAAGATATAAGAGTACATCATTGTTCTGACTGTTTTAAACTCTTCGAATTTGGTAGGAAGGTCTAGAGGTTGAAACAAAGAGCGCTGGAAGCAAGGCCACTTGGTGGAAGCAGCTAAAAACATTGACTAATAGATCTTTCATAAACATGTGTAGAGATGTTGGCTACTATTGGCTGAGGATAGGGGTGTACATTGTTGTATCAATCTGTGTCGGTAAGGTTTTTCACGATATTGGAACAAGCTATCACGCGATGTTTGCTCGTGGAGCGTGTGGTGGATTCATTTCGGGTTTTATGATCTTCATGTCTATTGGTGGCTTCCCTTCTTTCATCGAAGAAATGAAGGTATGAATAACTTAGTTGGTAATTTTAGTGTTACCGATGTATATTATCATAAACACCTACAGACACACCCAGTCAGCTGTCACATCAGATTTCAGCTCATACTTCAAAAAACTTATTTTCTCTTCAATGCTACATCTTTTACAAACATCCTTACATTTTCAGTGACGTATAATGATCCATTTTTGCACAGATATTCAAAAGAGAAAGGCTCAACGGACACTATGGCATTGCCGTATTTATCCTTTCGAACTTCTTATCTTCCTTCCCATTCTTAGCAGTAATGTTATTCAGTACCGCAGCGATTACTTACAACATGGTGAAGTTCCATCGGGGGTTCTATCGACAAGTTTACGCTTGTCTTGATCTTCTGTTATCCATTGCTGCTGTTGAGAGTTCCATGATGGTTATTGTTTCCTTTGTTCCTAAGTTCATGATGGGAATTATCATCGGTGCCGGTTTCATTGTAAGTGATAGCATAATGAGAGAAAATCGAAACAATATTGTTAGATGATATTTTCTTTACATATAATAGCTTCTACTAATCTGTTTATATATACAACAAATTACAACCATATAATTATATACTTTTTCAACAACAATGCCTAGATTATATAGGGTTAATGCACCACAACCTGCACACTGTAGGATTTGAAATCTCAACCTTTTGGTTGTGATGTACACCACTTAACCATCGGAATGTATCATCCGGAACATAGAATTGTAGATATAAACATATAAATATAATAATGCAATCATTTCTAAATATATAGACTTAAGTTTGTTTATTAGCATTTTAGTATCTTGAATTAGATATCCACAAAAACCCTAAATTTTGAATGAAAATCTTGATTTACAGGGTGTGATGATGATGACAGCATGGTTCTTCCGTCTCATCCCTGAACTTCCAAATATATTCTGGCGATACCCGGTTTCATACATCAATTATATGTCATGGGGATTGCAGGTAACGCTATCTAACGGCCCAGACTCAATTTTTTTCGGGGTCCAAAGTGGATAATAAAATTAAACTCTTTTCGTGAAAAAAGAAAAAAACTTGTTTATCTACGATCATCTATCATATGTGTGGATGCATAATTATAGACCAGAAACGCACCATCAAAAATCCAAAAACGCAAATTATCTATATATAATTCTTTGTTTAGAACCTATGTTTTATTTCACTCCCCTTAGCCACTTCTGTAAAGTGTTGTGTACCATTTTTTGCCCATGAAATGTTCTTATATGCAATCTTTTTAGGGAGCATATAAGAATGGCATGATTGGGTTAGAGTTTGATGCGGAAAACGAAGGCGAACCGAAGCTTCCAGGAGAGTTAGTACTAACCATAGTGCTCGGGATTTCAATCGACCATTCGAAGTGGTGGGACTGGGCAGCAGTGATGTTGATTATTCTCGTATATCGAATGCTATTATTTGTTATACTCAAGTTAAAGGAACGAGCTAAACCAATGGTTAGAGAGATTTATACCCGAAGAACCCTAAATCATCTGAAGAAAAGAGCATCTTTCAGGAAAACGTCACTGTTTCCTTCAAAGAGACACCAACCGGCGTATTCGTTGTCGTCTCAAGAGGGCCTTAACTCACCACTTCACTAGATGAATGTGGCTATATATGTGTGGAAGATTGGTCAATCATCAATTTTATCAAGTGTGTTGTTTCTAGTTTGCATGGTTACACGTCACAACATGCGTGGTTGTAAATGTTTACAGTTTTCAAATATGTACATCTCCTAACTTAAAACTCAAAAGTGATTTTGATTATGGATGCTTCATGCTTATTTTACACAATCACACTGCATTAGAAATTGGCCCTTCTTGTATCATGTAAAACTATACTTTTTGATCTTTCAAACTAGTTTAATACCCGGCCGGTGGCCGGGGTTCGTTAATGTATAATATAGTAACAACATGAATAAACATATGAACACAGAAATAAAATACAGTAAGATTACACAAAATTATAAGAACATCATGACAAACAAAATTAACCTATATTAAGTGTACCCAAAATTAAACATGATAAACAAAAGCGTCATTCTTTAATTTGTAAAAAGGAAAAGGATCATTAATAGTTTACAACCACAAAAAGATAAAAAAAAATTGATTACTAAAACATGAAATGGTGTCACTTTAATTGCAAACTGTAGGCAAAACAAATGCATGGTGTACACCAAAATAGCTATGTGTGCCGGTCCAAATTTTCCAAATTAATAAAACTAAAACTTACCAAAATGTAAAAAAAAAAAAAAAAGAAGTAATTGTATGCATATATTGTTATCGTGACAAATGAACTGCCAATTTCATACATTGTATAAAACTTGAGTTTTGAACCAGTTAACTGATAATGTCAAATCGCACATTTTGATATATGACCAATGATCAAGAACCTGCTTAATCTTCCTTTGATCTCATTTACCAAGAGGGCATAATTGTCTCTCTCCAATGAACCTGCCTGTTGCCCGTTTTAACAACCGAGTTATGCACATTTGTGTGTATCTTTTCCAAATAGTTCTACAATCCCTTTTATTGGATCTTTTTGCTCGACGATTGACCCCCAACCAAAATCTACACAACACATCCAGTTGTACACATGTTAGCTCGACTTTTGAACCATTTAACCTGTTACAACTCGTGGTCCCATTTCATTTTTGTCTAAGCTTCTATATTTGACCCATTTAAATTCAGAATAAAATTACTTACTGGTTTGAACTTTGCTTCTTGTACATAAGCAACAACATCAGGGTGTGAACAATCCAAACTTCCCAACCACCTCACAATTTCAAAATATCAATTACGAAAAATAAGAAATCACATGGAAAAAAATGTGAAAAACTTGCAACTTAACACATCTTTAATACAAACAGCAAGAGACAGTCTCTAAAACATAAGAAAGAGATGACGGTCAACTTGACCCGATTGCTTTGAATCGTATTTAAATGGTATTAGACATTATAAACATAATTCGTATATTATATGTATTAAACTTAGGATATATTATTTATGTTTTATGTGTGTATGTAACTGCATGATCGAATGGGTATGTCGGTTGGTTGACTTCGATTCAAATGGCGGTTATTCCCGCCAGTTTCAACCACCACATAACCGTTCTCCACCACTATGTATAAATGGTTGTTGCCGGGAACCTTTTTCCGATACCAAGACAATTTAATCAACTGTCAAATTGTCCATATTCCGATTTCTGTATATTGATCAATCAAAGATCAGATAATGAATCCAATAAGTGATGATTCTTCCGCTGTGAATCATTATGTTGATCAAGAAAGTGGTATCAGAGCCAGTTTCTTTAACAGTGATGATCCCCGGCCAACTTCAACAATGATGCCATGTAAACACTGCTCGGATGAGAAGAAAGAACACAGATGGTTGCAGAGACGGTGCTATTAATGCAACAAACCCGATCACCAAATCTCGGCATGTTTGATGAAAGAAAATGATGAGGAAACTCAACTCTTCGTCTGGCAATCGACACAGGAATACAACAATAACATAGCGGTGATTTTGATCATCAAAATGATCAAAGAAGGGAGTATACAGTGGTTGGCACCGATGGAGGTTTCTGGTCAGACATGTGGTACGTTAGTAAAACTCTTAAACATCACTATTCTGGGAATTTAGAGTTGTTTAAACGAATAAAAAAACATGTCAAGCGTTGAAACAAAAACTGGAGAAAATCAATTTTTCTTCATAAGGGGAATAGGGTTCGTTGAAATCATGTCTGGGTCCGAAAAGATTCGTGTACAGAGTGTTTCATACACTCCAGACATAGACAGAAATGTGTTAAGCCTAGATAAGTTAATCATACAAGGCTTCACGGTAAAATTTATGGGTGATAAGTGCAAGTTGTTTTCGACATTTAGTGTTCCCTTGATTAACAAGAGAAATGAACAAGCTGGAATGACAAGGGAGGATGAAATCGGTAAATTAGAGAAACAATTTATGATCAGTAAAGATTCAGAGCATGAGAAGTTTAAATCTGAATTTTTAAATGAGTATTTTGAAAGCCTGAACATCTCAACGAACGAACCGTATTGGAACGTTTTAATATTACAAGCGATGTCTTTTAAGGAATTTCGAGATTGTAAGGCACTTCTTGACATGCTTGATGATGAATATTATGTTATAAAATACAAATATCATCTCGAAACCACATTCAATAATATGATAGATTGGTTTCTCAAGGAGAAATTAGGAATTAATTCGAGGCCACTACCTGCATATGCATCAAATAACCGAAAGGTAAGTTTACTAGATCTGTATATGGCCGTAAAGAGGGAAGGTGGACATCGGAGGATCACCGAAAACAATATGTGGGCAATGATTGCCAGGGACATAGGTTTTGAGTATGATGAAGGAGAATACATGCGGCTGATATACGCTATGTATTTGGATGTACTCGTATACTATTACAAATATAAGACAACTCAAGAAAAGGCACTCGAGAAGGAGGAAGTCAAGATGGTGGTTAATCCGAGACAAAGTAGAAGTGAAGGAGACAGGGTGGTTGTAACTGATGCAGATCAAACGGAAAAGGAAGGTTGTTCAAGGAGTGAAGAAGCTGCAGGTAAAGATGCAGATCATTACGCGTTTTTCGTCGGCAACGACTGGCATGGAATCAAGAACCTGAACATATGAAGGAGGTTCGATTTTAACCGGGCAAAAGTTGCCGTGGACGATGCCAACAACAGTGTTCTCAAGAACTCTCGTAAACACAATTATGTTTAGGGGATAGTATTATACATTATAAACATATTTCGTATATTATATGTATTAAACTTAGGATATATTATTTATGTTTTATGTGTGTATGTAACGGCATGATCGAATGGGTATGTCGGTTGGTTGACTTCGATTCAAATGGCGGTTATTCCTGCCAGTTTCAACCACCACATAACCGTTCTCCACCATTATGTATAAATGGTTGTTGCCGGGAACCTTTTTCCGGTACCAAGACACTGTCAAATTGTCCATATTCCGATTTCTGTATATTGATCAATCAAAGATCAGATAATGAATCCAATAAGTGATGATCCTTCCGCTGTGAATCATTCTATTGATCAAGAAATGGCAAATCAAGTAGCTGAGTCCAGATTAAGAAACACCTAAAAATTTAGTCCTCTCAACAAAATTCATACCTTGGTTTAAAAGAAAAACGTAAAGCACTCCGCGGCCTTCGGGTCTTGAAAGAGGAGGCGCAATGCGTGAGGCTAGAGCTTCATGTATACGAGTGCATGGACGACGACTCGAGGCCCTGAGGTGCTTTCCTGATCAGCTTGTGCGCCTCGCGCATTAGCCACGCAATTCGAAGATTCAGACATGCAAAAAAGACAGAACAGATTACAGAGTGGCAGTTTGGTGACATGAAATCTTTATATTTGACAATAATTTAAAAATATAATATTTTATGCAAAAGAGTAAAATCACTATTCATTTCCCATCCAGTTTAATATATATCTAATGATACTACTTTTAGCCAATCTTTAAGCTTGGATGTGAGATAAAGCACAAACCGACCCGTTCATAAGTAAATGGCTTAAAATTGCCATGTCTATTAGTCATTGATGTAGACAAATTATATAGAAAGAACCATTATATTGTGTTCAATAAAAGATGTGTAAACCATGTATGGATATCGGTTAACAAAACTATTGTTGCTCATGTCCATGCAAGTGATTAGGTATGTGATGTCAGAACGTGGAAAATGAAAATACCAACTAAAAAATTGAACCAACTTACATATAAAAGAGTGAGTTCATTCATAACAGATTTTGAACCGGCCCACTTAGGTTATTTCTTAACATAGTTGACATATACCTGAAATTAAACAAAGCTGCCAGTTTAGTAATAAATAAAAAAACAATTGGTTGAATTTGCTCTTGTCGCTTATAACTCAGTGACAGTTTTGAGATTTGATATTTTGATAGATTCCAAGGCATTATCCCCCTTAAGGACTTCAAGTCTAGGTGTTTGTGACATTAAATATGCAAATATAGACAGAGGTAAATGAAATGAAAATATACACAGGGACACGAAATCAAATAATATTTTGCTAGATAATCATTTTAATGCAGAGGTTGTTGATTTCGGATTGTCCAAACAGTTGTGAGATAAATCAAGGATTATGTTTCAACTCAAGTGAAAAAGACAATGGTAAGTTACCAACACTCTCTTTTAGTTGACCCGTTTGAGATTAAAAAATATTAACCCGTCAAACAGGTAAACGGATCATCTCTAAATGCAAGGTCCACTTATCTTGTTTGTTGATCCGCATCTAATAAATTACCCAGTAATCAAACATTTCCCATAAGCTATTGTCCTGTAAATAGCAGATATTTTCATGGGATCCATAAAGCAAGAGAGAATCAAAATTTCTTAAGCCATAAAAAGCATATTCTTAGCTTTGTTCAAAGCTTAAATCAGCACCATGCTAGTATGAAACTAAAAAAAGTTCAAAAATTCAATAAGCTAACCTGTATTAAGTGTAATCGAAATTCATAATTCTTACTCAAGCATTATCCTTTTTCACAGGCGGCTTTTAGCCTGCGTTTTGTGTATTTAAGGTCCCGCATTGCAATAACGATCCCAAGTTCAAGAGCAGAAACTTTAGCCCACTGATGCCTGCAAAATTGTTATTAGAAAGTAAACTGAACAAACTTATGAAATGGGTTAAATAATGTACAATTAGGTTATGGGGTGTGGTTGCTTGCCCACCGATCACCCCCATCCTCCACCTCACACCACCTTCCTCTCAATTCCACCTTCCTCTCCCTTCACCGAACCCAACCTGCATAAGAGAGGGAGAGAGAGAGAGAGAATGCAGTCAAGAAGAAGGAGGAGAATTGCCTGAACCCATCGAATATGGGGGTAGTGTTCCCCTTCGGCGCCGATGCCACATGAGACTCGCCGACCACTTGTCGATGCCACACCCCACAGCAATATGTAGAAGTTGGGATTCAAGCTGACTGACCTTATTAACATAGTCAACTGATGTGTTCAAAATGTAACATATAAATTTCATCAAATGAGGCATAAAACTAACCCTTTTTAGTACTAATGTTGGAAAAAGTGTGCTTTTGTCTTCCTTTTGTATTTTCAGGATTAAATGAGCTCAAATTAACAAAAGAAGCAAAAAGACACCAAAATCTAACATAAATACAAGAAAAGGAACAAGACGTGGCATGCCCGACCCCACAACAGCATCTTCCCAAGCAAAACAAGAGATCAGAAGCCTGAACACGCCCCGTGCTCAGCCAGCACGGGGGCGTGCCCAAGTGTTAGCAGAAAAGACAAAGTGGTAGAAGCTTCTATTGCCCACCACGGGGCCGTGCTCAGCGGACACGGGGCCGTGGTCAACTATAAGATTCGCACAATCCAGGCAAATCTTCATAGTACAAAGATTCTTCTGCACACGGGGTCGTGCTCAGCGGACACGGGGGCGTGGTCAACTAATAAGACAAAGCTGCATTTAATGAAGAAAGAGAGGATATGGACACGGGGTCGTGCCCACTGGACACGGGGCCGTGCCCGAGCTTCTGTTCAGCCTATAAATAGAAGTGCTTGGCTCAAGCTCAAACCATCCCTTGGCACACCACCTCTCTCACACTTCACCCACCACCCACCACCACCATAACACCATCATCCATTGTCCATCATAGAGTGTGTGAGTCGTCTCGGGATCCAAGATTGATCGTAAGAGTTCTTGACAATCAAGGCCATGTTTGCAGTCTCTTACATCACTTGGTGAAGACAAAGTGTCTAGTGTAATACTTTTTATTTCTAATCTTTTGCACTTTTTATTTGGTTTTGTATTAATGACTTTAATAACTAGTTGCTTATGTTGAAGGTGATCTTTCCTTATCGTTTGTCCGTGGTGTCTTGGCATTATTTTACTGTCTATATAAAATAAAAGATTTTCACCATTCATATCTCCACGGTCTATATGGAGGTATGTTGGCTACCTGGTCGGGGGTTAAGGGAACGGTTTGGTAAAGGTCTTGCCATTGTTCAGCGTTTAGAGGTCCTGCAATGGACCTGGGTCAAATTTAGTTGGACCTCCTTCAATACTTCACGGTATTGGATGGCGGGGGTCCAAACTCTTTGATCCCCTCATAAGTTAACTACTATTAATACTATAACCCGGCTATTTAGGACTGTATCCCTGCTGACTCAGACTACTTAGTCGAGGGTAACGTCACCTCCAAAAGAGGGGCCTACCATAATTTGCATTAATAACTTAATTAATTATCTTCCAATAATCCACCCTTTTAGGATTGTATCCTTGCTGACTCAAACTACTGGGGTGAGGGTAACGTCACCTTCAAAAGAGGGGCCTACTACAATAACTAAGATAATCTCTTAATTATGTGCAAAAGTGCGGAAATAATCAAAGGTTACACTAGATACGAGTCGGAACCAAGTGATTCATCTTGTCTATCTGTTTTTCTTTTTATTTTATTTTTCAGCATTTAGTTAGTTTCTATTTTTTCTTAGTTAAAAACATTTTTCTAAACTTTTTATTTTGATTAGACGTTGAGGATAAACCGGTACTAAAAGCTCTTGTGTCCTTGGACGACCTCAGTATCTTGCCAACACTATACTACGCTCACGATGGGTGCACTTGCCCATATGTGTGTTTAGTGTTAGTAAAATATCGTGTTTTATAAATTTAAAACTTGGCTAAAATAAGTGTTAAAGGGGCTTAAAATATACACCTAATATATATAACACTTCACACGCATCATCAACCAGTTTCTTCTGCCTAGAGTCTTCTTGTAATAAAAATCAAGCAATGATGAAAGCTAAAGTGTTTAATGAAATAGTAAATATATGCTGACATTTTCAACTACTACAATTATAAGTGTCGGCGCCGACACGGGAATAGTTCTGCCCCTTTATTGGGCTAAATGGGCGGCTCTCCTATTACCTCAACAAAATTACGATTTTACCCCCACTTTAAATTTACGAATTTGCCATCAGTGTAAAATTATTTTTTTCCCCACTTAAAAATAAAATTACGTTTTTGCTCCCAGCTAAAAATTTCAATTTTGCCCTAGGTTCAAAATTACGACCTCGTCCCGTTTAAATTTACAGTTTTGCCATTAATTTTCCCCCTTATAATTACGACTTTGCCATCGGTTCAAAGTTATGTTTCTACCCCGACTTAAAAATAAATTTACGCTTTTGCTCCGACCAAAAAATTTCACTTTTGCCCTCAGTTCAAAATTACGATTTTGTCCCGTTTAAATTCACAGTTTTCCCATTAGTTTTTTTTTTCCCTCATAGCCACGTTACGATTTTGTCCTCAAATTAAATTTACATCGTTAAATTACAATTTTCCCCCAGTGTAAAATTACAGTCATGCCGGCAGCTGCCTTACACTCCCCCATTGGTCCATTTAGTTTACGATTTTATCCCTGAATAAAAATTATGATTTCGCACTCAGTTCAAAATTACGTTTTCCCATCGTTTTAGTTTTTTTCGCAAAAGTAGAAAACTTTTTTTAATTAGTTGACTCCATTTAATTTTTTTTCCGTGTCAACAAAGTCTCCTAACACTCGCTCATTAGTCCTGAAAAATCGCAGTTTTGCCCTGAGCCGAACAAATGGTCTTATCATTGTTTTAGTTTATTTACTGACAAAAGTATAGTAGTATTTTTTTAATTGATTGAGAATTATTCGGATATCGTCCCGCAACGCGGGCGGGGCATCACCTAATTATAGTACAAGGAAGCAACGCAAATTTACCAATTTAGATCGCAAAGTCTCCACCAATGAGCACCTCTCTTTCTTTGATTCCTGAAATCATGAACATTTGATTTTTCTATTATTTGAGTTTCGTAGAAATAAATGATAACAAACAGTTCTATCATCAGAGAAAACAATCCTTAAACCTGAAGTTTATTTTTAGCTTTTGATTGCTTATAAAATTGAACATAACAATAGTGGTTACAGTTTTAACTTCATCTATATGGTCTTTTCTCAAATTCTAACACAAAATAATTGCAAAAATCTATAAATCACATATAAGCAAAACTAATAAAGAAAACTATTTATTTAACAAAAATTAATTACAAAGATAATAAAGAAACTATTTATTTAACAACAATTAATAACAAAGAATTTAACAAAATACACTTAGACCTTATCCACTTCTTTTTTTCACTCACATTTTCTTCTTTCAAAACACAATTGATTCTCTGCATGGCGACTTGGATACTGATGGGTGAGTGCTTTGTATTGTTCCTCAGTTTTCAGAGTCTACTATGGATGATTCTTTTGTCAATGATCCTGCGTTTGAATCTGTACCAGGTTTTCGCGATTGGGCTTGAAGTTGAACTCTTCTTAATTTGGTTTGCGGTTTTGATTCTTCTAATATTCATACAAATTCATGATGATCGCCTTCTAATGTTCCGATTGTTTCTCTTTTCTTGATTAGAAACCCCAAAAATATGTCGTATGGTGGTGTCCACCTCACATTATCTCCTCAACTGATTTTAGAGGGTTTGTTGGAGCTTGAGTTATGGAGATAATTGCAGCAAATTATGAGCGAGAGAGGGAAAGTCAGTAAGCAAATTTGGAAGACACAGGGAGTTTTATGGGTGAGAAGAAACTGATGGAATCCTAGAATCAAGGGGAGGTTATCAGTGACGTGGGGAGGAAAAGGAGGAACTGTAAAACTGCAGATAACTGCTATAGAAGTGGAGGTTATGGGCAGAATAATGAGGAGCAAAACCACCAACTGAGAAACTGCCATGAACCACCATTAGAGCGGTTATTTTTTGGAGTTTAAACGGCTGAGATAGCATGATCCGACAGTTAATATCGATTTAGAAAGCGGTTAGACTTAATGGGAACAATATATATATATATATATATATATATATATATATAATTAATTAATTAAAAATAAAATAAGGTAAGGATGTTGAAATTAAACTTAAAAAAAAGTTAAAACTAACCAAATTCGAATCTGGTTAACAAACACACCGGATTTCGAAATCCATATTGAAACTGGTATTTATGATTTGGGTCTACCTATTTGCACACCAACATGGCTATTTGCACACCAATGGCGGTGATGAGGGTGTGCGGGGAGGACCACCGCACAGGGTCCGTGATTTCAAGGGACACGTGTTTTTTTTAATTCATTATATGTGTTAATTATTTTTTTTTTGAAATAGTATACTCATACCAACTCCAAGATAGGTTGTTTACATAACAATTTGTATGGTTTAGACGTTAGATCATTGGCATTAGGTTTAGTGAGCCCAATACCCATTTGATTTTGAAAAAAAATAAATAATAAAACATTACGGAAGTGCACATTTTTTCGAGCTCAAACATGGTACATGAATTCTCAAAGACGCCACTATTGCACACCAAACCCTACATTTACCTACGCTGCGTATAGACCTATACGCATACGTAGTGTATATAAAGGGTCAAAAAGACAATGTTATTGGTTTTAGTAAATTTTATAAAAAAAAGTTTATACAGTATTCGTCTTAGTAAATTTTATAAAAAAAATCTATTTTAAATAAATAGAAAATTAAGTATTTCTTACAAGCTTTTTTATACAAAATATGTCTTGTGTAGCTCCCGTATAGGCCTATTGGTGTGGTTTAGGTCCCATATAAGCCTATAGGAGTAAATTACAAGTTTTGTCCTTTATGTTTACATTAAATTTCAGGCGCTGTCCTTTTGGCCAAAAGTTGACAGGCGCTGTCCTTTACCTTTTCAAAATCTTGCACGTTTTGTCCTTTATGCCAAACCCAGTTAGAATTTTTGGTTAAATATGGTCATGTGCCTTGCACATGAGGGCATTGTTGTCATTTCATCTATTTAGTGACTATTATGTAAATCAACTTATGTTTAAGGACTAATTTGTAATAAATTGAAAAATCAAACAAATATAATATGTGCCACCATCATACTATCACCTACTACCACCCACATTACCACCACCAGCCCAACACAACCACCCAAAATCCCATAGTTGACTCACGACACAATTTCTTGATATTCCTATAGTTGACTAACAAAAGAATTTGATAATCACATGTTATCGTAACCCAAACAATTGCTTGATATCCTATAATTACTAATATTTGGTTTGTCCACCATCGTCAACCCCCACCTGCCACCAATTTCCACCATTACCAACAACTATCCTTTCTAAATCCAAAAACCCACCGTCAACCCTTAAAATCTGAAAACCCCTCTCTCTAAAACTGAAAACCACCGTCTCTCTCTCTCTTTAAACTCCATTTGATTATGAAAAACGAAACAGAAACATCGATGGTGAAAACCATTTGAAAATTTGTGATGAAAAAATGATGGAGAAGAATGGGTTTTGAGTTGTTTCATTTGATTTTCTTTACTTCACCTAAAAAATCACAAAAAGGAGTTTGAACCTTCGTTTTGGAAGCTGCCGATTGTAACAGATCTGGAAATCTGGAATCGGGGCCCTATTTCTTCGCTTATCATTTAAAGGTTCAAACTCCAACCAAACCCACCTCACACAAAAACAAATTTCACATACAGACCAATTAATAATGGTTGTTCCACAAATACCCTTATGCAACCCCCCAAAAATCTCCATCTTCATGACTCCATTGTCTACCATTATGTGGGCTTTTTGGGGCTTTCTCTTTGGTCAGAGTTTCATCACAATCAACAGAGAAAACAGGAGGAAAAGCAAGAACATTTTCACCCTTACATCATTCATATTTCTTTATAGTCTTTCTTCCCCACACCTCCCTCCCTCTCTCTCTCTCTCTCTCTCTCATCTTTCTCTCTCTTGTTTCAATCTTTTATCATTTTTGAGATCTGATGAGTAAGAAGATGAAAGGGGTTGTTTTTTATTCATCTCCTCATGTGTCTTGTGATGATATTAGGGCAAGATTTAACCATCAAACCGCTATATGATCGGAGTTGTGGTGGGGGTGAGGGCGGTGGGGGTGGTGGTAGCTGGGAGGGCGGTGGTGGCTGTGAGGTTGATGTTGGCTGAAATCTAGAGAGAGACAGAGGAGTGAAACAGGGGTAGAGAGAGAAAGAGAGGGGAGAGATAAGAGTGTGTGTATTTAATATTTATAAAACATATAATATTAGTTTTCTAAATTAGTTTATATTTTTTATTAAAATAATTTTAAATATATAGGTAAAAAGACCAAATTGCCCTTGGATAACCAGATTTAACCAAAAATTCTAAGTTGGTTTGGCATAAAGGACAAAATGTGCAAGATTTTGAAAAGGTAAAGGACAGCGCCTGTCAACTTTTGGCCAAAAGGACAGCGCCTGAAATTTGATGTAAACATAAAGGACAAAACTTGTAATTTACTCAGCCTATAGGCATATGCAAGACCTATAATTATGTGTGCACCCACAATAATATTGCGATTTGTTAAGGCTCACTGGGACTCACATGCACCCCACACTATTATTATGTGTGCACCCACAATAATATTGCGATTTGCATGCTCATCTCAGTTCCTCCTAACTCAGGTCAAATGGTTCCTCAAACTCAGATGTCAAACGGAGGTCGTCAAAGTAATAAGATCACAAAATCCAAGGACTATGGCATACTATCAACGCATCATAAGGTAACCAAGCAATCCATGCCATCATGCTATAGTGGCGAGTGTGTGTTCATATGTTTCGTCATAAACAAATGTGTACTAGTCACGTAATGTATGCAATAAGAAAGAAAGACGAACTTTGCAATCTGGAGCTGAGTGTCATGGTCGTATTCACGTTTTCAGAACTGTTCGGTTATAGTCTGGTTTTATAAAAACGTTTTTCCCCTTTTTAAAAACCAAGTTCACTATAAACCTGGCTCTGATACCAATCTGTCACACCCCCAAAATACCACATGCGGAAATACCGCACGGGGCGTGTGACATACCAGGATCTTAGCCACCAATCACATTGAACTCATGAATATATTTTAATAAAACTTTCATTTATTAACAAAAAGTGTTACAATGTTACAAAATTTCACAGTTTACAGCGGAAGCATATTTAATTCGTTAAGTGTTTATAAACCGCATGTAAAAGCTCTTAGTCTTGTGTTGCGTTTCAATGTAACTCGACCCATGACCACTCCAGCTTCCCAGACAGCAAGTTCCAATGTTATGCACCTAAAGGCCTAGAAGGCATGTAACAACGAGTCAACAACAAAGTTGAGCGAGTTCACAGTTGGTTGATTAGTTATCGAGTTCTTTTCAATAATCGTAAGTTCGTTTTGTAAACCACGTATTAATCAGTATCCCTGTTTCCCAAACCTTCTCAATAATTAGTGGGGGCTTCCCATGTGAATTACCAGACCGTACCATATCGACTACTAACGAAAGTAAGTTGTGCCCTAAGTCAATGTCTATCATCATTGACCCTTTGCCTTAGTCCATTAGTACACGTCCGTTCGAACGACACGGTGTGAGGTTTGTTAAACCTAATAGCGCTATTAACTAATGACCCGCTCGCCATCGGCCTCGGCGATTAAGTCGATATAAAATGAGGGACTTCATGATAGAGTTTTGGTCCAGTGTGTTTAATCTTGTTGTCCTACCCAAGGATGACGAACGTACGCATCATACCCAAGGAGAATACGCGAGGTTTAATCTTGGCATCCTACCCATGGAGGATGGCCGTACATATCCTACCCAAGGAGAATATGTAGTTTCCGTTTTAGTTCTTTAACCCATTCCCAACCCTTGGGAATCCCATGCCTTGGAAAGAGTGTGAACTCACCTTTGGTTTGCTCGGCAGATAAAGCACTTGTCCTAAGTTGGTCAACCACACCCTATTATGGCTACCACTCGTTAGGACGGTAAGCAAGTAATCACGTATAAGCTACACGTATCTAACACGTATTCGTCAAGCAATGTACAAGTATCAACTATTGTGCATTATCCTAACATGTATTTTCATTTATAATTATCACCACATAACCCATGTGTTGTAACAGTAATCACAGATATTTAGCAAGGCTCATAGATAGAACAGTAAAATTGTGCGACCCATTTATGTGTACGGCCGAGTCATGGTATCATGCCCAAATAAGTGTGCGGTCATGCATTTGTGCGACCAAAATATCAACCATCAGATTCATATGTACATCAACCTTATTTACTCCTATTAGACCATGTGTAGTGGTAGTGGGTTATAATGCCCCCACCATGAGGCATTATCCGACATGTGGCGTCCTAGTCAGCAATGGGGCATTATAGCAAAAGTGGCGTAGTGGGGCATTATGCCAATAACCCCCATTCAATCATTTAAAAAAAAAAGGAAACAAATGGATTGGCTGGCCAAACTAATCACATGCAAAAGTGGGTGGGGTTGTCAGACTCCCATTGGCCACATTAAGATTACTTCGGCGTTTTAAAAATCACGCCAACATGCATTTTATTAGAAAATAACGCCGGCTAACGCCGGGCGTAGTGGTGGGAGGGGCGTTTTTAGGCGTTTTTTTTTTCAATTTAAAAAAAAAAAACGCCCCACTACGGGCGGACTTATGCGATAATAATGAGATTCCTACACTAGTTCATAACCAATAATCAAGCAAACATATAATAGATTGTTATATGAAGTTTACCATCATACATATCAAATACATGCCTTATTCCACGACTCATAAACTACACGTAATCCTAAACAAGCAATCGGGCATCAGTTACAGTCAATCTTTTGAAATTCTATCACCATGCACTACTTTATCATATAAATAATTATTTATCATATAAATAATTGCATCATCATTACAATCATCGGCTAATCATTAGTCACTCTTTAAAACCCACTTTCAAATCTTGGTGCATATCAAAACAGTTGGCAATATATCAACGTGAACATTAATATATACAAGAAATATAAAACACTCTTCGGAAGAGCATTCACTGACCGAACATTCATACACAAGTTTTCAGTCGACACAACAAGAGTTACAAATCAAAGTCTCCTACACTAACCGGAGTAGTATGAGGATGTGTGTGCCATAGTTACGCCGAGACTCGAATCCATCCAGCAACCACCTCCGCCACTAACCGGGATTGTCATCACCAGCTCCGATCACCAACACTGATCGACCTTCTGCCAGAGTTTCCGCCATCTTCCCTCTTAATGCCGCCACTGCTGTTGACGTCGTGTTCCAGCGCCACCGCACCTCCGCCGCTGCTAGTGGGGCCGCCGTCGTTGCAGCTCTCCGTCCTTCTCAGTTTCTTCTATCTCTCTTTCTCTGCTACTCTCACCAGTATGTGTGTAAGATGGCAACGAAGGAGGAAACGAATTTCACGTTTACGGGTGTGTGGAGAAACGAAACAAGAAGGAAGAGAGGTTTTGTGGGTGCTTGCTCAGACCGAAAGAAAGGGGGTGGGGTTTACCGCCGCACGCACACTTGGGAGGGGTGGGGTTTCGTAATTAGGGGAGGAGGGGTGGTTCACTAGTGATAGTTTCTATCACTCCCACTATCCAATCAAATCATGCCATGTCATCACCCAATATTCTATCACTAGTGATAGAATTGTTGGGGGGTGGTATCACTAGTGATGGAATTCTATCACTCCCAATTTTTTTAATTTTCATTTCCCACGCTACATGTTTCATGTGTTAAATAATTCATACAAAGTATTTCGTGTGTGTGTGGATATATAATTCTCAAATAACCGAACCCAAAAGCCCAAATTAAAAAGCCCAATATATAATTCTCAATTAACCGAACCCAAAAGCCCAATATATAATCAAAGTCAAAAGAAGGGTTCGTCGAAAGGAGAAGGGTTCGTCAAGTAAAGAAGGGTTCGTCGAAAGGAGAAGCCAAACATTTCAAACTTTCAACGCGTTATACATTCAACGCGTTAACTTTTCCACGCGTGATAAAAGGGGCGGCGGCGGTGTTCCGTGGTGGATTAACGCGTGATGGGGTGGTATCACGGACCACCCCGCCTCCCCTTAGGGTTGACGTATTTGAGGTTTGCTTAATAATCTGATGGCCATGCACCACTATTATACATATGCGCTACGCACTGGGCCAGGTTTTGGGCTGTAAAAGAAACTGGGCCGTAAGCAGGTAACTGGGCCGGAATGTATAAGCAGGTTAGGGGGGGGGGGGGGTTCTAGTGGGGCGTACGGTGTTTAGATAAGTTCCATTACCAAGTTAACTGTTATGCACATTTTGCAAATGCTAAAATAATATATTAAACTATATAACTATTTATTTCAGTTTATCAAAAATATAGAATATAGCATCCATATGTATACATATGTTTATTCGTATATAGCATCCTTAAAAGTTCGGGTTGTCACATAGTATATGTCCTGTATAGGCCTATTGATGTGGTTTAGGTCCCGTATAAGCCTAGAGGCATATACAAGACCTATAGGAAACCTATACGAGACTTATACTACACTATACGAAACGATACTATACTATACGATATGATATAACACCCGTATAGGCCTATATGCAGATACAAGACCTATATGAGACTTATATGAGGTTTATACGAGACTTATACTATACGATACGATACGATACGATGCAATACGATACGATACTATAGGATACCATACAACACCCGTATAAGCCTATAGATGTAGTATTTAAAAATAATTAACAGTATGATATTTAAACGTTTATAGCATTCGAACCGCATTAGACATGGTATAATAATTTAATTTAAATGATAACAATATAATATATTCGAACCGTATATACGTTTTCCAAAACAATTTAATGGTATATAGTATTATTGGTATAACATTAACGGTTATATATTTTAAGCGATTTAACGTTGAACCAGGTGAGAATTTATACCACAAATACATCAAAATAACCAAAAAAAAATCTGATGGGTTATATACGCTGCGTATAGCTCTATACGCAATGTATATAAACCCTTGTTTTCTGTGCAATGATTGATGGGCAAGCTCTGAATTCCATGCAACTTATACGCTGCGTATAGCTCTATACGCTACGTATAGGTCTATACGCAGCGTATATAAACCTAAGTGTGCAAATAAACAGTCTTGGTGTGCCAATAGTCTGGGCCTATGATTTCAATATGATTCAACCCAAATATAATTACTGATTTTTAATTTGTTATGTATAGAGTTTTATTTATTTTTCTCGTAGTTAAGAGGTTTATTCACAACAATCCGAATTCAAATTCACTTACAAATATTCAAAATTCGATGAACACCACTAGAGCCGTAGGCCTTAGTTTGATCAGTATACAAGACCGATGATGGGGAAGGCGTAGCTAGAGTCAATCACAAAAGGTGAAGTCCTTAAAATTCTTTAGTGATATTGATGTTTTTTTCTTCATCACTTCACTTTCAAAGTAATGCAACTTTGTGTCTTAATTTGACTACTTTCTTTTTCTATTGAACTTAGAGTAAATTACCAAAATCGTCCCTGAGGTTTGGGCCTATTTGCCAGTTTCATTCAAAATGATAGTTTTGTGCCATATTGCCCCTCACGTTTGGCAGATTTTGCCATTCATGTTAGTAAATTGGATGAAAATGGCAAAATCTGCCAAACGTGAGGGGCAATATGGCACAAAACTATCAATTTGGATGAAACTGTCAAATAGACCCAAACCTCAGGGACGATTTTGGCAATTTACTCTTAAACTTATTTTAGGAACTAAAATAAATATTAGAGTTAAATGCTTGGTTGGTCCCTGTGGTTTTCAAAAATTGCAGACTTGGTCCCAATGGTTTACTAATTACACGCGTGGTCCCTGTGGTTTTCAAAAATGCACTCGGTTGGTCCCTAACATCAGTTAAATTTCTCAATTAAGTCCATGTTAAATGACCAAAATACCCTTGCTTATTAACTCTCTTTCACCACCCACCCACCACCACCACCTCCACCGTCAACCCACCACAACTACTGTCACCTTCAACCCGCCACCTTCATCGTCACCTTCAACCACCCTCCACCTTCTCCGTCACCTTTAAGCCACCGCAACCACCTTCACAACCAGCAACTACCTCCACCACCACCATTTCGTAATGTTAATGTCGGTGTCTACCTTCACAACCAGCAACTACCTGCAGAGTAATGAAGGGGTGAATTCCTAACACCAAAAGTGGAATATCTAGCAAGTCTAGGGTTATATTCCAACAAAGCTTAGCCTCTTGAACATCACCATCTCTTGCAGCAGACACAAGTCTTTCACCAGATGCAGAGCACCCAAAAGAATTGCCCACAAGGCTAAAGAATCTCATGATGTATTCCCAACAAAAACCAACACAAAACCCACAAACAACCGATAAAAAAAACACTCAATTTCTTCTACATCGCTTAAATCCCGAACAAAATTGAACATAAAAACGCCATGATCACACCCTAATTCCCCCAAAATTGAATAAAGATTGCTTGAAACTGGAAAGGGTTTATCGAAACCCTATTCACAAATTCAACAATAACTACAGATCTATAACCACACAATTCAAATTCACAAAAAAATTCTGGATAAATTACAGAAACAATAAATATACCAGTTCCGGCCAAGGACTTCATCGGCGCGATAACCGGTGACGGATTCGAACACCTTATTAACATAAATTACCGGAAAATCTGGTTCCATAGCATCCGAAACCACAATTGAAGTCAGAATCATTGGATTTAAAAAATCGCCTAATCTCAAACCTGAACTGTCGTCGTCTACATCGGTGTAATCACCGTCGTCGTCTGTGTGCATCCCCATGGTTGTTATTGTGAGCTGAATTAGATACTACAGGGGTAAATCCACAGCCGCAGGAAGGGAGATGGACGGAGGTAGCCATGGTTGACGGAGGATCTGGTGGTGGTGGTCGGGTATTGGTGTTCGGAGGTGGTGGTTGTAGAAGAAGATGATGATTGTGGTGATGGTGGGTGTTCAGTGGTGGTGGTGTTTGAGAAGAGAGAGACAGATCTGGTAGAGAGATGAGAGGGAGAAAGAGGGGCGGAGGTGACAGGGTGAGAAGATGATGGTGATGAAGATGATGATGGTGATGAAGATGATGCAGGTTGTGGTGGGTTTATAAAGAGAGTTAATAAGCAAAGGGTATTTTGGTCATTTAACATGAACTTAACTGAGAAATTTAACTGATGTTAGGGCTAGGGACCAACCGAGTGCATTTTTGAAAACCACAGGGACCACGCGTGTAATTAGTAAACAATTGGGACCAAGTCTGCAATTTTTGAAAACCACAGGGACCAACCAAGCATTTAACTCTAAATATTATATTATTAAAACATATGTTAAGTTTTTAAATGAATACATTTGTTTTAGGAACTAAAAACTATTATATTATTAAAAAATATGTTATGTTTTAAATCAGTACATTTTATGATTAATTCTTAGTCATAATACGTATGAGATGCCTACTGAAACTGTTTAAGCTTTAGTTTTAACTTTTAAGTTTTAACTGACCAACACCAGGCCCAGTATACTTATTAGGCCGGTCTTTGTAAGAACTGGGCTTAAATTTGCTAAGACTAGTGGGTATGGGGCACGGCATAGGCCCGTCTCCATACTGCCGCTCCAATCCCCCCATCCCCTTGCTCTGGCGACGTGCTTGGTCCGGCAAGCCCAGCAAATGGCCGCCGCTTGTGCTGCCCCTCCACCTCTCACACACACCTATATATACATACATACATATATATAAAGGGGTTCATCCCCCACCCCCTTGGTCCATCCCCTTTAGGCCCATCCTCACACCCGTCTACGTGGCGGCCCATCATCCCCTCACCATACCCTTTAGTCTAAGCGCCAAGCTTCGGGTCATAGTCATAACTCATAGTGGGTTAGGTTATGGACTACAACCAAATTGATATATATCAATTCTTTTTTTAACGGAAAATATTGGATCACTGACCGGCCACTGAAGTGTCATCGTACCACTAGCGGAACCATCCGATCATATTCATCTCCACTAGACAATAAAGTCATCATCATCATCATACTCAGTATATATCCCACCAATAACAAAGCTAAGGTAGGGTCTGAGTAGGGTGAGATGTAGACAGCCTTACCTCTACCCCGTAGGAATAGAGAGGCTGCTTCCAATGAGACCCACGGCTCGATTGTCGTTTTGCATCAAGCCTTGGACATAAGGCACATAACACTCAGCAATTGAGACAAACGCCGATTAGTGCATGTACCCCCTTGTCTTTCGGCTATCAACGCCACCACATGATGCATGAGTAACCATTCCCCTCTTTTAACGTTATTTTCCCAAGTTTATTACGCCCCTCTTTTAACCATTCCCACAAGACAATAATGTCTATACACCAATTCACGAGTAAACCCAATAAACTTGAGAAAACCCCCTCGTGGGAATCAAACTCATGACCCAATGGTCTCTATGACTTATCTCACCCTCAAAATGCCACTAGACTATAATGCTATGGGCAATTGATGTATATCTATTAATTTATCACATCTTGATAGTAACATAATTTTGTCTTTTGTGGTTTGTGTTTTGTTGTTTTTTTAGCTTTAGTTTTTTTTTTCATTTTTTTACAAGTTTATTTTTATTTTTTATAATTTTGTCATAAAAGGTAAACAAGATTAGTTTTTTAATTAGTTTTTCACTTTTGTTTTTCTTTTATTTTCTTTTTTTCTGAATTTAGTCGTTATTTGGTTGGTACTTAGCACAGTGTTTGGTGGTCACATTTGGTCCCTTAGTTTTATTTAGTTCGGTTGCTATTTTGCACAGTGTTTGATAGGTTTTACATCACATGAGCCGCTTGGTGTTAAAAATTCGTGTTTTTGTGTTATGTTTTATCCTGATTTTGGTTGTGGTTCGGTGGCTACGTAGCATGCTTTTACGCCCCGACCCCACAATGCTGGTAACACGGTTCTACATCCCCGCCCAGTAACGCGGGGGTGTTAAGACTAGTTTAAATCAATGTTTCAGTTTTTTTTTATTTTCATAGCTAATGGGTTTCGATTATAAATGGTTCAGTTATTTTGGTTATTAAAAATGGTTTGAGTTAGTTACTGTTTTCGTCCCTGAGGTTTGTAAAAAATAACGGTTTCAGTCCATTAGTTTAAAAATTGTCATTTCAGTCCATTAGTTTCATTTTCGTAACCATTTCAGTCAACTAACTTAACTCCATCCATTTATTTTGTTAACTTTGAGTTAACTAACTAATTCGGGAGCGGTTTCGTCAGTTTTAGAAACACAGGGACTTAAGTGTAAACTCTAAAACATTAAAACAAAAAAAATTAGTAAATTCCAAAAAATCAAAAAAATTCCAAAAAACCAAACAAATTCCAAAAAATTCTAAAAAATAATAAAAATTCTAAAAAATCATAAAAATTCTAAAAAATTCTAAAAAATCCAAAAAATCCGTTTCGGCGCGAACTGTTTCGACCCGAACCGTTTCGAGCTGAACCGTCCGTACCGTTTCGACCCGAACCGTTTCGAGCTGAACCGTTTCGACCCGTACCGTTTCGAGCCGAACCGTTTCGACCCGTACCGTTTCGAAGCCAAACCGTTTCGAGCTGAACCGTTTCGAACCGAACCGTTTCGACCCGTACCGTTTGGACCGAACCCTTTGGACCCGAATCAACCCGGTTCGGGTCCAAAGGGTTCGGTTCGAAACGGTTCGGTTCGATACGGCACGGTTCGGTTCGAAACGGTTCAGCTCGAAAGGGTTCGGTTCGAAACGGCACGGTTCGGTTCGAAACGGTACGGCTTGAAACGGTTCGGCTTCGAAACGGTACGGGTCGAAACGGTTCGGTTCGAAACGGTTCAGCTCGAAACGGTTCGGCTTCGAAACGGTACGGGTCGAAACGGTTCGGCTCGAAACGGTACTGGTCGAAACGGTTCGCGTCGAAACGATTCAGCTCGAAACGGTACGGACGGTTCAGCTCGAAACGGTTTGGGTCGAAACGGTACGGGTCGAAACGGTTCGCGTCGAAACGGTTCAGCTCGAAACGGTTCGGGTTCGAAACAGTTCGCGCCGAAACGGATTTTTTGGATTTTTTAGAATTTTTATGATTTTTTAGAATTTTTATTATTTTTTAGAATTTCTTGGAATTTGTTTGGTTTTTTGGAATTTTTTTGATTTTTTGGAATTTACTATTTTTTTTGTTTTAATGTTTTAGAGTTTACACTTAAGTCCCTGTGTTTCTAAAACTGACGCAAACCGTCCCTGAATTAGTTAGTTAACTCAAAGTTAACAAAATAAATGGATGGAGTTAAGTTAGTGGACTGAAATGGTTACGAAAATGAAACTAATTGACTGAAATGACAATTTTTAAACTAATGGACTGAAACCGTTATTTTTGACAAACCTCAGGGACGAAAACAGTAATTAACTCAAATGGTTTTGTTAATTCTGTAATTCTGTTAACCGATGATTAACAGGGCAGTTATATACATGAATGGATTCAAACTACTCTAATATAATAAATCATACTATGTCTTTCTTAATTAAAACTAGTATTAAGTACTCTCGCGTTGCGGCGGGGGCGTAAAATTTGACATGATTTTACGAACGTTTTTAACCTATTAAATTTTTTACTAATATTTTGTTTCGGTTTACCCCCTATACTTCCTTTACTTAAAAATTATTTTTTACGTGCATATTTTATGTACGGGTAGGTATAAATATGATTTGTTCTACATTCCGACGTAAACTTTATTTATAGACGAGTCAGGTCAAATATAATACGTTTTCGTTTAAAGAAACCATTTTTACTTGCATATTTTTATGTACGTTTTGGTATAAATTCAAGTTGTTCTACGTTTCGACGTATATATAAATTTATAATGTTTTCACTTTGCCTTTTTGTCTAAAGTGTACAAAACACCATTAAAGTATCAAGTACAATCACATTAAGCCTACTTATGTTACAAATTAATAGTTATACTTTTTGTCTAAATTGTACCAAACACCATTCAAGCATCAAATACAATCATATTAAGCCTACCTATGTTACAAATTAATATTAATAGTTATATAATATAATATAATCTATATCTATACATATAATAAAAGAAAACAATTTGAGGACACTTGTCATTATTCTAGACCATCCTTAATTGTAGATAATAATTATTTAAATTAAATTATTAAATATTAATTAAATTAATATATATCTTTTATACAAAAATAATATCGCATAACCTGTTTTTCCACATATATTCGGTATTATTCATGTGAAAGAATCAAAACTGACCCCAAAGAAAAAAACAAATTAGAAGTTAGATAGATTTTCAAATTTATATTTAATATAAATAATAACTAGGTTATAATCCCGTGTTACACGAGTTGAATAAATAAATTTTATATACTAAATAATAGAACAATATATCTTTAAAAACATCATTTATTGCACGGGTTGAATAGATGTAATTTTATATATTAAATAATAAAAAGTTATATATATAAGAATCATATTGTACGGGTTGAATTAAATTTTATATACCAAATAATAAAAAAGTTATATCTTTAAAAGCACGTGTATTACATGGGTTGTTATATCTTTAAAAACCCTGTGTAATACACGGGTTTATCTATTGCTAAAAAAATCTTTCTAAATCAAAATGGATTTTTTATTATTTTTATCCATTAGTTTTTTTAAATATAATTTTATTATTATTTGGTATATAAAATTATATTTATTCAAGCCGTGTAATACACTTGGGTTTTTAAAGATATAATTTTTATTATTATTTGCTATATAAAATTAGATTTATTCAACCCGTACAATACACGAAGTTTTTTTTAAATATAATTTTTTATTTAGTATATAAAATTACATTTCTTTCACCAGTGAATACACATGGTTTTTTAAAAATAATTTTTTTATTATTTGGTATATAAAATTATATTTATTCAAATCGCACAATACACAGTTTTTAAAAATATAACTTTTTTTATTATTTAATATATAAAATTATATTTACTCAACACGTGTAATAAAAGATGTTTTTAAAAATATATTATTTTTTTCTTTACTATATAAAATTACATTTATTAAACCCGTGTAGTACACGGGGTTCCAACCTAGTATAGTATAGTATAGTATAGTATAGTATAGTATAGTATAGTATAGTATAGTATAGTATAGTATAGTATAATATAATATAATATTAGTAACTCTTTTAATTTATAAAGAAAAATAACTGTTATCTATAAAATGTTACATATTTTCTAACATGTAACAAATTATCTATAAATAATGTCGATTATGTTCGGTTAATTAGTTTTGCATGCACAAATAACCAAATCGAACCATTGGTTTCTCAAACGACTTGATTGTTTTAATTCGAAGTTATTCAATTTTTCTGTCTAGATATGTATCGGCTCAACCATCTTGAGACCATAGGGTATGGGGCTCGTCCCCGGGCCGTCCCCCCCCTTTTTGGGCCGTCACACACCGCTCCCCAAGGGCCCGTCTCGGTACTTTCGGCGGAAAAGAGACGTTGGAGACGGGGCGATTTTTTGAATGGGTCCCCCCCCCCCCTAACGGTAACTTGCAACATTTATAAAAAAAAAAATAATAATTCACCCCACCATTATAAATTAAACCACTTTTCATCACACTTTTTTACCAAATACTTCTACTTTTCTCCCAATTTTATAAAAAATCCTCTCCCAACCTTAAAAAAATTATGGATCCCTACGACCCAAATAATCCCAACTCAAGTTCACACCCGTTTTCGTCACCCGGCTACACACCCGTAATGGACAACTCTTTTGCGGGTTACCAACAAATGCCCAACGCTTTCAACCAACGAAACCAATACCCGTTCAACCCAATGCAAATGCAACAACCCAACATACCGTTCAACCCATATCAAATGCAACAACTAATGCAAAACCCTCTAAATATGTCAATTATTATTGTTATTAAATATTATTTGTACATTATATTATTATTGTTATTAAATATTTATTTGTACACTATATTTTTCTAACAAAATATTATTATTATTGTTACTAACTTGTAGGTAACAATCAACAAAGCGATGGGTTTTGGCAAGAAGCCCTTGATATATTCCACGGGCTTATGGAACAAGGGGAGTACATAACCATTGATTCTATCAGCTACAAGTGGCGTAAGATGAATACGTTGATCCAACGCTTTTGTGGGTTTTATAGCACAATGCTCGCCAACAAACCGAGTGGGTGGAACCACGAAAATGTTTTCAATGAAGCGTTGCGTTTATACGAAAATGAGAACAAAACTTTTTTCCCACATGTCCGTTGTGACAACTCGAGTTTCCGACTTTCTTTTTCGCTCTTTGTGCACGTTGACTTTGACTGTGTAGTTGTTTGACTTGTTTAACTTGTAACTGTATACGTTATTTTATAATGAACGCATAGTGGTTGCATGATTTTGTGTTTGGCTGTATAACATGAAACACCTGTTGAAAACTTAAACTGTTTAAAATATGAAAGGACCCGACGAAACAGAAGTTCTGTTTCGCCATATACATCCCGACGAAACTGATGTGTTTCGCCATCAAGCAACTCGACGAAACAGACAGGACCCGACGAAACAGACTGTTTCGTCATAAGCATCCCGACGAATCAGAAGTCTGTTTCGCCAAGCCCAGTTTCGCCAAGCCCATTAAGGGCCCAGAACGGTAATTCGTTCATATTAACGTGAACCGACTCCCTGTTTCACACTTTTAACAAAAATAGAAACCCTAGAACTCTCCACTCTGTGAAGGCGATATCCATCATCAACCATCATCTTTCTCTCTCGAATCCTCCCTTGTTCATCTCGAATATCTCGGTTAGTGCGTGCTCGTCTAAATCGGTTTCTTTGTCCCTTGATTTCTTTATACATGTTGTGTTTATGCTTGATTTCTGGATTATAGGAGGGTATGTTGATGATACTCGGTTCTGAATGTTGTTTATATGGCCTGATTCTGAATACACATTAGTATCTTGATAGGAATCGATGATATGATGTTGTATGTTAATCTATATGTTGTACACATAACCTAGGGTTTGTGCTAGACGTTAAGAACTGTGATACTTATGTTATGATGATGTTACGATGATTCTGCGTTGAATGATTACTGTATGATGGAGGAATTGCTGTTTTACGGCTGTTAGGGTTTATGTGTTTTTCGCATCTACTGTAACTGATGTCTGCGAAACTGACTGATCGACGAAACAGAACTCTCGGCGAAACAGGATGTGTTTCGCCAAGAGTAGTCGACGAATCAGAAGTTCTGTTTCGCCAGGGGACACCTCGACGAAACAGAATGTGTTTCGTCACTATATGTGTTTCGTCACTATATGTGTTTCGCCACTATCTGTGTTTCGCCACTATCTGTGTTTCGCCAACATGCGTGTTTCGCCGAATAGCTGATCTGTGCAGTAACTTGAGTTAATTCTGTTAAGTGTTAACTGGGTTAGTTAACTGCTGTTATGTATAAAGTATTACTTGTATGATTGCAAATACGTGTATTGTGATTGATGCGATGTTCATGATGATTATGTTTACGCACAAATAACTTTAATACAAACTGATTATGTATACGTGCATACCTTAGGACGTGATTGATTAACCGTGAGCACATACTTAGCATACCGAGCGAAACAAGGTGAGTTCACACTCTTTCTAAGGCATGGGATTCCCGGTGGTTTGGGAATGGGTTAAGAAACTAAAATGGAACCTACATATTCTCCTTGGGTAGGATATGTACCGCCATCCTCCATGGGTAGGATGCCAATATAAATCCTATGTATTCTCCTTGGGTAGAATACATACGTTCGTCCTCCTTGGGTAGGACAACAACCTTAACATACAATGGAACCTACATATTCTCCTTGGGTAGGATATGTACCGCCATCCTCCATGGGTAGGATGCCAATATAAATCCTATGTATTCTCCTTGGGTAGAATACATACGTTCGTCCTCCTTGGGTAGGACAACAACCTTAACGTACGTTCGTCCTCCTTGGGTAGGACAACAACCTTAACATACGTTCGTCCTCCTTGGGTAGGACAATCACACTCGCTACGGTCCTTGGATTAAGAAGGGCACGTACAAATACGACTAGTCAACACTATTCATCGCACGCATGCCTGGACTGGCAGCAAGGACTAACGCGATACAATTACTAAACTTCGCAAACATGCCTAGAGGGCCGCGATGCTATTACATACGATTTACGAAACGAACATTATAACTAAATAACTAACAGTGAACTCGCTCAACTAGTTGTTGACTCTCTGTTACATGCCTTGCAGGACAATAGGTACTCTTGGAGCTTGCACGGGAGGCGCAGTCGTTGTGGGCACGGACGTGGATGTTTTGTTGAACATTATAACATTTTGTACTTAAACTTATGTTGGGTTTTACATTAATGCTTCCGCTATACACTTGTATATATTTGGTTTTGTAAACACCTATCGTATTGATGAATGACTTTTGATATAATTGTGTTCAATATGATTGGTGGCTTGATCCTGGTCATGTCACGCCTCCAAGCGGTGGTACTCCGCGTGTGGTTTTTGGGGGTGTGACAGATTGGTATCAGAGCCATTGGTTATAGAGAACTCGGTTTTAATAAGGGGAAAACATTTGTTTATTAAAACCAGACTATAACCGAAACAGTGCTCAACGATCCACAACGACGCCTCGCTCCACGTGCAAGACTCATCACTCTAGGTAATATGGTACATGTCTTATTGCCTACTTGCTAGAATTGCATAGAACTTTGCTCCGGGTATGCTTAGGTTAACTTGACACTATTGCATGAGAACACTTGTGTGATTATTCCCTTTTGTTATCGCACTACTCGCGAACCTCTCTCACTTATGTCATATTTACTATGAAGATCATGTCTGGACGTATCAACATGACGCAAGCCCAACTGACGGCTCTCATTAACGAGCAAATTGCTGCGGCACTTGCAGCCGCACAAGCAGGAGGTCAGCACGCTCAGCCACCTGTTTGTACCTTCAAAACGTTCATGGACTGTCGTCCTACTACTTTTAGTGGCACGGAAGGAGCGGTTGGACTCCTCCATTGGTTTGAAAAGCTCGAGTCGGTATTTGAAATGTGCGAATGCCCTGAGGCTCGCAGGGTGAAGTACGCCACTGGTACACTAGAAGGCATTGCGCTGACTTGGTGGAATGCGCAAGTGCAGATGTTAGGGTTGGCTGTTGCTAACGCCACACCCTGGAATGATTTCAAGGATTTGATTAAAGAGGAATACTGTAGCCGTGATGATATTCATAAACTGGAGGTAGAATTTTACCATTTGAAAATGACGGGGTCAGAAATTGAAGCGTACACCAGAAGATCGAATGAATTGGCTATTCTGTGTCCTACTATGGTGGACCCTCCCATTAAGCGTATCGAACTGTATCTCAATGGTCTGGTGCCGGAGATTCAAAGCCACGTAACTTCAGCGAATCTGGGCACTATTCAACAGATCGTTAAGCTAGCTCATCGCCTCACTGATCAGGCGGTGGAACAGAACAGGCTGCCTAAACGTATCAACGCTACTACTACCGCTACCACTCCAATTACTCCTGCTATTCCCAGTGACAACAAGCGGAAATGGGAAGGGGATTCCAGCAGGGGTTCAGCTATTGTACAGTCTCAAGCACAGCAACAACGCAAGACTAGTGATTATCAGAGTTCGAGTCAGCAATCGTCTGGTGGTCAGGGGCAGAGTGGATATCGGGGAATTCATCCACTGTGTAACAGGTGCAACAAACACCACAGTGGTCAGTGTCGTAGAGGCCGCTGTCAGAGATGTCTAAGAGTAGGTCATGAGGCTAAAGATTGCAGGAGCTTAAGGCCTGCGAGTCAGAACCAGCAACAACAGTCACCCGTTCCACGAAACCAGTCACAGCAACAACAGCAAGGAAATAAGACATGCTTTCAGTGTGGGGCTGAAGGTCATTTCAAGCGGAACTGTCCCCAATTAAACCAGAATCAAAGCAACAATAACAATAATCAGGGCAGTGGGAACAACAATGGGGGAAACAACAACAACAATGGTGCAAAAGGTCGTATGTTTGTGATTGGCCAGAGTGACGCAAGGAACGATCCTAATGTGGTTACGGGTAAGTTTCTTCTCGACGACTTTTATGTTACCGTATTATTTGATTCGGGTGCGGATACCAGTTATATGTCTCTGAATGTTAGTCAAATGCTTAAACGTGCACCAACCCTGTTGAACACCAAACATGTCGTAGAGTTAGCTAACGGTAAAAGTTTAGAAGCCACACACATAGTTCAGGGTTGTAATCTTATCCTCGCCGGTCAGACTTTCTCTATCGATCTCATTCCTATAACTCTGAGTAGCTTTGATATCGTCATTGGTATGGATTGGTTATCCCAACAACAAGCAGAGATCCTATGCAAGGAGAAGATCGTTCGTATTCCTTGTTCTGGGAAAGAACCTCTCGAAGTTCAAGGTGACAAGAGTGGTGTCGTGAGTGGCATCATCTCTTTCTTGAAGGCTCAGAAGTGTCTGCGAAAAGGCCACGTAGCTATTTTAGCACTCGTTACTGATACATCGACGATAGAGAAAAAGATTTGGGATATTCCTGTAGTACGCGACTTTCCTCAAGTGTTTCCTGAAGAGTTACCTGGGTTACCGCCCCATCGCCAGGTCGAATTTCAGATCGAGCTAGCTCCAGGAGCAGCACCTATAGCTCGAGCACCTTATCGCTTAGCTCCAACTGAACTGGAAGAACTGTCTAAGCAATTGCAAGAACTTTTGGAAAAGAGTTTCATACGTCCTAGCTCTTCGCCATGGGGAGCTCCAGTATTATTTGTGAAGAAGAAAGACGGTACCTTTCGTATGTGCATAGATTACCGCGAACTAAACAAGGTGACCGTGAAGAATCGCTATCCACTTCCACGCATCGACGACTTATTCGACCAATTACAAGGGTCGAGCTATTACTCAAAGATTGATCTAAGGTCAGGTTACCATCAACTGAGAGTCCGGGATGAGGACGTCTCCAAAACAGCATTCAGAACTCGCTACGGTCATTATGAGTTTTTGGTCATGCCATTCGGGCTAACGAACGCGCCTGCGGTTTTCATGGATCTTATGAACAGGGTGTGCAAACCTTATCTTGACAAGTTTGTTATTGTTTTCATTGATGACATTCTGATTTACTCGAAGAGTCGGGAGGAACATGAGCAACATTTACGACTTATTCTGGAACTCCTTCGAACGGAACAACTGTACGCTAAGTTTTCAAAATGCGACTTCTGGCTTCGTGAAGTCCACTTTCTAGGTCACGTGGTAAACAGGGATGTGATACATGTTGATCCATCCAAGGTAGATTCGATCAAGAACTGGCCTGCACCTCGCACACCAACAGAAATACGCCAATTCTTGGGTTTGGCGGGTTATTACAGGCGGTTTATCAAAGATTTCTCAAAGATTGCACAGCCGCTTACATTACTGACACAGAAAGGTATTGCTTACCGTTGGAGTGATACACAGGATACAGCGTTTCAGCACTTAAAAGATAGACTTTGTAGCGCACCTATCCTCTCTTTGCCTGAAGGCACGGACGACTTTGTAGTCTACTGTGATGCATCTATCCGAGGTCTTGGATGTGTGTTGATGCAACGGGATAAAGTTATTGCTTATGCTTCGCGCCAACTTAAGATTCACGAACGGAATTACACTACACACGATTTAGAGCTTGGAGCTGTTGTTTTTGCGCTCAAGATATGGCGACATTATCTGTATGGCACTAAGTGCACCATCTACACCGATCACAGAAGTCTTGAGTATATTTTCAAGCAGAAAGACCTGAACATGCGACAACGTCGATGGGTCGAGTTACTGAACGATTACGAATGTGCTATAAAGTACCATCCAGGCAAGGCCAATGTGGTGGCCGACGCCCTCAGTCGAAAGGATACTATACCTAGGCGTGTACGAGCGTTGAACTCACTATTCAGTCTAGTCTTCCTTCACAGATACGAGATGCTCAGGTAGAAGCATTGAAACCGGAAAACGTCAGGGCTGAAGCTCTACGCGGCTCTAGGCAAAGGTTAGAACAAAGGGCAGACGGCGCCTACTACGTAACAGGACGCATCTGGGTCCCACTCTATGGCAACCTACGCGAGCTTGTAATGGATGAAGCTCATAAGTCTCGCTACTCAGTACATCCTGGTTCAGATAAGATGTACCACGACCTCAGAACTACATATTGGTGGCCTAGCATGAAGGCCCACATAGCAACTTACGTTAGCAAGTGTTTGACTTGTGCGAGAGTCAAAGCAGAATATCAGAAACCATCAGGCCCACTCCAACAACCCGAGATACCACAATGGAAATGGGAGCAAATTTCCATGGATTTTGTTACTGGCCTACCTAGGTCTCAACGTGGGAATGACACTATTTGGGTGATCGTGGATCGACTCACAAAGTCTGCTCACTTCTTGGCTATCAAGGAAACGGATAAGTTCTCCACTCTAGCAGACGTATACCTTAAGGAAGTTGTCTCGAGGCACGGGGTGCCCACATCTATTATCTCTGATCGTGATGCACGTTTTACTTCAGAACTGTGGCAAGCAATGCACAAATCTTTTGGCTCTCGATTGGACATGAGCACAGCTTATCATCCTCAGACAGATGGGCAGTCTGAGCGCACTATTCAAACTCTAGAAGACATGCTTCGGGCGTGCGTAATTGACTTTGGCAAAGGCTGGGAAAAACATCTGCCACTTGTGGAGTTTTCGTACAACAACAGTTACCACACCAGCATTAAAGCTGCTCCATTTGAGGCTTTGTACGGGCGTAAATGCCGATCACCTCTCTGTTGGGCAGAGGTGGGTGACAGTCTGATCACAGGTCCGGAAATGGTAGTTGATACCACTGAAAAGATTGCTCAAATACGACAACGCATGGCGGCAGCACGTGACCGTCAGAAAGTATACGCTGATAAAGACAGGAAAATACTCGAATTCCAAGTTGGGGATCGAGCACTACTCAAAGTTTCACCCTGGAAGGGTGTTGTTCGTTTTGACAAACGAGGCAAACTCAATCCACGATATGTTGGACCATTTGAAGTCATAGAGAAAATAGGCAAAGTGGCCTGCAGACTGAACTTACCGGCTGAACTCAGTGCAGTTCACAACGTCTTTCACGTGTCGAATCTGAAGAAGTTTCAGTCAGATGAGACCCACATAGTTCCTCTGAAGGAGCTCACTATCGACGAACAATTGCATTTCGTCGAGGAACCAGTTGAAATCACGGACCGGGATGTTAAGGTCCTCAAGAACACCAGAATACCACTTGTTCGAGTTCGTTGGAACTCCCGTCGTGGCCCAGAGTTTACCTGGGAACGCGAAGACCAAATGGAACTCAAATATCCACAGTTGTTCGAAAACAATGCAACTACTACTGAGGCTGAAGCTACTACAGAAGTTCGGGATGAAATCCCAACTCAACGGGGGGATGATGCGACACCCCAGGAAAACCAGTAAACGATAACTTACCTAGCTTCCTCAGTAACCGCATGCTAAATTTCGGGACGAAATTTCTTTCAAGTTGGGGATAATGTGACAACTCGAGTTTCCGACTTTCTTTTTCGCTCTTTGTGCACGTTGACTTTGACTGTGTAGTTGTTTGACTTGTTTAACTTGTAACTGTATACGTTATTTTATAATGAACGCATAGTGGTTGCATGATTTTGTGTTTGGCTGTATAACATGAAACACCTGTTGAAAACTTAAACTGTTTAAAATATGAAAGGACCCGACGAAACAGAAGTTCTGTTTCGCCATATACATCCCGACGAAACTGATGTGTTTCGCCATCAAGCAACTCGACGAAACAGACAGGACCCGACGAAACAGACTGTTTCGTCATAAGCATCCCGACGAAACAGAAGTCTGTTTCGCCAAGCCCAGTTTCGCCAAGCCCATTAAGGGCCCAGAACGGTAATTCGTTCATATTAACGTGAACCGACTCCCTGTTTCACACTTTTAACAAAAATAGAAACCCTAGAACTCTCCACTCTGTGAAGGCGATATCCATCATCAACCATCATCTTTCTCTCTCGAATCCTCCCTTGTTCATCTCGAATATCTCGGTTAGTGCGTGCTCGTCTAAATCGGTTTCTTTGTCCCTTGATTTCTTTATACATGTTGTGTTTATGCTTGATTTCTGGATTATAGGAGGGTATGTTGATGATACTCGGTTCTGAATGTTGTTTATATGGCCTGATTCTGAATACACATTAGTATCTTGATAGGAATCGATGATATGATGTTGTATGTTAATCTATATGTTGTACACATAACCTAGGGTTTGTGCTAGACGTTAAGAACTGTGATACTTATGTTATGATGATGTTACGATGATTCTGCGTTGAATGATTACTGTATGATGGAGGAATTGCTGTTTTACGGCTGTTAGGGTTTATGTGTTTTTCGCATCTGCTGTAACTGATGTCTGCGAAACTGACTGATCGACGAAACAGAACTCTCGGCGAAACAGGATGTGTTTCGCCAAGAGTAGTCGACGAATCAGAAGTTCTGTTTCGCCAGGGGACACCTCGACGAAACAGAATGTGTTTCGTCACTATATGTGTTTCGTCACTATATGTGTTTCGCCACTATCTGTGTTTCGCCACTATCTGTGTTTCGCCAACATGCGTGTTTCGCCGAATAGCTGATCTGTGCAGTAACTTGAGTTAATTCTGTTAAGTGTTAACTGGGTTAGTTAACTGCTGTTATGTATAAAGTATTACTTGTATGATTGCAAATACGTGTATTGTGATTGATGCGATGTTCATGATGATTATGTTTACGCACAAATAACTTTAATACAAACTGATTATGTATACGTGCATACCTTAGGACGTGATTGATTAACCGTGAGCACATACTTAACATACCGAGCGAAACAAGGTGAGTTCACACTCTTTCTAAGGCATGGGATTCCCGGTGGTTTGGGAATGGGTTAAGAAACTAAAATGGAACCTACATATTCTCCTTGGGTAGGATATGTACCGCCATCCTCCATGGGTAGGATGCCAATATAAATCCTATGTATTCTCCTTGGGTAGAATACATACGTTCGTCCTCCTTGGGTAGGACAACAACCTTAACATACAATGGAACCTACATATTCTCCTTGGGTAGGATATGTACCGCCATCCTCCATGGGTAGGATGCCAATATAAATCCTATGTATTCTCCTTGGGTAGAATACATACGTTCGTCCTCCTTGGGTAGGACAACAACCTTAACGTACGTTCGTCCTCCTTGGGTAGGACAACAACCTTAACATACGTTCGTCCTCCTTGGGTAGGACAATCACACTCGCTACGGTCCTTGGATTAAGAAGGGCACGTACAAATACGACTAGTCAACACTATTCATCGCACGCATGCCTGGACTGGCAGCAAGGACTAACGCGATACAATTACTAAACTTCGCAAACATGCCTAGAGGGCCGCGATGCTATTACATACGATTTACGAAACGAACATTATAACTAAATAACTAACAGTGAACTCGCTCAACTAGTTGTTGACTCTCTGTTACATGCCTTGCAGGACAATAGGTACTCTTGGAGCTTGCACGGGAGGCGCAGTCGTTGTGGGCACGGACGTGGATGTTTTGTTGAACATTATAACATTTTGTACTTAAACTTATGTTGGGTTTTACATTAATGCTTCACTATACACTTGTATATATTTGGTTTTGTAAACACCTATCGTATTGATGAATGACTTTTGATATAATTGTGTTCAATATGATTGGTGGCTTGATCCTGGTCATGTCACGCCTCCAAGCGGTGGTACTCCGCGTGTGGTTTTTGGGGGTGTGACAGATTGGTATCAGAGCCATTGGTTATAGAGAACTCGGTTTTAATAAGGGGAAAACATTTGTTTATTAAAACCAGACTATAACCGAAACAGTGCTCAACGATCCACAACGACGCCTCGCTCCACGTGCAAGACTCATCACTCTAGGTAATATGGTACATGTCTTATTGCCTACTTGCTAGAATTGCATAGAACTTTGCTCCGGGTATGCTTAGGTTAACTTGACACTATTGCATGAGAACACTTGTGTGATTATTCCCTTTTGTTATCGCACTACTCGCGAACCTCTCTCACTTATGTCATATTTACTATGAAGATCATGTCTGGACGTATCAACATGACGCAAGCCCAACTGACGGCTCTCATTAACGAGCAAATTGCTGCGGCACTTGCAGCCGCACAAGCAGGAGGTCAGCACGCTCAGCCACCTGTTTGTACCTTCAAAACGTTCATGGACTGTCGTCCTACTACTTTTAGTGGCACGGAAGGAGCGGTTGGACTCCTCCATTGGTTTGAAAAGCTCGAGTCGGTATTTGAAATGTGCGAATGCCCTGAGGCTCGCAGGGTGAAGTACGCCACTGGTACACTAGAAGGCATTGCGCTGACTTGGTGGAATGCGCAAGTGCAGATGTTAGGGTTGGCTGTTGCTAACGCCACACCCTGGAATGATTTCAAGGATTTGATTAAAGAGGAATACTGTAGCCGTGATGATATTCATAAACTGGAGGTAGAATTTTACCATTTGAAAATGACGGGGTCAGAAATTGAAGCGTACACCAGAAGATCGAATGAATTGGCTATTCTGTGTCCTACTATGGTGGACCCTCCCATTAAGCGTATCGAACTGTATCTCAATGGTCTGGTGCCGGAGATTCAAAGCCACGTAACTTCAGCGAATCTGGGCACTATTCAACAGATCGTTAAGCTAGCTCATCGCCTCACTGATCAGGCGGTGGAACAGAACAGGCTGCCTAAACGTATCAACGCTACTACTACCGCTACCACTCCAATTACTCCTGCTATTCCCAGTGACAACAAGCGGAAATGGGAAGGGGATTCCAGCAGGGGTTCAGCTATTGTACAGTCTCAAGCACAGCAACAGCGCAAGACTAGTGATTATCAGAGTTCGAGTCAGCAATCGTCTGGTGGTCAGGGGCAGAGTGGATATCGGGGAATTCATCCACTGTGTAACAGGTGCAACAAACAGCCCCTAATTGTGTAATACTCTGATTAGGGGCGGCAATTTTTGACACGACCTGTTAACCTGACCCAAACCTGACACGAAAAAAACAGTTTTGGGTCGACTAACACGACCCGTTTAAAAAAAACGGGTCGGGTTCAGATTGACCCGTATAAAAACAGGTTGACCCATTAACCTGTTTAACTATTTAGATAAAAAACTCTTTTATTTTTTTGTTTTTGTTTTTTCGGTTTCTATTTTACATGGTTAGTTATAATAATGTTAATCTTAACAAATTATATTACTTATTTATCACACTCATACTCATCATTAAACATGTTATCAATAACCCGCTTAAAACCGAACAACTCATTTATAAATCGTCAACTTATATCACTCATATAAAAATATGGATTAAATGGGTCGGGTTCGGGTTAAGCCGAATTAATATGGGTCTGGTTAGGGTTGAAATCTTTAACCCGAATAATATTGGGTTGGGTTCGGGTTAAACATTTCAACCTACCAACCCACCAACCCGTAACCCATCAACCCGACACGATTGTCACCCCTAACTCGATCCGATAGATTCTTAAAACCAGTTAATAGATATTTGATGACTTTTATCAACAAATAATGATATCTTCAAGTTTCTTTGTCGTTTTAGAAGAAGACAAACAAAGAGTTTATTTACCTTTAATGAGCATGTCTATTTCATACGTGTCTGATAGTGCTTTAAACGGGGAAGGCAACTTAATAATAGAGCATGTGCAGCTGCCTTTAAGTGGACCTAAACAACAAATTCTTTTAGATGCATACACAATAATGCAATCTTTGCTAAATCCTCAAAAAACAATTATAAAATCTGAAAATAAAATAATAATAATAATAATAATGATAATTCGTGGAAGTAAGTCGACGCACCATCGATTTTGGGGACAAAGTTGTATGTGTTTTGAGTGTTGCAATATCAAGTACACATGGTAAGAAATAATTTTAACGACTTTTGGACCATGCATTACGGATTATACTTGAATAACTAATTAAAAAAATGTTAAAAAATGTATAAATTATAATCTAAACACATGTACATTTAAATTATATAAAATGTTAATGGGCCTTTACTTTCTATTTTGAAATGGTAAGAGTTCAATCCTCTTATTGAAAAGAAAACGGTGTGGCTTAATATTAGAAATAAAGAGTGTATGAGTCATTGTTATACATGAAAAATGCAGAGAGGTAATTAAGGAAATACACATTACTATGACTATTTTTTTGAACGACTTAAGTTACATTAAATTCGTTTTTGGTGGGGCTCGAACCCTTGACCTCAAAGGGACCAACACCTACTAATCGGGGGCAAAGTGGACAATATTGATGGTACAAGAGGCCGGGTGTTACAAATGGTATCAGAGCCACATGTGTGTCGTTCGGGATGGTGGGGGCAAAACTCATCAAGGACAATGAGTCTTTCAGGGGGTTATTATAAAGATATCGAAAAGATTAACATAGGCAACTGTAACATCCTAGGCAAAACCCACAGTGGTCGTGGACAGGAGTGATTCTTGATTCAAAAGATATGCCTCGCCACATAAATCATTAACGCGCTTTGTGCTTAGTTGGCTTTGAAGCACATTAAAACTCCACAATTAAGTGTGCTCAAGTGGGAGGAGTAGTACCAGGATGGGTGACTTCCTAAGATGTCTCCACCAAGGCAACAAAAAACAAATCCATGAGTTCTTGGATGAGCAACCTATCAGGGGCAAAGTGAACAATATTGATGGTATATGGGATCAGATGTTGCATACAAATGGTTGGTAACCTCGGCTCTCACGACAAACAATATTAATAGTGTCAACTAACGTTACAATATGCCAGTTTGTAGTTTACCCTTACATCGTAAAGTTTTGCCCTTTTATATTTTGTTTTTTGTCTTAAAACTTTAAAACATATTTTTTTTTATAAAATTTCGAATGTACTATTGCAAAGTGCTTATTTTTATCTACCTTTCGGTATATATTTTATTCAAAATTAAGTTGTACGTGATAATGTACAAGTCATCAAAGAACAAACGTACAAGTCATCAACGCTCCTTCAAGGTTTCATTTTTTCTTTTTTTTTTCTCGTAAAACCTTTAAAATATGATGTTTTATAAAAAAAAAAAAAAAAAACAGCCTTTGTCGTTATAATGTGATTATTTTTAACAATGTTTCGCCTTGAATTTTTGTTCACAGGGCAAATACTAATATACGGATTGTCGAAACCAAGTCCTACAAATTTCAATACCCCCGTGGCAACCCGCGTGTTTTGCCCACTAGTATGTCTATATTTGTATGTATATGTATGCGTATGCCTACATATAGATACACTATGGGTGGTTTCCATACAAAGTGTCTTTATCATAAAAGTGTCAAAGACAATTAGAAGACAACACGTATACACGTGTGGATTTTTTTGAGAGATGATATATGTAAGTTTCTTTATTACATAATCGTAGATTGTACAATGTAATAATTGTACTTTGTTAATGTGTAATCAAGACCTATTTTAGATTTAGACACACATCAAGTGCATTATTATATCAAAAAAATTGTTTGTACTTTTCTTAAAACAAAGTACATACTTATATGCATATGTATGTATGTGACTCTACATGTACACACACTATAATTAGAAGACAGCAGCACGTGTACACACGTTGGTTGATTTTTTTAGAGAGGATACATGTAAGAATGTTTGTATGTGTGTATGTGAATTTAGTATGTTTACATGTTACAACCCAGGTATTGATTAAAATGGAAAATGGGTTAGGTATACTCACGGTTTGTGAAGATTTCCATAAAAAAACGAGTGTGCAGCTTTGGAGGATAGAATCACCAACTTACCCTAAAAAATAAACAAAGGTGTATAAGTTTGATGATTTAGAGATTGGGGTAAAAGGATCTTATAAGTATGAAATTACATAAAACATATCTTGATTAGACGCTTATTTGGACACTGTTATTTTTAATGTTTTTCATGGGGTACTAAATCACTCCTTAGAAGTCCAAAGTAAGGAATCCAAGAGCAAGATATTCTCCACCTTATTAGATAATAGTCAACCTTGAGTTGGTTGATATCATGGTTAGGTTTGGGAAATATGCATATACATACATGCATACATACATGTGTGTGTATATGTATATATATATATATATATATGGGTGGGAGTTGGCTACAAAGTCCATTTTTCCTACAAAGTATAAAAAGTCATAAAACACCAGAATGTCAACCATAAAACACACTCAAAACCCACAAATAACAAAGTGAAGATTACTACATCGTCATATTTGTGGATTTTGTGTTATGTTTTGGATGATAAGGCTTTGATTATCAAATGACTAACATTAGTGTGTTTTATGCTGATTATCATGTTGTGTTTTATATTCATAGTTCTACGATGGTGTGTTTGAAGTTTTTATGGACTGTTAGGGTTTGGATATTGTGTTTTAGTGATCTTCACTCTATTATTTGTGGGTTTTGAGTGTGTCATATGGCTGAAATTGTGGTGTTTTATGACTTTGTACACTTTGTAGGAAAAATGGACTTTGTAGCCGAACCCCACCCATATATGGGTGTATATATATATATATATATGTCAAGATTTAGAGAAAACGCCCAAAAGTGTGAGAACGGAGAGAACGCTTATGGATCGTCAGATCAAAACAATCTATGGACTAGATGACGCGGTGGCGTTTTCGTAAATAAAATCACTTTTATTGATCTGTCGCCATTCATTAAGGGTAAAAGGCTCTTTTAACTTAACATAAAACGTCAAACTCACGCTATTAAAATCCCGACTTAACACACATAGCACACTTCATCATAATATAACGCCATAGATATAAAACGCCAAACTTTGTTTTTAACCGATAAAGCTGAACAAACAGTACTGAAATGACGGAACTTAATTACTAGCGTTTACTGTAATAAAAATCGCGCCTAAAATACGCACCAAAAGCTTTTTATATAAACAAACTCTCAGAACTACTAAAATCCACACCAAAACCCCAAAAACCTATAGTTTTCTCTATAACATTCATCTTATAAACGCCAAAAAACCAAAATATCAAAGATTCCAATCCATGTTTCTTTGATATACACTATTTTCTCAATAAACTTTTGCTCTATGTAATGAGCAAGATCCTCAATATAAACGCCAAAACATACAAAAACCACAAAACTTCAAAAACGTCATTTCATGGGGATTCAGTTTTTGTTCTCAATAAGGTTTAGCTAAACGGGATGGATAACATTATTACACATCTTTCTTGACTTAGGATTAACAATGTTATCCATCTCGTTCAGCAAAACATTATTGAGTTTAGCACACCAAAATTAGAAGTTTATGGTAGTTTTATTCAGTGGCGTTATTGTTTTTTTTTTGGCGTTTGATTTCCTTGTCCGATCTTATATTGTTTGTTATGTAACTTCGAAGTAGCATGTTATGAACAAATAGGTAGGAAAAAAATGAAAAAAAAATGACGTAAAAAATGATGTAAAACGCCAAACTGAGATTTGTGTTCTATAGGATTGAAATATACAAAACGCCAAACTACTCTACACTGGCTCTCGATGACCATCTGTGTGTGTTCTGTAAGAATGAAAAATAAAAAACACCAAACTACTCTTCACTGGCTCTCGAAGACCTTGTCGATCTTCTTTTAATTACAACCTATTTGCATGTCGATGCATAGTGTCCATAGCCTTTGCAGGTCTGACACTGTCTTTCTTTGGCCCCGGGTTTCGACTTTGATTTCTTTTTGTCGATTGCTATCTCCTGTTTAGATTTCAGGTGCTTCCGAGAACCAGAACCTTTGGATTTATACCCAACAGGGACTCTTATCGGATTCTTGTCGTTTTTATATTGACCGGTTATCTCGGCAAATCTATCCCTAGAACTAGCGGGAGGAGCAAAAATCTGCATATCTTGAACCTTCTTCATATAAGATTGAACATGATCATTGTATAAGAATAGCTCCTCTTTATTACCAGATAAACGGTTCAAAGTATATTCAGTTGAAAAAATAATATCTCACATCATACTTTGCACATCAGGATCAAGCTCGGCCATATATTCACGACTAATTGAGTATTCATGAGAGCAGTTTGGGGAAGCCTCTTTACGCCATATATTCAGAATGTATTGTTTTGGAAATTCCCTAATGTCCATAATTCTCAAAACATAGAATATATGTCTACATAGCAAACCAAACTGTTCAAAACGCCTGCATGAGCAACTGCATGTGCAATCAGACTTACGGAACATTACCTAAAAAACGCCAAAAACAATATCTCTATAACGCCATGCATTGAATGTTTTTCTAAAAAGTAAAAAACACATTGCATATGATAAAACGCCATTAACAGAAAACGCCATAAAGCCAAAACGCCATTCTTTACCTCAAATAAGGATGTACAAGGCTGTTGGAAGTCATTTACATAAAACTTAACAAACCCATCAGGCTGATCTTCGTAACGTTGATTTATGCAATCTACAACTCCAATAAGCTCAGCTTGAACGTCACAAAAAATACTTTTTGTGTATATGTCAACAGCTTACCCTTCCAACAATTTGAAACTACTCTTCAACTGGGGTCTTTTGTATCGAGATTCATGATCATTTTTCCGATGTGTGTGACGCTGTGCTTCTATTGCAGTCTCGTAATGCGTCATGAACTCAACAAGAGTAGCTTTCGAATTGCACACTTGACCAAAAAAATGATTCTCACTCTCCGACCTGGATGTCGTTCGCATAAGACCAGACATCTCCTCCATTCTATAGTATGCAGGGATCCAAGATTCCCTAAGTGCAAAAATATCAAACAGCCAGTCATTATCTTCTAAATTGAACTCTGCGATAACCGCTTCCCATTCTGATTCAAACTCTTCAGGTGTGAGAATATCCGTCCACACAACACCACAAATACGTTCTTTGAAATTGATGGAATTGCATAGCCTAACACCAACCTATGTATACCACAAAAACGCCATGCATAAAAAAAACACAAAGACAAAACTTAATTAAAAAAACACTAACAAGGTAAAGAACGCCATGTATTTTAAAACACAGTGTATCCTAAAACGCCAAAGGTAAAAAAAGCATAACAACCTTTAGAGAAAGTTTATTCATCACATGCCACATGCATAACCGATGCCTCGTTTCAACAAATATAACAGAAATAACCTTCTTCATTGCTGGATCTTGGTCAGTGACAACAACTTTTGGTTGAGAACCAACAACTTTTAGAAAAACTCTCAACAACCAAATATATGTGTCAGCAGTTTCCGACGCCAATAATGTTGCACCAAATGTAACATTGCAGTGATGATTGTCTATACCAGTGAACGGTACAAATACCATAGGGTATCTGCATATGAAAACGCCATGAGAACTGAAATAATAATAAAACGTCATTGCATGTAAAATAATAAAAAGCCATTGCATGTAAACTAATAAAACGCCATTGCATGTAAAATAATAAAACGCCATTGCATATAAACTAATAAAACGACAAAAACAGAAGAAGTTGAATTATAAAATATTACTTGTTGGAACGATACGTGGCATCAAACGAAATCACATCACCAAACACGTGGTAATTACGTTTGGCTTGATCGTCACACCAAAAAGCCCATTCAAACGAGTCTCTTCCTCTGTGATGTAATCATACGAGAAATTAGGCTGGGAGTGTTTTTTTTTTTTTCATTCAAATGTCTCACAACCATATCAGCGTCATATTCCCCTATAAACAAGTTAATTTGCCTCTTATAGTTCTTAAATTCAACTTTACTTGCACCCACGTCTTCGAAACCGCCAAAACAAGTCTTCATAACATTAAACGCCTTGATGGGACCCAAATTCAGCTTAGACATACTGTGTATAATATGCTTCTGGAGCTGAGTGAGGTGTTGTTCAGTTGGAAGAAAATGCTTATCGGGACGTTCAACAAGTTCATGATTGTGCTCCTCAACAAACTTATACACCTTCCATGGTCCAGCCTCAAAAAGTACACATAACAGTGCACCACAATCAGTCCTCTTTGAAAAGTTGGATCGCACTACTCGTTCCTTTTGATTGGGGTCCAACGTATCAACCTTCTTATCCTTGTATAACCTAGATCTCGTACATAAGTAATACTTAATATGTAAGACACCTTTAGAGTTTGTCTTTGTAGTCCCTTTCCTGACTGAAAACCAACACTCCTTGGCATACTTCACATACGTTGAATAACAATCATCGAGGCTTGAGAATACCATGTCCTTTATGGGCTTTAATTCTTCACTGACGTTAGGAATGATAAATGATAATCCAGTTTTGGGACAAAGCCTTTGACTCGAGGAAGAAACTTCGTCTGAGAAAACACAGTGAGGAACAGAAAAATCAGAAAAACACAGTGATGTCTCGTAATAACATTATATATTAAAACACCATTAATTGAATAATAAACAAGACATAATAAATACATAATTTAAAAACGACATGATAAAAAAGCCATGAGATGAATAAATAACTAACAAAATATAACATCATAATGAAAACGGCATAATTAACAAAAGTAATGTTTACACAAATTAACAAAATAGTAATAATTGATGTTCACAAATACAGTAGAAACTCTATAAAATAATACACTTGGGACCACCAAAATTTATTAATTAAAAGAGTTATTAATTAACCGATAAATTAATAATTATTAATTTATATAATTTTATATTTTTTATTATTTTATTTTATATTTTGTACTTTAGTGATGTAATCATTTACATGTTTTGATCTTAAACAGGTTTGTTTTTTAGACTTCAAGCGGATCATTCCCTTGCAACAATGCAGCTTGAAGGGAAAAAACAAGACAAGGAAAGACTAACTGTTGCTATTTGCTGTAATGAGGACGGTTCGGAAAAACTTCCTTTATGGATTATTGGGAAATATGCTAAACCAAGGTGCTTCAGGAATGTAAACTTGAACAGTCTGAACTGTGAGTACCGTGCTAACAAACGAGCTTGGATGACTGGTGTGTTATTTGAAGAATATGTTCGCCAACTTGATAAAAAAAATGGTTGGAAGAAAAATTCTCTTGATTGTGGATAATTTCCCTGCTCATCCAAAAATTATTGAAGGATTACGAAATGTTGAATTATTTTTTTTGCCACCAAACACAACTTCAAAAATTCAACCTTGTGACGCGGGGATCATACGAGCTTTTAAGATGCATTATCGTCGTCGATTTTATAGAATTCTTTTGGAGGGTTATGAATTAGGGGTTCCAAATCCAGCAAAAATAAATGTATTAGATGCAATGAATCTTGCAATTTCAGCATGGACTATGGATATTCGTGCAAATACAATTGCGAACTGATTTCGTCATTGTAAACTTCGATCAACAGATAACATGACTTTTGAGAACTCAGATGAAGGTGGTGAAAGCACTCAAGAACTCCAGAATTTGATCAAAGAGTTGGGGTATCGCAATGCAATGGATGTCGAAGATGTTCTGACTCACCCAGAAGAAAATGTAGTTGCACAGTTGTTGACTGATGAAGAAATTATTGAAAGCGTTATTGGAATTAATAAAGATGATATCGATGAAGAAGATGATGAAAGTTCTACAATGGAGCCCCCTTCGCGAAACGAAGCTATTAAAGCGGCAATCTCATTGAACAATTTCTTGTTGAGCTATGAGAAAACAACACCAGAAGTTCTTACCATGCTAAGGAAAATTAGAGACGAGATTCAAGGGGAAATTGATTTCAACAAAAAACAAAAGACAATTGAGTCATTTTTCAAGAAACCTTCATAAATCATTCATGTAATATGCTATATATAAGGAATTATTAATTTATATTTTATATGGGGTCTAAAGAAATTATCAAAAATGTATTATCTTATAATTTTAGCGAATTATTAATTTAGCACCCTATCCCCGAGTCGGGACCGGCAAAAAATATTATCTTAGAGAGTTTATTAAATAATCGAGTATTAATTTATCGAGTTTCTACTGTACTACTAAATAAAATTCAAAACTAATCAAATAAATGTAAAACGCTAATGATCGTAAAAACATAAGAAATATACTAGAACGTAAACGACAATAAAAATTAATATTGAAAACTCCAATTGCAGTTCTTAATAGTTGTTTAAATACCAATTAAAACGCGATTAAATTGCATAATTGAATAACGCATATTGAAAACTCCAATTGCAGTTCTTAATAGTTGTTTAAATACACATTATAAAATAATAATACAAAAAAAAGGCCACAGAACAATGATAAAAGAACAAAACGCCATATCTGTTGCATGATTTGCTGGAACGAAAAATAGAAAACGCCAACGAATTTTACTTTGTCGAACCGAATCCACGTTAAATGCCATAGATCCGAGAAAGCTTGCAAAGGAGGTAACAACTAACAATAAAACTTTGGAGTTTTAATTTGAAAGAGATTTATTACGCAAATAAGGAGGGAACGTATAGAAGGACAATCGTACCCCCGCATAACTATTAGGGCCCCCTGCCACGTGTTGGGTCAGGATCCGTTCTCACACTTTTCACCGTTCTCTCCTGAACCCGTTTCTATATATATAGGGAGAGGATCATGAGAAAACTAAATCTAAATAAGAAAACTAGAAAGCTAACTAAAAAAGCTAAAAAACATACCAATTTTTTTTTACAACTTTTTATAAAAAAATAGCTATTTTTTATATATAAAAAAAAATTTCAATTTTTTTTTGTTGTAGTGCACATGTGCATTATATGTGTACTATATCCGTAATAGTGCACATGTGTAATACAACAAAAACAATTTTTTTTATTTTTTATTTTTTTTATTTTTTTCCATGCATAAAAACTAGCGATTTTTTAATAAAAATTTGTAAAAAAAAATTTTGGTATGTTTTTTAGGCTTTTTTAGTTAGTTTTTTTGTTTTCTCATTTAAACTAGTTTTCTCATGATCCATCCCCTATATATATATATATATGTACGGGATCAGGAGAAAACGCCCAAAAGTGTGAGAACGCATCCTGACCTAACACGTGGCGCGCGATATAATTAGGGCGTATGGGCTTTTTTGTCATTTTATCTTCCGTTTTTCCAATTCCGCTTTTCACAATATTGATTTATTTTTTAGGTTTAAGATTTTTTGGCGTTAACCAAATTCAATAATTATATGGCGTTTTAATGGTTTCATTGTATTAACATTTTGGCGTTTATGGCGTTTTTCAAATCGTATGCCATTGGAACCTCAAGGGGTTAGAATATCTCTCTGAATGACTTCATCCATACTAAGTATGGCCAAGACTTTTTAGGATGACGCCCCATTGTTTGTTCTTAGATTCAAAGGCGATTTAGACAAGATGGGCAATTGTTCTATTATTTTTTATATACATTTTGGCGTTTGTGGTATCTTGGCGTTTTACAATCAGAAAATTATATTACAACCACCGGGAAAAAATAGAATCGAAAAAAATAAATTAAAAATCCTAATCAGATCTCTCTTCACAATCTTCACTGTCATAAGTCTCTCTCTTCTTTAATACTACAAGAACTGTCACCAAATATATGGCGTTTTATGTAAAACTTAACAAACCCATCGGTTTGATTATTTTGCTTGCTTGTCTGTTGAAATGGCTTTTGTGGATGTTTGGGGACATAGATCTATGACGTGTGGGTGAGTTTTTCGCTTTGTTCTTCAACTTAATCATCATCTTTATAATCGTCCCACTCTTCAGTGTCATTGATCTCTTCTCCTCATCCAAGCCTTCTTCAAGAACAAAGAACACAAAATGACATATGACTGTCATCAGTATTTTTTTCTTGAAGATTTGTCCATCTCATGCAGCAAAATCTTACTGAGTTACTCCCCTCACCTAACAATCCATTCAGTGAAACTTCACGAAGAACAATACTGAATATCCAAGAAAGCATATTAGCCATCTTTGGTTTTTTTTTAATTTTTTGGCGTTTTACAGTGGGTGGTATTTAGTAGTATTGACGTTTGTTTTTTTGGTTTGATCAAATGGAAGTTGCTGAGAGGTATCATTTTATAGGATGTCTTTTGGCGCGTAGGTTAGGCGGTGCATTATTATAATAAAGTATTCGTCGTTCCAGTTACTGTTTGTAATTACTATTTTTGATAAGCTTTATCTCTGAAGTCTGTAACACGTCCCATCTTTCAAGTTTGGCGTTTTAGATTCTAATATAATAAATTTTCCGTCTCTACAGTTTTACTGTTTTGTAGTTACTGTTTTCTAGTTACCTTTTCAAGTTTGGTTTTTATTTTTTTTATTTTGGGTTTTTTATAATACTTGTCCAAATTAATTTTATTACAGTTTGGGAATTTTGGGGGCGTTTTATGGCATGATGGCGTTTTAACAAGCATTTGGCTGTCTGACGTTTTTATTATATATGGCGTTGTTATTATATATAAACAATTGATCTTCCAAATCTTCACTGTCACCAATCTCTTTCTTCTTTTTGAAGCATCTTCACTGGCTGTTTCGACTTTCGTATGATTTATTTTGATTTTTTGTTTTTGAAGTAGCTTTTTTGTTGCCGTGTGGAAGCACAAAGTCTGAAACCAGTCTTTTTTTCTTGAAGATTTGTGCATCTCATGCAGCAAAATATTATTGAGTTACACCCTTCAGCTAACAATCTTGAATTCCCAAGGAACGATGTTTGATTTTTTAACTTTTTGGCGTTTTACCGAGAAAAATGACGCCACTAAATAAAAGTAACTTAAACCTCTAAATTCGATCATGTTAAAATCAATAATGTTTTGCTGTATGAGATGGACAACATTGTTAATCCTCAGTTAAGAAAGATGTTTGACAATGTTGTCCACCTCATACAGCTAAACTTTATTGAGAACAAACCTCAATAATGTTTTTGTATGTTTTGGCGTTATAAATTGGTTGGAAGTTGAGGATGAAGTCAATAAGATTTTACTCAATGAAATGGACAATATCCTCACTTAAGGATTTTGTCCATTACATTGAGCGAAACCTTACCGACAACCAAACTGAATTTCAAATAAACGTTTTGGTTTAGAGGATATTTGATGTTTGGGTTTTTTGGCGTTTCTAAGACGAATGGTATATATTAAATATGACGTTTGGGGTTTTGTGTGTTTTTAATGGAAGGTCTGAGATGTTGTATATATAGGATGTTTTTTGGCCGTTTTTTTAGGCGGGATTATATTATAATTAAGTTTGGCGTTTTATATCTAATGGCGTTTTTAGATTAGGATGGTGTGTGCTATTGTAGGTAAAGGCGGTAATTTTAATGGCGCTTTATTTCATGAGTTGACGTTATGTGTAGAGAAGTCAAAAGACTTTTTTACCCCTAATGAAGCGCGTCCACGTAATAAAATTGATGTTATTTATGAAAACGCCACCGCGCCAATCTAGTCCATAGATTGTTTTGATCGGACAATCCATAACCGTTCTCACACTTTCCACCGTTCTCTCTAAATCTTGACCCTATATATATATATATATATATATAGGGAGAGGATCATGAGAAAACTACATCTAAATGAGAAAACTAACTAAAAAAGCCTTAAAAAAAGCTAAAAAACATACCATTTTTTTTACAAATATTTATAAAAAAATCGCTAATTTTTATGCATGGAAAAAAAATTTCAAAAAAAATATATTTTTTGTTGTGTTGCACATGTGCATTATATCCGTATTAGTGCACATGTGCAGTACAACAAAAAAAAATTTGAAATTTTTTTTCTGTGCATAAAAAATAGCGATTTTTTTTATAAAAAATTGTAAAAATAAAAACTTTTGGTTTGTCTTTTAGGCTTTTTTAGTTAGTTTTTTGGTTTTCTCATTTAAACTAGTTTTCTCATGATCCATCCCATATATATATATATATATATATACAGGGTTGAGTTCATTTTAGAACTCTAAATAACTACAGAACTTTCAGAACTCCTAATAAACAATCATTTTACATATAAGTTTTTGTATTTAGGATTTTTTTTATCATCTATTATATGTATTTCTTTGATTACATACATGTTAAAAGTAGTTTACATATGTTTAATTGCCAAAATTATATATATGTGTCATAACTAATTACATATATGTAAAAAAACTAGTTTACATATGTGTAATCATAAAATTACATATAAAAATGATAAAATTACTCTTAACTTGTATGTAATCGTAAAAATACACATAATAAATGATAAAATTATCCTAAACATAAAAATATATAAATAAAAATATTGTTTATTGGGAGTTCTGCGAGTTCTGTTAATATTTATGGTTCTGAAATGATCCTGGCCCTATATATATATATATATATAATGTATAAGTCATGTATTAGTCAAGTCATGTATTCTCAAGCATAGGCTGGATATATCCATTAACCTTATGAGTTCACCAATGCACAAATCATCACATGGATGATTCAGATGGTCATGAATATGTAGATCCCAAAATCAATCTGGATCAGAGTGGTTTGATTGTTCTGATCCAAACACCTATTGATTAGGTGTTTGAATATGTAAAAGTCAAGAAAAAATAAAAAAATGAAGATGAAGATCTTGGATTGATGTTAACAACACGTGTTGTATGAATTTCCAACTGATATAATCTTTAACAAGCACCTGGAAATCGGATTAAGCACAAGAAATAGCAACAAGATCACAACACTAAGAGTTTTCACCAAAGAACTTGCCAAAACCTTGACTAGGGTTTCATTAAGCTGTTATATATAGGCTTGACTATCTGGCGTATTTATTAAATACGCTAGAACATTAATTACGCCAACACAGACTCTAAACTATCTAAAAGTTACATAATTGACCCCTGAACTATCTAAAAGCTAATAAACATAAACAAAACAATCCAGAACTTATCTAATCAAGTATCAATGATCTCAAAAGCTCTAACAGAATACAATATGAAAAACATAATTAAATCATCTAATTCACCAAGTAACCATCTGAGTTCAACTAGACGAGTGCTTCCAAACATGGTTATGATTGAAGGCTTGGTGTAATTTGTTCACTTTGTTTTCTTGGAAGTTACTTGGTGACTTAGAATGCCAGGATATTACCCACTCCATGGCATGACACCTTTCGCTAATCCATTCCGCCCGCCCACCCAGACGCGACGCTTTTTCTCATTATCATATACCGCCCTTTCTTTCCTCCCCGCTATTCACGCATAAAGATGGTTGTATGTATGCTCGACTTCGGGTGTCGGTGCTATAGTATAGGTAGGAGTACATTATGGCAGGTCAGTCACCCGGGAAAACCAACCCTCTTCCAAGAAGAACTGTGCTATGCCCCCGATCCCTATAGAGCGAAAAAGAACTGTCCAAGAAGATCTGTCCTCGCGCCGCTGCCGCCATTTCTAGGACCGACATAAAATGTAAACTAATATAACTAAGATTTCTGGAACAAAACTCCAATCAAAACCTATCCAACATAGGGATTTGTTGGTAACTTGAAGATGTTCCAAAGATAAAGCAAGATAAACATGTTTGAAAGTTTTAACAAAACTCAAGAAAAATCCTAACTTTGGACCACAAAATGGTGATGTACCATCTTTGTTTACCAAGGTAAACATGTCGTAACATTCCTAAAGGTTATCCAAGGAAGGGGAAGAAGAAAAACATGAAGAAAAAGTAAAGAAATAAGCTCAAAATCACTAATTTGGAACTTGTATAAATCCGCATAAACTTGCAGAATGTGAAGAATAGAGAGTGTTTGAGAGAGTAATTTAAGTGTGGAAAGTGTTTAGGATGTGGGGAAGGGTTGTATTTATAAGTGGGGGTTTGGATTTGGACTTAAATGAAGGTGGTTGGGAGTTGGAGAGGATGGAAATGTGTTTTAAACCAAATTGCACGAGTTTCTGCTGTCAAATGGGTGCCTTACAGACCGCAAGGACCCTCATATGGTCCGTAATGCCCTTCTAAAATGTCAAAATTTCATTTTAGGCCCCTTAACTTTCTTGGTTGGTCATTTGGTGGCATACACACATAGTTAAGCACATTTTTTGGGTTTTAGGGTGTATGCAAGTGTGTAATGTATGAACATATAGAATTATAATTCCAAGAAAATATAATTTCGTTGCATGGCTTGGTTTTAAATATAAATGTGTATCTCGTGATTGCTTGCACACTGTGCATCTATGATTAAACAAGTAGGGTACAAATTGCGATTTTTAATATGATCAGGTCTCGAATTACAAGGATTGAAATAAAAATACGAACTAAAAATAATTGAAAAAGAACCAGAGAAAAAAAATACAGAACGTTACAGTCTCCCATACTTTAGTAAATTTGTCTCGGAATATATTCAAGAGGAAAACTCTAGGAACAGGTGTGGGTACTTGGTCTTCATTTTGTCCTAGCGTTCCCAAGTAAATTCGGCACCATGATTTCCTTCCCAATGTACCTTGACTATAGGAGTACGACTACGACAGAGTTGTTTGACTTCACGATTCATCATTTCCATCGGTTTCTCAATGAAGTGCATAGACCATCAATGCGTATGTTGTCGAGTGGAATTTGAATTCCTTCATTGGCTAGGAACTTCTTGATATTCAACATATGAAAACTCGGATGAGCATTGTTAAGCTCTTGACGTAAGTCGTGCCGATAAGCCACTCTACCAATCTTCTCGAGAATCTTGAAAGGACCTATATAATAGGGGCAAGTTTTCCTTTCTTACCAAAATGCACTACTCCTTTCCAAGGAGATACCTTGAGGAGTATGAGATTGCGGACGTTGAATTCCGAGGTTTGTGTCGCTTGTCGGCGTAACGTTTTTGTTGACTTCTTTCCTTGAGTAGGTCATCGTGGATTTGTAGAATTTTATCCATCGTCTCTTGGATGAGATTGGGACCGGTGATTTGTGCTTCGCTGATCTCGTGCAAACAAATCGGCGAACGACATTTGTGGCCAAAAAGTGCTTCGAAAAGTGCTATTTTAATACTAGCGTGGTAACTGTTGTTGTACGAGAATTCGAGCAATGGTAAATGTACATCCCAATTGCCACCTAAATCGATGACACAAGAGCGGATCATATCTTCGAGAGTTTAGATAGTACATTCCATCGGATTGAGGATGGAAGGCCGTACTAAGATTGAGTTGAGTGCCCAAGGCAGCTTGAAATGATTCCCAAAAGCAGGAGGTGAAACGACTATCACGATCGGAGATGATGTCGAGTGGAGTACCATGACGACTGATGATTTCCGCAGTGTAGATATGAGCCAATTTCTCAACTCGATAATTTCCGCGGATGGGATGGAAATGAGCCGATTTGGTCAACTGATCAACGATTACCCAAATACTATCATGCCCGGAAGATGTTCATGGGAGCTTGGAAATGAAATCCATAGCAATGCTCTCCCATTTCCACATCAGGATTTTGGGATGTATGAGTGAACCCGAAGGACGTTGGTGTTCGGCTTTGGCTTTGGAGCACGTGAGGCACTTTACCATGAAAAAGGGCAATGTCCTTTTTCATGCCCGTCCACCAATAAGAAAATGGAGATCTTGGTACATCTTATCCGCACCGGGATGAATGGAATACCATGATTTATGGGCTTTGTTCATTAAAAGATCATGAAGGTTGTCATGTCTAGGAACCCAAATACGGTCGAGATAATGGAGGATACCATTAGACTTAGACTCGAGTTGACTTTCAACACCATACTACATCTTGTCATACAAATCGTTTTCGTTGACGGGCGAGTATTTTGCTTCACGACTATGAGATTGGATGTCGGTTTGGATTTAGAAGCAACAAGAGCGATTGGTTACACGAATGCCAAAAGACTTGAAATGATTATTTCGACTAAGTGCGTCGGCCATGGCATTCGCTTTACTGGGATGGTAGTGAATCTTGCAATCATAGTCATTTAACAACTCGACCCATCGTCTCTAACACATGTAGAGTTCTTTTTGGTTAAAGATGTGTTAAGACTTTTATGGTTGATGCAGACCACAAATTTGGAACCGTAAAGGTAGTGTCTCCAAATCTTTGAAGCAAAAACAACTATGCCAAGTTCGAGATAATGGGTGGTGTAGTTCTTTTTGATGTGCGTAAAGTGTGTATATAATTTTAAGTATATTTTAAGCCCTTTTTACACGTTAGTCAAGTTATAAATTGATAAAACACGATATTTACTAACACCAAACACATATATGGGCAAGTGCACCCATCGTGAGCGTAGTATAGTGTTGGTAAGATACCGCAGTCGTCCAAGGACACAAGAGCTTTTAGTACCGATTTATCCTCAACGTCTAATCAAATCAAAAGTTAGAAAAAAGGTTTAAAAAAAATAAAAACTAACTAAAATGCTGAAAAATAAAATAAAAGTAAAAACAGATAGACAAGATGAATCACTTGGCTCCGACTCGTGTTTAGTGTAACCTTTGATTATTTCCGCACTTTTGCACTTTTTAAGAGATTATCTTAGTTATTGTAGTAGGCCCCTCTTTTGAAGGTGACGTTACCCTCAACCCAATAGTTTGAGTCAGCAAGGATACAATCCTAAAGGGTCGGATTATTGAAAGATAATTAATTAAGTTATTAATGCATATTATGGTAGGCCCCTCTTTTGAAGGTGACGTTACCCTCGGCTAAGTAGTCTGAGTCAGCAAGGATACAGTCCTAAGTAGCCGGATTAAAGTATTAATAGTAGCTTACATATGAGGGGATCAAAGAGTTTGGACCCCCGCCATCCAATACCGGTGAGTATTGAAGGAGGTCCTACTAAATTTTACCCAGGTCCTTGCAGGATCTATACACTGAACAAGGCAAGACTCTTACCAAACCGTTCCCTTAACCCCCGACCAGGTAGCCAACATACCTCCATATAGACCGTGGAGATATGAATGGTGAAAATCTTTTATTTTATATAGACAGTAAAATAATGCCAAGATACCACGGACAAACGATAAGGAAGAATCACCTTCAACATAAGAAACTAGTTATTAAAGTCATTAATACATAACCAAGTAAAAAGTGCGAAAAGATTAAAAATAAAAAGTATTACACTCGACACTTGTCTTCACCAAGTGATGTAAGAGACTTAGGCAAACATGGCATTTGATTGTCAAGAACTCTTACGATCAATCTTGGATCCCGAGACGACTCACACACTCTATGATGGACAATGGATGATGGTGGTGGATGATGGTGTTGTGATGGTGGTGGGTGGTGGGTGAAGTGTGAGAGAGGTGGTGTGCCAAGGGATGGTTTGCAAATGAGCCAAACACCCCTATTTATAGCCTGAAAACAGCCCGGGCACGGCCCCGTGTCCATTGGGCACAGCCCCGTGTCCATCCTCTTCTCTTCCTTCATTAATTGCAGTTTGTCTGCATTAGTTGACCACGCCCCTGTGTCCGCTGGGCACGCCCCTGTGTGCAGAAGCATATCTGTACTATCAAGATTTGCTGGATTCTGCGAATCTTATAGTTGACCACGGCCCCGTGTCCGCTGAGCACGGCTCCGTGGTGGGCGATAGAAGCTTCTATAGCTTTGTCTTTTATGCTGGCACTTGGGCACGCCCCCGTGTTTACTGAGCATGGGGCGTGTTCAGCCTTCTGTTCTCTTGTTTTGCTTGGGAAGATGCTGTCGGGGAGGTCGGGCATGCCATGTTTGTTCCTTTTCTTGTATTTATGTTAGATTTAGATGCCTTTTTGCTTCTTTTGTTAATTTGAGCCCATTTAATCCTGAAAATACAAAAGGAAGACAAAAACACACTTTTTCCAACATTAGTACTAAAAAAAGGGTTAGTTTTATGCCACAATTGATGTAATTTATATGTTGCATTTTGTGCACATCACTTTTCGTAAATTTTAAGTTGCCTAAATGCATAGGATATGACTTTGCCTTGTTGCATAAGAACCCAACCAAGACCTTGGTTGGAAGCATCACAATAAACAACAAAATCATCGTTTCCGTCAGGAAGGGCTAGAATGGGAGTATTACAACGCTAACGTTTCAGAGTTTGGAAATACTCCTCTTGTTGGGGACCATAAACAAAAGGTTTATTTTTTTGGGTCAAGGAAGCGAGAGGTACGTCGATCTTTGAAAAGTTGAAGATGACCCGACGGTAGTAACCCGCCAATCCAAGGAATGAACGCACTTCAGTAGGAGATTTCAGTGCGATCTAAATCTTGATGGCTTCAATTTTGGTTTGATTAACATGGATACCCTTTTTGTTTACGATGTAACCAAGGAATTGAACTTCTTGTAGCGAAAATTCATATTTACAGAATTTAGCGTGCAATCGTTCGGCTCGAAGGAGTTCCAAGATTAAAAGCAAGTGTCTCTTGTATTCGGTTTTGAAATAGATTAAGATATCATCGACAAATATAATCATGAAATGATCGAGGTATGGTTTCCATGAAAACCGTGGGTGCATTGGTTAAATCGAAAGGCATTACCATGAATTCATAGTGACCATACCTTGTGCAAAATGCGGTGTTTGGGATATCTAATTTGTGGACTCAAAGTTGATGATAACCGGAATGAAGATCTATTTTTGATAAACAAGTTGCGCCTTGGGGTTGATCGAAGAGGACGTCGATTCAAGGAAAGGGATAGCGGTTTATGATGGTGAGTATGTTAATCTCACAATAATCTATGCACATGCGAAACTAACTGTCCTTCTTTTAACAAAAATGATCGGAGCGCCTCAAGGGGATGTGCTAGGGCGTATGAAGCCTTTATCAAGTAACTCTTGAAGTTGGCTAGATAGCTCTCGCATTTCCGAAGGAGCGAGATGATAAGGAGTTTTCACGACGGGTGTAGCACCGGGCATGTGGTCGTTCGAAAGTCAACGGTACGAGCGGGAGGAAGACTGGGTAAGTCTTTGAGCAAGACTTCGGGGAAATAACAAATGATTGTAATGTCTTTCACACTTCATCCTTTACCCTTCTCCTCCAAAACGTGGGCTAAAAGGCAAAGTACTCTTTACGTAAGTACTTTTGGGCTTGTGGTTATGACATGAGCTTGAGCTTGAGTCCTTTGGAGGGTTTCTCGCAATAGACTTGCAAGATATCATCGGATGGAAGCGGAATCCGGATAAACTTTTCGAAGCAAACGATTTCGGCACGGACCTTGGTAAGCCAATCCATGCCTACTATAATGTCAAAGCTACCCAAATGCATGTGTATGAGTTCAATCAGTAATTCGTGTTCGGTAAGGTTAAGGACACAATCGCGGAGTATGAAATAGATTTTCCGTTGGCGACTTCGATGGTAAAAGAATTCGGTAACTTAGAGCGTGTACATTTAAGCAATAGTTCAAATTCTACAAATAAAAAAAATTATCCGCACCAATATTAAATAGTAACGAAGCATAAATTCCATTTATGAGAAATGTACCATTTACGACATCATTGTCGTTTTGCGCTTGGTTAGCATTGATGTGGAAGGCACGTCCACAAGGCATCTGCACGTGACCTTTGTTTACTTGAGGTCTTTGGGGGCTAAGGTGGTTAAGATCACCACACTTGTAGTAAGCACGACCATTTTAGCTGGTGGTCGTTGGTTTTGGTTTTGGGGTTGGGTTTGGTTACCTTGTGGTCTATGACCACTTCGATACGCGGAGGCTACGTGTCCATACCGATTGTAAGCGGTGCAATGTCGACATTCGGTGGTTGCATGGTGTTAGTGGCATGTGTTACACTTGGGGAAAGACCCGGTGTAGGCCTTTTTGGCTTGGTCTTGGTTTGAGTTGGCGGGGTTTGGTTTGGTGGGGTTACCATAGCGTAGTTACCATTTTGAAGCTTGCGTTTCTTACCGTTTTGGTTGTTGGTTTTCGTGGAGGCTTTGGGTTCTTCGGGCTCATCGGGGTGTTCAGTGATGGCGTGGTTGACGGCCTTTATGACGCCTTTAAAGGGTAAAGTTCCATCTTTCACACGGTAGTCGGAAGGTGCAGCGGCTAAATGGATAGCACGTTCAAGGGTTTGGGGTTCGGCTACTATCACGGATCTCAAACGGCTGGTGGGAGACCCTTGTTGTATTTAGCGTTGGCTTGCTCGGGTGTGTTTGTTGCAACCCCCGACCCCTGCCCCAGGAGGCGGGCGGATGCGAGCTCGCAAGGCTGGTGGTATCAGTGTTTATTTATTTGGCAACGGAATTTACATCAGGATCGTAGTTAGGAAATAGTTTATCAGAGTAAAACACCACATTTTTATAATAATAAATGCATGGGAAAAACCCAAGTTTCCATTACAATCTATTTATAGGGATAAACCCTAATTTATTGAAATAAAACTTCTTCTTTATTTAGTTAACTTTTATAGCCACTTTTCTAAGCATTCAGTGCTCTCCAGCTGGCTTCTATTTTGGCTTTCACATTTTGTTACCTGAAATGTGTTTAAAACATTTTTGTCAGTGAGAAATACTGGTGAGTGAATCCCAGTTTAATCAAACAAGTTTTATCATTTTACAGCATTGAGGGCAACCCGCAATTACATTTATTTATATATACTTTAATTACCACCCACGGTACTGTCAGTCCTGACTTGTGGTCATGCTACTACTCACAGTGTAGTAACAAGTAATGTATACAAAACCCCAACATACCGATGATAATTGTAGATTTACAAATACTCAATCACTGTGAATTGTAATTTAAATAACTGAGGTTTTGTAAAAATAGTTTACAAAAAGGTTTCACAAAAAGAAGGATAAACTCACATTGCTATTTTAGATATATCCTTGTGACTTCCTGGTTATAATCTATTAAATTAAACAATGCACACACGTTATTATAATAACCCAATTTACATTAGCTATACCCTCCCCGAGACAGAACTCCAACGACTGAGTCAGGCAGAGCCTTGACATGCGTACGAAGCACTAGATCAATCGGGCAACGTAACTAATACGTAACCGGGGGTTATGATACTTACATCGAGGCAGAGCTTCGCTATTTAGTGGGTATTAAGCCCGGGAATTACTTTAGCTATCAGAGAATTTGAGAGAGAAAGTGATTTGTGAACGATTTGAAAACTGAATCCAACACCCCTATTTATAGGTCTGATCGACCACTCTCTCTTGGCCCGTGAGAGAGAAGGCATTGGCCTTCGCGCCCCGCTGGCTAGGGCCTAGCCTTGTCGAATCAACGGCTAGCTTTGACACGGAGGGGACACGCGGCATCACCGGATTACACCTGGTGTCCAGCTTGTCGCGCCCCACAACAGATGTAGCCAAGGGAGTCGCGGCCCGCGAGCGCCCCCTATTTCCTGGTTTTCTTGATTTTTATAAAAATAAAGGTATTTCAAGGCCGTTTTTCATACACGGGGTGTATTTTAGGACATATAGGGGTGTTTTAAGAATTTTGGGAGAGTTGTTATATCCTCCCCACCTTGTTTTAGAACTCGTCCTCGAGGTCTACTGGAACAGGTGTGGATATTTCCTTTGCATCTCTGATTCAAGCTCCCAAGTGTACTCTAGTCCTCTCTTGGAATCCCATTTCACTTTGACTAGAACTAATCTCTTGTGTTTGAGATTCTTGATCTTTCTGTCTTCAATCTGTAGGGGTTCTCTACAAACTTAAGTTTCTCATTTACCTCTATATCCTTAAGAGGTACTACTAATGATTCATCTGCTAAGCACTTCTTGAGATTACATACATGAAATACATCATGTATTCCTTCCATTTCTTCTGCCAGTTGTAGCTGGTAAGCTACTGGTCCTATTCTTCAAATAATCTCAAAAGGTCCAACATACCTGGGGCTTAGCTTTCCTCTTTTGATGAACCTAACTATTCCTTTTGCATGGAGAAACCTTTTATAACACTTTATCTCCTACTTGAAATTCCAATGGTTTGCGTCTGTTATCATCATAACTCTTTTGATGATCGCGTGTTGCTTTTAGTCTTTCCTTGACTTGAATAATCTTGTTTGTTGTTTCCTGTACTATTTCTGGTCCAGACAGTTGTTTTTCTCCAATTTCTGCCCAACAGACTGGAGTCCGGCACTTTCGTCCATAAAGTGCTTCAAACGGTGCAGCATTGATGCTGGTATGATAGTTGTTATTATAGGAAAATTCTATTAATGGTAGGTGATCGTCCCAATTTCCTCTGAAATCAATTACACAAGCTCTAAGCATATCTTCCATTGTCTGAATTGTCATTTCGCTTTGTCCGTCCGTTTGAGAATGATAAGCTGTGCTTAGATTTAACTTGGTTCCCATTGCTTTTTGGAAACTAGTCCAAAAATGAGAGGTAAAACGGCTATCTCTATCAGAAACAATAGATAAAGGAAATCCATGTAATGAAACTATTTCATTTACATACAACTTGGCCAATTGTTCCATGCTGAAAGTTTCCTTCATTGGTAAGAAATGAGCAGACTTGGTTAATCTGTCTACAATAACCCAGATTGTATCATTTCCTTTTAGCTTCTTGGGTAATTTGGTAACAAAATCCATTGTTATCAATTCTCATTTCCATATTGGCATTTCTAGTTGCTGTAATAAACCCGGGGGTTTCTGGTGTTCGGCTTTTACTTGTGAACAGGTTAGACATTTGGTAACATAGGATGCTATATCATTTTTCATTCCTATCCACCAAATATTCTTTTTTAAGTCTTGATACATTTTATCATTACCAGGATGTATCGTATACTTAGACTTATGGGCTTCTTCTAATATTCGGTGGCGTAGGTTTGCTAGTTTGGGTATCCAAATTCTTTTCTTATGAAATCTCCAAATTCCATCTGTTCCTTGGTCTAATTCCTTAATCATTCCTTTTAATTTTTCAGTATCATCCTTGATTACTGATTCTTGTATTTCTCTAATTTGCTCATTTAAATCTATCTGCAGGTTTAATTTGAGAGAACGCATTCTTCTTGGCTTTTCATGATATTTTTGAGTTAAAGGATCAGCTACTACATTAGCCCTTCCTACATGATACTGGATACTACAATCATAATCACTAAGAATTTCCATCCAGTGTCTCTGTCTCGTATTTAACTGCTTTTCCCAGAAAACATATCTTAAACTTTTATGGTCGGTGAAGATGGTAAACTTACTACCATAAAGATAGTGTCTCCAAATTTTAAGGGCAAAAATTATGGCTCCTAACTCTAGATCATGGGTTGTATAATTCTCTTCATGATTCTTAAGTTGTCTAGAGGTATAGGCTATAACCTTTTGGCGTTGCATTAACACACATCCATAACCTAACTTAGAAGCATCACAATAGACTACAAAGTCTTCAGTTCCTTCTGGTAAAGCGAGTATAGGTGCGTTGGTTAATTTTTGCTTAAGGATCCTAAAGGCTTCTTCCTATTTTGGTCCCCATTCAAACTTAATTGATTTACAACTCAGTTTTGTTAAAGGAATGGCTAGTCTAGAAAAATCTCGGATAAACCGTCTATAATAGCCTGCTACTCCAATAAAACTTCTCACCTCCGTTGGTGATTCAGGGACTTTCCATTTAGTGATCGCCTCGATCTTTGTGGGATCCACATGAATTTCTTCATGATTGACTAAATTTCCAAGGAATTGTACTTCTTGTAACCAAAATTCACATTTCAAAAATTTAGCATAAAGCTTTTCTTTTCTCAGTAAATTTAGAAGTGTACGCAGATGCGCTGCATGTTTATCTTTACTTTTAGAGTAAATGAGAATATCATCTATAAAGACAATTATGAATTTATCCAGGTATGGTTTACATATCCTGTTCATCATGTCCATAAATGCAGCTGGGGCATTGGTTAAACCAAATGGCATGACTGTAAATTCATAATGGCCATACCTTGTTCTGAAAGTGGTTTTAGGAATGTCCTCTTCCTGTACCTTCAATTGATGATATTCTGAGCGTAAATCGATCTTAGAAAAGAATCAAGCTCCTTGCAGTTCATCAAACAGGTCATCGATTTTCGGTAATGGGTACCGATTTTTAACCGTGACCTTATTCAATTCTCGGTAATCTATGCACATACGCATTGATCCGTCCTTCTTCTTGACAAACAAGATTGGTGCTCCCCATGGTGATGAACTAGGCTGTATGAATCCTTTCTCCAGAAGTTCATCCAACTGTTTCTTCAGTTCTTGCATTTCTGCTGGTGCCAAACGGTAAGATGCCTTGGCAATCGGTGCTGTCCCTGGTAGTAGGTGAATTCTGAATTCAACCTCTCTATCTAGCGGTAATCCAGGTAGCTCTTTTGGAAAAACATCTGAGAATTGAGATACTACGGGAATATCTTTTAATTCTTTTCCTTTAGTGTTAATGATTATGGAAATCATATACACTAGCGATCCTTTCCTTGCATAACTTGCTGTTTTTATCACATAGATGAATTTCGTAGATCTAGTTGGCTTATCTCCTTTAATTGTGATCTTTTCACCCTTTGGTGAATTTACTTGTACTGACTTTTGATCACATAGAATACTGGCTTTATTGGCTACTAACCAATCCATTCCTAACACGATATCAAATCCAGCCAGATTCATTGGGTAAAGATTAGCAATAAAATTATGGTTAAAAATTTCTTTTCTTGCTCCCTGCAAGATTTTAGTAATCTTAATGGATTCTCCATTTGCTGTTTCTACCAGACATTCTTGTTGAAGTTTAGTTAATGGTTGATTGAGGAGTTTGCAAAATGAAGTATTAATAAAACTTTGGTTTGCACCAGACTCAAATAACACTTTAGCAAAAACATCATTAACTAAAAACGTACCAGCGATCACATCCGGAATCATCTTGGCTTCTTTTGCAGTTAGAACAAAAGCTCTAGCATTCTTAGTAGTCTTGTTGTTCATGGATGGAACTAGTTTCGGACAGTTCGGTTTGATATGCCTTTTTTCTTCACAATTAAAGCATATTCCATTACTTGGTTTCTTTCTGCAGTCTTCTTCCTTGTGTCCCGGTATTTTGCAGAAGTTGCAGTATGTGGAACATCTTCCCGAATGTTTCTTCTTGCAGGACTTACAATAAGGTGTCGAGGTAGAACCAACATTTTTCCCACGGTTGGAATTACCATAACAAAATTCTTGGGTAAGCTTTTGTGTCACGGCCCCCGACCCAGTTTCTCGGTTCGGATGCCGTGGGACAGAAAACCCATGGTATTGGTGTTTAATTAGGCAGCGGAAATTTTAAAAGGATCGTTTAACTGAAAACACCCCTTTATTTTATTTCAAATTTCGGGACCAACCCCGTAATTTACAATAAAGGAATTTCACTGGGAAACCCCTTGGTTACTAAAACATGTTTATTTATTTACTGGGCCACTTTATCCAAGCTGGTAGTGCTACACGACACTTTTCCTTGTTCACAGTAAATCACCTGAAATATGTTTAAAAGATTTTATCAGCGGGGAAATACTGGCGAGTCATTCAATTTGCATAAAACGACACATTGTTATAGATTACAGTATTAAGAGCGATTACAATTTCCCCTATCTTATAATTAGTTGGTTCAGTTGTCACACGACCGGATCTTTGACTGTGGTCATATCACTATTGAGTCCTTTCACCCAAAAGTGACGTGTATCACTATTTAGGTCCTTTCACCTAACAGTGATCAAACAGTAGTAATTGTGCCCAACACCCCACTTACTGCCAGTAATTTAAGATAACAAAGACTTAATCCCTGTAAAATATAACTGGAAAACATTTAGGTATTGTAAAACACTTTTGACAAAAAGAGAATAACTCACATTGCAAATTTAGACGGGTAGAGTATACCTACTGATTTAGCCTGGTAATTTAGTTTAAAATATAACAATGCAAACGAAACTAGGTCAGTAACTTAATTCAACATTTACGATAACCTCACGAAATCAAAACCCTCATGACGAATGACAAAGTATAGCCCGAGTTCAGGCAGCACTTAAACATCCATCGGATCGGTTTCAATCGATTGGACATTATATCGTAGCAGTGATCGAGTTATTACCCTGTTGTCGCAGCAGAGGGTCGAGACTGTGATTGTTTTTGAACGAAACAGTGTATAACTCAACGTACGTAACGAATTTTAACCTCGAAACAAGACATACATGCAAGAGCCAAACCCCTGCATTATATACTGAAATTTGGTCCCCTCGCGTGGCGCGCCAGGCCCTCCTGGTCCCTGCGCATGGCGCGAAGGCTACCCTTTTAGGATAGGGTAGCCTCGTGTCCTGTATAGCCTAAGTGAGTCAACAATTTCGATAACTACGTGTTTTGAAGCCGTTTTAGAAGGATAATTATGATTAGGTGATAACCCCCTTGAGTTTTAGGGGGGGCCCTGATCCTAGTTTTGACTGTTTTGAAAATTTACGGGTCGTGCCATACCACTTAGGGGTTTCAATTAGAGTTTCCTAATGTGTGTTAATAAATTAAGGAATAACAATTTTGGCAAGGGTTGTTACATTTTGAACTAGGTTCTTCCTCTGGTTTTCTTCTTGTGTACGTACTAGTTCATCAGTCAAGGTATTTGCTAGTTCTACAGCTTCTTCTATGGTTTGTGGTCTAGCTGCCTTGACTACATGTCTAATCTCACTGATTAATCCCCAGATGTAACGGGATATTAATACGGGTTCTGGTGAGGCCAGGGTTGGCACTATTCTAGCATATTCGAAGAATATGGTAGTGTAACCCTTACAGTCTACTCCAGTCATTCTAAGGTTTAAGAACTTATTAGCTATTTGTTCTTTTTCATTGGGAGGATAGAATTTTCTTTCAACCATGTTCTTAAACTCAGTCCATTCCATATTATAGACTATGTCACTTCCCCTGGACTGGAGAATAGTGTTCCACCATTCTAAGGCTACATTTTTAAAAAGATTGGAAGCAAACATAATCTTATCTTCCTTTGCAAATTTGCTTATTTTTAAGACTGCTTCAGTCTTTTCTATCCAGCGTAGAGCTGCAATGGCTCCTTCATTTCCAGAGAATTCTATTGGTTTGCAAGACCAGAATTCTTTGTAAGAACAACCATATGAAATGGTTCTTCTTCTTTTTGGAATAGGCAATTGAAGTAACGGTCCATTGTTTACGCTGTGACTGGGTTCAGTAGGTGGTCATTTACTTCCACTGTTAGTTTTATTATTTTTTTGCTTCTTTGACAGTCTTTATAACATATGGCATATCGTCTATAATCCCTTGTGCCACTATGTGTTGGATGGCACTGTTATCTATTTGGTTCCCGTTATTATCGTTATTCAGGTTTTCCTGATTCACTTCATTGTCCATCTAGATTATAAACATTTACCAGTTATTAATATCACAGAATAAGATTGAATGTAAACAATCACACAAACATATTGATCAAAATCGTCGAGCATTGAGACATTCTACTCTTTATATATATATATATATATATAATTAAAATAGATAATCTAATACTTACAACTACAACTGGAATTTAAAACACACTACTAGTTATGCATCAGTAAGTATTAGATTATCTATTTTAATTATATATATATATATATATATTATTACTAAGGGTTCATCCAGTATTGCATATTTCGCTCGTCGTCCTTCCAAACGAGCCTTTCCCCTATTTGTTTGATTCTCTCTCCTTCATCCACTAACTCCTCAACAAATGTGCGGAGTTCCTGCACGTTTTCGGTACTCATGGGTGGTGGTGGTGCGGGTATTGGGTCAGGGTACTGTGGTATGTGTTGGTGCATATGTCTGTCGACTTCGTCTTGTATCGAGTCTTGTGTCTAGATTGGATAGAATGGAGCTCGGTAGGCTAGATAATATGGTTCTAGTGATAACTGACCATTCCGCACGAAATGACAAGAGCCATTTCGCACGAATGGACTGTGTCCATTTCGCACGAAATGGACTGTGTCCATTTCGCACGAAATGAACCTTGGTCATTTCGTACGAAATGCCATGCCTATAAATAGGGGAGCTGCCAATTCATTTGTAACAGTTCTTGATTCCGGTACCGAAGTGATGCCGACGTGTCAATATACAAGACAGTTAAAGAGTGAATCAAGCTGTAATCAAGTCTGTATCATTGAATTCCGCCTTTGATATGGATTAGAACTCTTTTGATAGACTCGTTTAGATTGACTCTCGATCCTACAAGTGGTATCAGAGCTCAGGAGGAAGAGTTCTTACTGAATTCAGCTTGTTTTCATCATATTTCTGACTTCTACACCTTCTTTTTCAAAATTAACAAGTTTTTACGGTTAAAATGGATTGAATTTCACATATAACAAGCGGAACTGTGTTTTAAACAATCCTTGAAAGAATTAGAGCTTAATTCGAACTAAAACCTGTTCCATTTGATAAAAATCCGACCGAATAGGTGACGTCAGTATCATTTCGTATGAAATGAGCTATTTCGTGTGAAACAGACATTCCATTTCGTACGAATTGAACCCTGTGACCTCCCATTTCGCACAAATTGACCCATTTCGCTTCAAGTTACCATTTCGCTTGAACTGATCTCCATTTCGCGCGAAATAGATCTTCCATTTCTCTTGAAGGACCCATTTCGCTTGAAATTGCCATTCTGTGAGAGTGCCATTCCGCTTGAAGTTGCTATTTCGCTTGAAGAGGCCATTTCACACCAAAGTTACTGAAACATGGAAGAGGAATTTTACAACGCGTTTGCTACTACTCCAGCTGCTCCAGTTACTGCTGCTGAAACAACTGAAATTGAAAATGAAACGGGAACGTCTCAAAAGCCTCCTAAACTTATGTACATCGAGGATTTTAAAGGATGGCAAAATTGTTTTGAAAACTGGGTGCAAGCCTATAAGTTCGATGCATGGTGCTCATTGGATGTAGATTACGTTAAACCGAAAAACGAACGTGGGATTGAAAAAGATTTAAGTGACTATTCAGTGGCTGAGAAATTGAAATACACCAGTGAAAAAATGATGATTAGTCTTCTTCAACAATCCGTAAAAGAAGATATTTTTGTGTTACTTCAACATGAAGAAACTGCTAGATCAATTTGGTTGGCGTTAATTAACAAGTTTAAGGGAAGTGCTGATATGATAAAGAACAAACAAACTTTACTAAAGAAATCATTTGATATGTTTGTAGCTTTTGAAGGTGAAACAACAAAAATGACTATCGATAGATATTGTCATCTTGTTCTGGAAATGGGAAGATTGGAAATAAAGAAAGACGACGATGAATGGGTTGATAAGCTAGCCGATGCGTTACCACAGAATAAATGGGGAACATATTTGTTGATCTTAAAACATATGAGAAAATCTGAAAGTATGAATTTGGCGAAGTTCATTCAGAAGACTGAAGAACATGAATTGGATATTCAGAAAACTGCTATCATGATAATCCAAATGCTCAACAAGATGTTAGTCTATACTACAGAGGAAACAAATTTGAGACTACTCTGAGTCCAAAGATTAAGACTGCTTTCAGTGCTGATAGTTCTTCTGGAACAAATGGTAGCACAGTAACTCAGAGTGGTGGATATTCATCATCGTATTCAAGTTTTGATCCGAATTACACAACACCAAGTCCTCAACGACAGAACTCAAAATCTGCAATGCAATGTTACATTGAATATTCAAAATGGTCAAAATCTTTCTCCAGAAATTGCTAAGCAACACATGGCATCACTGGTTACTATGTTAGAGTCTTATGAAAGTTTAGTTGCTGGAAGAATTGGAAATCCGATGCTCACCAAAGAGGATTATGACCAGATTGATGCTGAGGAACTTGAATTGATGGACATCAAGTGGTGTTTAGCCAGTGCTGTAAGAAGAGCAGAAAAATTCACACAAATCACCGGAAGAGATGATTTTCATGATATTGCTACATCTCCGATAGGGTTTGACAAATCAAAGGTTACTTGTTTTCGTTGCAAAGAAAATGGGCATTTTAAACGAGAATGTAAAAATAAAGAAGCAACCAGAAGACAAGATCCATTTGGAAAGAACGATTATTATCAAAAATCAATTTTTCATCAGATTGTTCAGAAACCATCATCATCCCGTGCTATTGAAGACGGAAAGAAGAAAGCTTTTCTTGTTAATCAAGACGATGAAAAAGTGGCAGAGGGATTTAGCTAGGACAAATACATTCCGGCTAATTCAGGATTAGTTGCTCGAATCCTGGAAGAAGAAGAAGAAGTTAAATCTAAGCCAAAAATAACGAAGATTTTTAGATCATCAGAAAGTGATGAAGATACCGATGATGAGGAAGAATACATTAATAATGCTAGAAAAAGTTTAGACTCGTTCAGTTTTAATTTGTTTTTTGCAGATAAAATTGAGATGTTGAAAGAAAAAAGGGCTACTAGTCTGAAGAAAGAATTGAAAATGAGGAACGTTTAAATAAGGCACTCAACATAAAGTTAAAGTCTGAAACCATTGATGAGTTACCAGACAACATTGATGTCACATTCACAGCGTCTGACACTGATCATGAGTCTGAGTTATTAAAGAAAGTGGTCGATCAGGTGTTGGATATGGATGAAGAGTCAAAGTCGAAGTCTAAAACTAAAAGTTCGAGTTCATCAGACAGGAGTCCGAGTTCACCAGTCAAAAGGGTTTGCAATAAAGAATTTCTGATGTCAAAAAATAACTTGAATGACGAAACATTCAAAGTAGCATATACTTTGAATGATTCTGACAAATTATTTTCTGATGAAGAATTTCCAATAAGAAGTGTCAAAACTGAAATGATCAAACAGATTTTCAAATTAACGGAAATTAATATTTCTGAAATAAAAGATTTAAATCTTGCTGAAAAACCTAAAAAATACACTTCAAGAGTTCAACAGAGATTGAACAAGAAAAAAGGTTACAGTTCTGGTTCAGGTTCAGGTTTTCAAAAGAAACCAAACCATAACAGTAATTTCAAAAAGAAGGGTTTAGGATTCATTCCCCCAGAAAATCATAAAAATGAGAAAACTTATAAACCAAAAACTAAATTTATTTCAGGTACAAGTTCAGTAGAAGAAGAGAAGAAACAATTCTGGAGACAAACAAACAAAGAGTTTCTTGCTGAAAGGAAAAAGAATCTGGTGAAAGAATCTGAGAAGAGAGTTGAAAGAAGAACCTGTTTCAAATGCCAAGAAGTTGGACACATTGCTTGGAACTGCCCAATGTCCAACAACACGAAACAGGGAGTTACTTCTACCTCAGATTTGAAAAAGAAATGTGTTGATAAAACAAAACAACCAGCAAAAAAATTCAAAGTGTTAAAAAATTCGACTTTCGAAACTGGTGAAAGTTCGAAACGTTTTTACAAAAGAAAAGTCGATTTGAACAAACAGAAATGGGTTGTTAAATCAGAGAATAGTTCTGACAATGAATCTGACTCGTCAAAGCCAGAGGAGTCATTTGTTGTGAAAAGTGAAAATAATTCTGTTCCAGAAATGAACGATGAAAACTTTCCACCATTGTCAAAAGACAATTTGAAATTAAAAGTGGGAAAGATTGAGATTTCAGATCAATTCTTCTCTGGTAAGGAAGAATTTGATGTTGAAAAGGCTTTTAATGGTAAAGTCACACATATCTTTGGAAAGATGGTTGATGGGAAGGTAAAGGATGTGAAAGATTTTTCCAAATAAAAAAGATGGTGGGATAGAGTTGAATCAAAATCACCCAAGGCTGGTCAGGCTTGGGTGACAGCATTTTCTACTTAAAATCCTGACTTGCCGGAACTCCCAGGTTGGTAAGTGAGGAGTAGGAATCGGCATCTTTCTTGAGAAATTCACATCTGTCAAATTTCGATCTACAAGTGGTAGTTTTTCTTGAAAATTGTCATATTTCAATCGTTAAGTGGTATGATTGATAAGTAAACCTACAAGTGGTTGAAAAAGAGGTTTTTACCTGCAAGTGGTTAATCAAGGTCATTAATTTGAACTTGATCTAACTTTCATTCAAATGGTATTTGGAAAACAATGTGATGATCATAACCCCGATCTTACAAGTGGTAAAATCAACAAAACTTATTTTCCGGAAAAACCATTTTTGATTAAAACAAACTTAAGTGTTTTGAAATCATAATGGGAAAATAGTTTGTTGTCAGGGGGAGTTCTGATTGTTTATGTCAAGTGGATGGCGAATTGAAGCTTGAAAATCAGTTGTCACTTTACCTTGTACAGTTTGTTTTCAAATTTTCTCAGAAAATCAAAATTGAAACATATTTTGATTTTTGGGGGAGTAAAAATTTTAGAAATTTTGAAAATTTGAAAAAGTAAAAAACATGAGAAAATTCAAAAATGAGTTTTGTTGTAATAAGAGGAAATGATAGTACATCAGTGGACATTCATGGCATGCTAAAGAATCGGATAGTTAAAAATGTGATAAACGGTCTCACTAATGATGTGCCAGTAGGTTTTTACACGCTTAGTAGACTGTGTTCGAGATATAAACCTAAATATCAAACTTACTTATTTCGTGGGCAACATCTCTCGGATATATGGGTAACCCCCGAAATCTTGTTTGAAAGAACCCTCTTTCTGAGATACTAGGTCTTTATGCTTAGTGATATCTGGGGTATTATCCCGGAACTTCTGATTTTGCGGAAGCAATGGCCTAGTCCCCGTATAATACTTTTCGCTTGCTCGAAATAAAAGCACCCCCCTCAGCATAAAAAATGATGAAACATTGCAAAATGCTAATCATGTGATGTTGAAGAAAAGATTCTCTAAAGGGAACACACCTAAAGTCGAACCATCATCTCTTTGATTTTGCGGAAGCAATAGCCTGAGCTCTCATGGTCTCGCATTTAACCCCTTACAGATATCATCTAGGTATATTCACCTGTAAGACTGAATATTGGGATCTGGATACTGGAGTATATTCTGAGGTGGGACACGCGAATAAGTTTATGTTTATAAAACACTAATCTCGTATCTCGAAACAGTTGAACTTTGTATGAAAATTTAATTGGATCAGTATACTGACAATCTAAGTGAATCGTTTAGAACTTAAAATGTTTAAAGCTTGACGGTGTTGGTGATTTGTTCCATAAACAGATATGATCCTCTTACACAATCTCGCAAAAATATTGTTTGTAAATATTTCTTTACTGCATTTCAATTAAAATCAAAAATCTAAAAAGATTTTCGGAGTGTTTTAGCATAAATTTTGAAAAATACAAAAAGATTTTCGACAACTGATGTTGGAGAGCTGATTTTCAAAATTCCTAGTGCTAATCATGATGGACAAATGGTTTGGGAGAGTTTGTTGAAATGAAAAATGTTTTTGAATTGAAAATGTCAAAAATGAATGTTATTCTTACAAGTAGTCATCAAAGTTTATAAATGTTAAATTTTTTTACATAATATTTACATGTGATGGTTTGAGATTGTTTTTACAAGTGGTAAGCATAGAATAAATTTGTCAAATTTTAAATTTGTCAAATTTTAAATTTGTGAAATTTATTTCTGGGTAGAGTTTTTGCAGGCAGAAGAAGCCAAGATTTGACTCCTAAAGATGTGCAGATTTAAGCCAGGTTACTGATCCTTTTACTACGAAGAGCCAGGAGACGACCTGAACCTGTGGAAATGCTAAGTCAGATTGCGATCCCGGAACAACTTAAGGGGGAGTCTGCTAGCAAAGGGGAGTCTGAAGCTGCTTAGAGCCAGATTCGAATCTTGATGTTCTCTCAAACTGCTGATACTGAAGAACTTAAGGAATCAAGAGATCTGATCAAGAGAAGATAGAGCCAGATTGAGATTCTGGAAGAGATAAAGATTGAAGGATGCTTACACTGTCAGATACTTTGAAAAGAGCATGAAGACTGATGAAGATTGAAGACTCGACATAACGAAATTTTGTCGCACTGAAGTCTCGTCGACATCCAAGGGGGAGTCTATTGGTGCATATGTCTGTCGACTTCGTCTTGTATCGAGTCTTGTGTCTAGATTAGATAGATAATATGGTTCTAGTGATAACTGACCATTCCGCATGAAATGACAAGAGCCATTTCGCACGAAATGGACTGTGTCCATTTCACACGAAATGAACCTTGGTCATTTCGTACGAAATACCGTGCCTATAAATAGGTGAGCTGCCAATTCATTTGTAACAGTTCCTGATTCCGGTACCGAAGTGCTGCCGACGTGTCATCTGATCTGTAACAGTGTTATATCAATATACAAGACAGTTAAAGAGTGAATCAAGCTGTAATCAAGTCTGTATCATTGAATTCCGCCTTTGATATGGATTAGAACTCTTCTGATAGACTCGTTTAGATTGACTCTCGATCCTACAGTATGGGTTCTCCATATGGGTACGGGTTTTCTAGTATTTCCCGAACATACTGATCGGCATCCCAATATGGACCTAGAGGGTCAAGGTTGGGGTATGGTGCTAATGGGTTTGGTATGGGTTCTTCCTGTGGGTAGAGTTCTCTATAATCCCTATGTTCATCCTCCCATGGGTCATAAGCTAGAGGATTGGGTGCTGGAATTCTAGGGATTTCGTTTGGGTCGAATGCGGGTATGGGAATCTGGTCTCCTGGGTTAGGTTCTATTTCTATGGGCTGGGTTGGGAACAGTGGTATTGGCTGTGGTGCAATAATTTGTTCTAGGTTTGGGTCTGCCGCAGTGGTGGCTAGTATGTGAAAGTTGGCCAATCGCCTATTGATTATGTCTTTCGTCTGGATGTTCATCTCCCTATTTGCTGCTGCTAAAGCTCTTTGTTGCTGTAACTTCCTCATTCGCTTTCTACGCTCATGTGTTCCCCGACTGAACCATCCTCTCTTTTTCGTAGGGAATGGTTCTTCGGATTGTGCCTTAAATATAAAGAACCCCTCTTCTGTGTCAGCTGAATACCGGGAAGGAGTAGGCTGGGATGAAGTTCCTTCATCTCTAGGAGAAATAGACAGGTGACGATAGGCGTCAGACGGACCTTGATCACTCATACTGTAAACTAACAAATTGTCAAATAACACAAAATAATAATATACATATATGCACGTAATCACATAGATTATTTCCTAACATAATGGATAAAATTTTGGTGTCAGCGGAACACTTCTGTAGCTGAAATCAGTGGTTGTAGCTCTGATACCAACTTCTGTCGCAACCCCCGACCCCTGCCCCGGGAGGCGGGCGGTCGCGAGCTCACAGAGCTGGTGGTATCGGTGTTTATTTATTTGACAGCGGAATTTACATCAGCACCGTAGTTAGGAAATAGTTTATCAGAGTAAAACACCACATTTTTATAATAATAAATACATGAGAAAAACCCAAGTTTCCATTACAATCTATTTATAGGGATAAACCCTAATTTATTGAAATAAAACTTCTTCTTTATTTAGGTAACTTTTATAGCCACTTTTCTAAGCCTTCGGTGTTCTCCAGCTGGCTTCTATTTTGGCTTTCACGTTTTGTTACATGAAATGCATTTAAAACATTTTTGTCAGTGGGAAATACTGGTGAGTGAATCCCAGTTTAATCAAACAAGTTTTATCATTTTACAGCATTGAGGGCAACCCGCAATTACATTTGTTTATATCTACTTTAATTACCACCCACGGTACTGTCAGTCCTGACTTGTGGTCATGCTACTACTCACAGTGTAGTAAAAAGTAATGTATACAAAACCCCAACATACCGACGATAATTGTAGAAACTCTGCTCAGGCATAATACCCACTATATAGCAAAGCTTTGCCTCATTGTAAGTACTATAACCCTGCTATTACCCTGCACGATTGATTTAGAATTTCGTAATGCATGTCGGCTCTGCCCGACTCAGTCATTGGAATTCTGTCTCGTGTGTACACCCTATTGATTTAGAATTTCCATAACGCATGTCGGCTCCGCCCGACTCAGTCATTGGAATTTCTGTCTCGAGTTGTATGGTTAAATTGAATTGGATTATTTTACTAACACGTGTGCATCATTTGATTTAATAGATTATAACCAGGAATTTACAAAGGAAATACCTAAAGTAGCAATGTGAGTAATCCTCTTTTTGTAAACTGTTTTCACAAAACCTTATATATTTTAAATTATGATTAGCATTGATTGAGTCTTTGTAATTCTTCAATTACTGCCGGTATGTTGGGGTTTTCTATACAAAATATGGAAGACGTTACCATTGGACAATGAGATAGCCAATGAGTAATATGACCCACAAGTCTTGTGTAGACAGTACTTGTTGATACATTTTGTGTGGACGGTGCACGTTCTGTTCGACACTTTTACGGAATGAAGACCAAGTCGGATATCCTCCTATCCTACTTGGGTCTGACAAGTTTGTCTCGTTTGTAACGTAATGTATAAATGAACAATGCATGTTGCATACTTGGTTTATGTCTGTTTGTGTGTTCATATCGGTCTGCAGCAAACTGTTAACAGTTTGCAGCATATCCTGTTTGGCAGCCCTCGACGAAACTCCCAAGTTTCGTCTAAGTTTCACCATGATGAAACTCCCTTGTGATGAAACTCTAAGTTTCACCATGATGAAACTTCCTTGTGATGAAACTCTAAGTTTCACCATGCTAAGTGACGAAACTCTAGGAGTTTCGTCAACCATTGAAGTTTCGTCGGCCCCCTTTCAAGTTTCGTCATATCTTGTGTCATGCTGCCTATATAAACACCTCATAGTTTCACACTGAAACTTTGAGAGCGTAACCTTTACTGAAAGTCTACTGTCAAACATTGTGTGTATTTGTTTGATCATTGTTCTCATCCTTTTAATCAATTGACTGTGATTCATTGGTTATATCGTGTTGTTATTATCTATGTTTGGTTTGGCGTAGTCACGGGGATTCCGCACTCGAGACCGTGTTTGTGATAAACAAGAGATTTGGTTTCGTTATCGATCCTCAGAAATCGGGACCTACAATTGGTATCAGAGCATAAGGCTTGATTTCTTGTTGATAACCGAGTTGTGTGTGACGTTTTTGAGTGATTTTTGAAGCTTTTTTTTTTTTTAACAAAAAGTCAAAACCCAGTTTTATCGGATAAAAATACGGTCTAAATCTCAGAATTTTGCCGTTATCGGTTGATGTTTTTCTGCTTAAAACTTATTAAAAGGGTTGGAATTCATTGAAGGAAGAATTTGTTTTGAGCTTTCACGTTAAAATTCTTTTTCGACAATTTTTCCGGTGAACTTCTTTGTCCTGAATCATCATAAGTTCCTGTGTGTTCTTGTGGTCTTCATAATTTTCTGGGTTTGAATGTGTGGATGAATTATTGAAAGATTTAATTTTTAATTGTTTAAAAAAAACTTGTCTTTCACATGATGGTTTGTTGAAAACAGTTGTCATTCAGTATGGGTCTTTGAAAACAGTTGTCTTTCAGTATGGGTCTTTGAAAAATTTGTCAAACCAACTATCTGACAAGCTAAGATAAGATTTCACCAAATTTTGGACTTTCTTCACGAAAGATTATACACTTTTTTTCGTTCGGATCCTTTTCACACAAAGGCATTGACAATATATATATAATAAAAAAATTGCGTTTGTCTCATTCCCACGAAAAACCTGACATTGTTAGTGGGCTTATATCATTATTCGTGGGCTTAAGTCTAAACTCATTGGGCTAGTGGTCATTTGTTATATTTGGGCCTCACAAAAGAATTAGGGCGAAACATTTATTATTTTTCGTGGACCAACATTTTTCACAATTACAGGTTTTCACAGAAAGTTTACAATCATATCAAACTAGTTTTAGTTGGTTTTTCGAGTAATTATTCGCCAACAACAATCCAATATCGAGTTCTTTTCCCTTTCCCCAGTCAGCTCCTCCTCCGGTTTTCGATCCGAGTGCTTATCATCTGCCAGCGCATATGATTGCTCAAGCTCATGCTTTCTCAAATCCTCAATTCGATGCAAGTGCGTGGCTACCTAAACCCCAACCTCCACCTCAAGTTTCCACGACTCAACCTCAATTTGATCCAAGTGCTTATCTTCCGCCACCACCAGTTGCTACACCTCAACCCATGTTCACTACAAGTGACTACTTCCGTATTAAATTAGTGGCTACTCCACTTCAACCTCTATGTGTTACACCTCAAGCCCAACCTCAAAAAGGCAACCAAAATCCTTTCGGAAATCAAACAAATACATCCACGGCCAACTCAAATCAAACTGATGAAAGGTGTGACTGGTCTGTACAATGTGGAGGTGGAGATCAAGGAGGAACTGCGTTTTATGCTGATATTGTCAAGAATGTCAATGATGGTGAATCTTCAGGAAATGATGACAATTCAGGATATAGTGGTAGTACTGATGAAGATGGCTCAGGTGTGAGTGATTACAGTTCAGAATCGGACGTCAAGGAGGGAATGGATTCTGAAGATGATAGTTCGTCGAATGATGCCAAGGAGATGAAATGTCAAAAATCTGACTTAATCAAGAAAGCTGCTGCTGCATCGAATGACATGGAGAAGTCCTTATCTGAAGATGGATCTTTCTCTTACCAGAATGACACTAAGGATAATGTCACAGCTTCTACAAGTCAGGTAAAATCTGAAACTCCTAGCATATGTACTGATTGTGCTGATATGAAAGATGAATGTGCTACATTAAAACATAAATCTGAAACGATTCATAGTCACAATCAAAGTTTAGTTAATAAACTGTCAAAATGCAAAGAGGCAAACATGGCCTCAGCTCGCAATGAAAAGGATTTCAAATCAGTAATCGAAACTTTAAAGAAAGGTGTTTCCGAGTTAACAAAAAATGTTTTTAACAAACAAATTGGTATTAATAACTACATTAATATCATTGAGGAAATAAAGAAAGAGCTAGCCGTTGCCAAATGCGAGCATGATGCAATCAAGCTCAAATTGGAGAGTTATTCTAACTCCCGATATGTGCTTGATCACATCATCGACACTCAACAGGTAAAAGGGAACGTGAAAGGCGTTGGGTATAAGTCGTGTCCGCCTCCTTTGAGACACAACTATACCAGAATGCCCGATGAAGAGGAAATGCCTCGTTTTGAACCAAGTGTGCCTCTTGATTATGAGGAAGTTACTACAGGATTAGGGTTCAAACCGGACAATTCCTTGGGAAACTCATCTGATGGAACAGAAACTTCAACATCTACGAATCAAAGTGCTCCAATTATTGAGGACTATGACTCGTCGGATGATGAATCAGATGTGAATGATGAGGATAAATCTCTTGATGATAGGAAAGGAGTAGAATTGCCTATTGAGAATCATATTCTGTGTGATCCTCCTACTCCTGCTGTGCACTCAACTGTTAAACAAGAGATAGATCCCATCAAGGAAACAATGTCGACTGTTAAAAGTGATAACGTGTTGTGCAATTTAGTCGGTGATAGTAAAATATATTCAGACAAAGATTTTCCAATCAAAAATGTCAATCAATCTTTGATTGATAAAGTTTTTGAGGATTCTACAAGTAAGTTTTTGGGAAAAGCGATCCCGAGAGTTTCTGTAACTCAGTGTGATCCTATTCCAAAAGCTGAAGTTAGAAGACAATTTGGAAGTCAAAGATTACCGACAAAGCAACAACCTATCGCTTTTAAATGTAAACAAAAGGAACAACGAGCTCAAAAGCCCAAGATTTCACAACAGAAGGTGGAAACAAAGGGAGCTTGTTACAAGAAAAAGGTTTAGAAGATCAACTTTGTGAAATCCAGAGGGACTGATAAAATTGAAACTTTCGAAAACAAATCCAACACGGATTTTGTTAAACAAGGTAAAATTTTGAAAAGAAACAGTCAAAACAATTACACACAACACACAAACGGTTGTGATGTAGGACCAAGTACCTCAAGATCATGAAGTTCATCATCAAGCTCCTACAGTTATGATACTCTGAGGTTTGTTGAGCGGAGATCATGCTTTGAATGCGGTGAGAATGGACACATTGTCAGAAACTGTCCATATCTCACAAAAGGAAAGGCAAAAGTTGATACCTCCCGTGGTAACAGTTACCATAAAAGATCTGTTTCACCAAAACAGGACCCTCGTCTTGTTAGACAACGAGAAGTGAAACAGAAAAGGAAACAACGAAAAGAAGTTGAAAAGGTGTTAAAACCGGAGGTTGTCCAAACAAAATCTGTTAAATCAGATGTTAAACATGAAAAACAGAAACAAATTTGGAAACCAAAAACGGTAAATGTTTCAGGGGGAGCTCAATCTATTCCGAATCATCAGGAAATCGAAGTCACAATCCTCGATGATGACGGACGACCCAAGTCTATGAAGGCTTAGGTCCCCCTCTCCAACTAATCTCTGAACGACTGTGCATGATGATCCAGGAGGAACTATTGATAGTCTTAGGATTGTTAATAGTGGGGCGTCCATGCACAAGATCGGCGACATGCGGCTCCGAAACATTGTTACATCTAGGAGTTGTTGCCTTTGATGGAGAGAGAAAAAGAAAAGAAGAATATGATGGTGAAAGAATGTCTGATGAAAGAGATTGAAAGCTTCGACAAAATGAAAATAATTTCAAAGTTTGATTGTTAAAGGCTTTGATCGGGTCCCCAGGATAGATTCAATCAAAGTGTACGCACCTGCAGCACGTCTGAAGTTCAAAATCAACAAGATGGACGTGTAGTGTACATTTCTTCGCGGTGTGATTGAAATAAATGTGTTTGTTGAACAAACCAACCTGGTGTGCGGATGCCTTGGCGTGGATTGAACAACCGCACACTACTTCTCAAAGAGAAAGACAAAGACCTTCGCTGGTGCAATGTGGAAGACCAGCCGGACCCAGAGGTTTATGATCTTGTTGCTGTGAAGAGTTTTCTCAGATTAATTGATGTAGTTACAAATATCGACTTTGAAGTCCACACCGGGTGGATATCCATTTTAGGAGAGTGCTCAGATTCCTGCCAAGGAACAAAGAAGTTGCAGGATTACGGTTTTGAATTTCTAATCTCTCCTACCCTTGTCAATATTAAAGCTGATTTATGAATTATTATCCTCACGTACAACATTCATTGACCTGACACGTTGAACTCGGATATCACCTCACACGTGATTGTTTCACTATGAAACTCGTCAATGTTGTCATGGTCTTCACCGCTTACCGACGTGCCAACTCATTTTCTCCAAAATTCGATAAATCATTTCTGATTAACTTAATTTTGGTAAACGACATTGAGGTAAAACATGAGTTAACCGACATCGGAAAATCACTTTTTGTAAATACCTTTGTGTTTTTAAAATTTATCATAGTTTGTTGTTTTTAGGGGGAGTAAATCCAATTTAAAAAAAATCCAAAAACATCGAAAAAACGCGAAAACAATAGAAAAACAAAAATGAGTTTCCTGGCGAGAAAAAGAGAAAATGATAGTAAATCAATGGTCTGTCGAAACCTCTTCGAACCGAACTGAAAATGAAAAACGATAAGCAGCTCTATATAAGATGTATCGGTAGGCTCACAATCATTTCAAAGTGTGCAGGGTGATATAAATCTTAAATCGACTGAAGACTGTGTGGGAACCATTCATTGGCATATGGTCTTGGTACCGAAATTTCGTTTGATTAATTGCCGAGGTTCTGAGATATACGGTCTTTATGCTGTCTTATCATCTGGGTATCATGGTTGTATCTTTTACCGAAAAATAACGGAGACGAAGTCTAGATCTTCCATGATACTATACATACGTGTACATATTGCATTCGACCTCAATAAGTAATCAACAATCACATGTCCAAACAAAATAAGTGATAAAATATCACATTTATCCGGGAGTCAAGTTCGTCTCTCTGTTGTACATTGTACTGACCTGTTCACGTACTTGCTCCTGTGCCCTCATGCATATGAAAATCAAGTTCCTCATCAATAAGTGATTCTATCACATAGGGCTTGTTTTCAAATAAAAAATAGAGTAAATTACAAGTTTTGTCATTTATGTATGTCCCAAATTGCAGGCGCTGCCCTTTGTCTTTAAAATTGATGAGTTTTGTCCTTAATGTTTGCAAATCTTGCACGTTATGTCCTTTAGGTCAAACCTAGTTAGATTTTTTGGTTAAAACTGGGTCATCCAAGGGTATTTTAGTCTTTTTACCCCATTTATTTAATGGTATTTAAAAAATAAAACAAAATAACTTAAAATATTATTATTATTATTTTAACTATATATATAACCTCCATCACCACCACCCTTCACCGCCACCAGCACCCTCCACCGCCACCTGCACTGCTACTTGCATCAAAAACCCCCAAAAATCAAAAACCTAAATTCCAAATCAAAAACCCCCCAAAAATCCCCAAAACCAAAAATATAAAAAACCCCGAACAAGCATGCAATGAGCGTAGTCGAAATCCATAGCTGATCTGTTCGGTATGAACCGATCTAACTGCAAGTAATCAATCAAACACGAACAAAAACCCCAGGTCAGTAACCAACTCATCAAATCCACCAAAAATCATGAAACAATGAGAACAGACGTTTGATATGAATCGATCTAACTATGAATAATCAATCAAACACGAACAAATACCCTAGGTCGGTAACCGATTCATCAAATTAACCAAGAATCACAACGGGAGATCAGAAGGAACAGAGAGAGAGAGAGAGAAGACGGAGAAGGGTAGTGCCGTCTGCAGCGGAGGAGGAGCACGGCGGCGGCGGTGATTGTGGTGGTGTGTCTCCGACGAGCTCCGTTAGATTTGGTGGTCATGATTGTGGCAGTGATGTTGGTGGAGGTGGAGTTGAAGGGGATGGCGGTGGTTGTGGTTGTGGTGGGGAGTGGTGACAGTGGCTGTGAAGGTGGAGGTGAAGGGTATGGCGGCGGTGGTGGTGCATCTCCTCCGCAGATGGAGAGAGAAGAGAGAGAGAAGAGAGCGAGAGAGAGAGTGTGAGGGAGGAAGAGAGAGAGTGCAGGTTTTAATTTAATATATTTTATATTTTTACAAAATAGTCCCAATCTATATATTAGTTACATAATAGCCTCTTAAATGGTGAAATTACAATAGTACCCTCATGTGCCTTGCACATATTCAGTTTTAACCAAAAAATCTAACTGGGTTTGGCCTAAAGGACATAACGTGCAAGATTTGCAAACATTAAGGACAAAACTCATCAATTTTAAAGACAAAGGACAGCGCCTGCAATTTGGGACATACATAAAGGACAAAACTTGTAATTTACTCTAAAAAATAAGTGAGTTTCTCACATTCTTTTATACGGTCAAACAGATGATAAACGGTATACTCACCGGTAAGATGAACTCTCGTGCATACATTGATACGGGAATGTGTCGTGTGTGGATGAACACCGGTCGGTAAGTATAAATAATACCTTAACGTATCCCCATGTCACATGATTACATCTGATAAGTTGAGCTTATGTGGACAACAATACCGATAATCGTTATCGGATGCTTATTTAAATGTTAACTAATAGAACACCAAGAGCGTTTTGGAGTGACCATACAATGATATGATTCTCTTACCCTCGAAACTCACAAAAAGAAGCTTTGTATATACTAATAGAACACCAAGGCGGGCGGCCGCGAGCTCGTAGAGCTGGTGGTATCGGTGTTTATTTATTTGACAGCGGAATTTACATCAGGATCGTAGTTAGGAAATAGTTTATCAGAGTAAAACACCACATTTTTATAATAATAAATACATGGGAAAAACCCAAGTTTCCATTACAATCTATTTATAGGGATAAACCCTAATTTATTGAAATAAAACTTCTTCTTTATTTAGGTAACTTTTATAGCCACTTTTCTAAGCCTTCAGTGCTCTCCAGCTGGCTTCTATTTTGGCTTTCACGTTTTGTTACCTGAAACGCATTTAAAACATTTTTGTCAGTGGGAAATACTGGTGAGTGAATCCCAGTGTAATCAAACAAGTTTTATCATTTTACAGCATTGAGGGCAACCCGTAATTACATTTGTTTATATCTACTTTAATTACCACCCACGGTACTGTTAGTCCTGACTTGTGGTCATGCTACTACTCACAGTGTAGTAAAAAGTAATGTATACAAAACCCCAACATACCGACGATAATTGTAGAAACTCTGCTCAGGCATAATACCCACTATATAGCAAAGCTTTGCCTCGTTGTAAGTACTATAACCCTGCTATTACCCTGCACGATTGATTTAGGATTCCGTAATGCATGTCGGCTCTGCCCGACTCAGTCATTGGAATTCTGTCTCGTGTGTACACCCTATTGATTTAGAATTTCCAAAAGGAAAGTCGACTTCCCCCGACTCAGTCATTGGAATTTCTGTCTCGAGTTGTATGGTTAAATTGAATTGGGTTATTTTACTGACACGTGTGCATCATTTGATTTAATAGATTATAACCAGGAATTTACAAAGGAAATACCTAAAGTAGCAATGTGAGTAATCCTCTTTTTGTAAACTGTTTTCACAAAACCTTATATATTTTAAATTATGATTAGCATTGATTGAGTCTTTGTAATTCTTCAATTACTGCCGGTATGTTGGGGTTTTCTATACAAAATATGGAAGACATTACCATTGGACAAGGAGATAGCCAATGAGTAATATGACCCACAAGTCTTGTGTGGACAGTACTGGATGAGTAATTGTGTAGATATAAACATTGTAATCGCTCTCAATACTGTGAAGTTATTTAAAACTATTTTTTATTAAACTGGGATGCACTCACCAGTATTTCTTGCTGAAAAAATATTTCTAAAACGCATTTCAGGTAACAAAATGTGAAAGCCAATTAGAAGCCAGCCGGACAGCACTGAAGGCTTGAAAAAGTGACTATAAAAAATACCTAAATAAACAAGATATTTTGTTTTCAATAATCAGGGTTTTAGCCCTATAAATGTATTGTCAAATGAACTTGGGTTTTATCCCATTTGTTTAAAGAATGGTGTTTTACTCTGATACAAAATTATTTTTTAACTACGGTCCTGATGAAAATTTTCCGCTGCCAAATAAATAAACACCGATACCATCATCTCTAAGTAGGCCGCGACCACCCGCCTCCCGTGGCAGGGGTCGGGGGTTGCGACACTGTGACTAGGGGAGGGCCAAATAAACCTCAAAAGAAACCCTCCACCCACAACCTCCATCCATCACAAGTCATACCCTGCTCGGTGAAGGTAAGAAAGCGACCCAGGTGAGTAATACCTATCACCGGTGGACGATGAACCATACCCTTCATCACCTTACTTCGGACGTTGTAATCGAGATGAGAGAGCGGACGATCGTGGTAGCGACCGTAGCGTGTCATCTCCATAGCCCAACCTAGATGATTGAGATGAGATGTATTAAGGCTTTTATGTGTTTAATTAGGACTAATTAATCTTTTATTTTAGGCTTATATAATATTTTTCATTAGGTTTGTGTAATAGTTTAATTAGGTTTATATAATTTTTATGTAATTTATTTTATATATTTTATTTATAAGTTTATTAGGTATATTTTTTATTAAAAAACATAAGAATTCTTAAAACAAACAAACAAATAATCAAACAAAAAGCTTTTTTTATTTATCTAAAAAACCCAAAATAGGGCCCCACCCACAACCTTCCAGACTAGTCCGCTTCATAGGACCTCACCCTCTCCATCGCTACCCTTGTCCGCCTTTAGTCGTTCGGATTTCAAACCAACACACCGGATAATGCGTTGGAGATGCTCTTACGTGCTTACGAAGAAATTTTGTGGACATGTGTTTAGTTGGTATTGATAGTGAAAGGAACACCAAAACTAATGAATCTAGAAAAAAAAAAAAAACATTTTGGATTGGATTGATGGTGGAATTGATATCTTCAAAAGTATAAATAAGTGGTCGATTGGATTGATGGTGGAATTGATATCTTCAAAAGTATAAATAAGTGGTCGAATATATATATTTGTTTTCTTATTGAAAAGGCGAATTCATTAACCGATATTTACTTTCTGCACATCATATGATAATGAATACACGAAGGAATCTGTCCTAACACGTCTCTTCTTTTTTACTATAGTACTACAAAATTTATTTTTATGCCTAAGATACAAGTGCTCTATACAATAATCCCTAACTAGTTGATTTGCACCGCCCTTCGCGGCAGCATTTCAGCCGATATCAATTTGGTTTGTTTTCGTACCGATATCAATGTTGTTTGGATGATATAGGTTCAATTGGTCACAGTATTGGTATTGTTTCGCTGACGGAGTTGTATAAATGAAGTATTATCGAAACCAAACGCCATAAAAAAGAGTACGGCTACCGCTACCGATGTTGTTTGGTTCGGCTCGGTACAGTGCAGTACAATGGTGATATGGTGTCAGTTTTATCGAAACTAAAAATCATAAAAGTAAATATTTGTACCAATACTAATGTTGTTTGGTCAATTTTATGTTCGGTGCGGTAGCACACGATATCCATTTTCAATAAGATTGACCAAAAACCATAAAAATTAATATCGGTACCGATGTTATCCAGTCGGTTTTCCATTCGGCATGGTAGTGGCGCAACATCCATTTTCAATACGATTTATATCGGAATATTGGAAAAAAAAAAATCAAACATAGTTGCGTCTTTGGATCATTTTAAAAATTTAGCATACGCAAGTTATTAGCAAAAATATCATATATTAACAAAACTAAAACACATACTTAAAAATTTATTTACTATTCATGGTCCTTCGTCCCGTTATCAAACCAAGTAAAATACTATTAACAAAACTAAAACAAATACTTAAAAAATTATTTACTATTCATGGTCCTTCGTGCCGCTACCAAACCAAATCGAAACCGATTGAAATTTTTTTGTATCCGTATCGGTTTTATTTTTATTGTTTTTGCTTTCGATAAACTGATACCGTATTGCTACCATATTGTACCAAACTAAACCGAACAACACCAATACCAATAGACAATAATTTTTATGGTTTCCTGTTTGATAACGGATACTTTGATCGTATGTTAAAAGTTATAAAAAAATATGTTTAAAATTAAATATATCTAATATAATAAAAGAAACCAAGTTTTGGACACGTGTCATTTATGGAGGGTATCATCAAATTTATATTTATCTTATATTAACTAAATAAATAAATAATTAATATTAAATCTTATCATGCTTTAATAAAATATTATCCTCAAATCTAAATAGTTAATTTAATATATTTTAAAACAAGTATCTCTCTTTCCTACTTATCTTATATTAAATATATAAATAATAAATGAATATTAAATGTTATCCTAATTTATTAAAAATATAACTTTTTTTATTAATTGGTATACAAAATTATATTTATCCAACTCGTGTAAAATGCGGGGTTTTTAAAAATATAACTTTTTTTATTATTTACTATACAAAGTTACATTTATATAATACGTGTAATACACGAAGTTTTTAAATATATAACTTTTTATTATTTGCTATGTAAAATTAGATTTATTCAACACGTGTAATAGACGGGGTTTTTAAGGATACAATTTTTTATTATTTGGTAGATTTTTCAACCCGACTATACATGAGGTTTTTAAAGATACGACATTTTTAGTATTTAATATACAAAATTACATTTATTTAATATGCGTAATACACATGGTTTTTAAATATATAACTCTTTTTTAGATCTATTCGACACGTGTAACAACCGGGGTTTTTAAGGATGTAATATTTTTATTATTTGGTAGATTTATTCAACCCGATTATACACGGGTTTTTTAAATATACGACGTTTTTAGTATTTAGTATACAAAATTACATTTATATAATCTGTGTAATACACATGGTTTTTAAAGATATAACTATTTTTTATTATCTGATATATAAAATTACATTTATTTAACCCGTACAATATACGGGGTTCATAAAGATGTAACTTTTTATTATTTAATATAGAGTTAATTACATAGTTAGTCCCTGTGGTTTGCACAAAGTAACATACTTAGGTACTAATAGTTTAAAATAACATTCTAGGGTATTAACTTTTCATTTTGTAACGTTTGAGGGTATTAAGCTTATTTGTAGGCTTAAAATCACATTCTGTTAGTACCTAAGTATGTTATTTTATGCAAACCACAGGGACTACCTATGTTATTACCTTAGAAGTTAATACCTCCAAACGTTACAAAATGAAAAGTTAATACCATAGAAGGTGATTTTAAACTATTAGTACCTAAGTATGTTATTTTTGTGCAAACCACAGGGACTAACTATGTAATTAACTCTTTAATATATAAAATTACATTTATTCAACCCGTGTAATACACGGGGTTCTAACCTAATCATGTAATAAACTAATATAATATGAAACCATAAAAAATCAATATTAAAAAATTGACACACTGTTCATCACCTCTTTCTGTTAATATCTATACTATATAATAAAATAAACCTGTTTTTGGACACTTGTCATTCTCTCATTTAATTGATTAAAATTACTAATAATACTAAAACTAATAATATTTAATCTAAATTAATACAAATTCTTATTATTAATAATATTTAAAATGAGAGATATAGAAAAATAAAAAAGTTTAAACATCAATTAAAACAAATCATTTAAGTGAAGTCAATATTGGCTGTTTATATTATAACTAAGCCCCATTACTTGTATTCACAAATTAACATTAAACGGATAGACGGCAAAAATTTAAACATATCCGTATTAAAGTTGATGTTTGTTACGTGAATAAATATATGTTATTTTCAAATCTATTTATACTTACTATATAATAAAAGAAACCATTTAAGAGACACTTGTCATTGTTTTTTAATTAGAGTTAATTACATAGTTAGTCCTTGTGGTTTGCACAAAATAACATACTTAGGTACTAATAGTTTAAAATCACCTTCTAGGATATCAACTTTTCATTTTGTAACGTTTGGAGGTATTAACTTCTAAGGTAGTAAAATAGGTAGTCCCTGTGGTTTGCACAAAATAACATACTTAGGTACTAACAGAATGTGATTTTAAGCCTACAAATAAGCTTAATACCCCCAAACGTTACAAAATGAAAAGTTAATACCCTAGAATGTTATTTTAAACTATTAGTACCTAAGTATGTTAATTTGTGCAAACCACAGGGACTAACTATGTAATTAACTCTTTTAATTATAAACATTTTTATTTTTTTGTAATCAAAGAACTTTTTTTATATAAATATTAATAAATGATAAGAAATAAGATATAATCGATAATAATATGATTATCTCGAAAGTTGAAATTGTAGCTTTTGTTCTAATTATTTTGTGTTATCCCCTGTTTAAAAATCGTATAGACATTGAAAGTGATAACAAAGTAAGATCCATAAGTTTCAAATTCATGTAATTGCAAATATATATGATATGATTACTAAATTAATTAATTATGTTAATAAATTTTTGGAAGCATATGCATGAACACGAATTACTTTTTATTTCTTTTGAATAATTTTTGTTTTTTAGTTGTAGTCTTTAATTTATATAATTATATAATACATAATGGTTAATGGAAAAGAGTAAGTCAATAGTAATCATCCTCATGTTTTCTTATGAGCAAAAGTGTTTTTTACAAGATTTTACAAAACCACTCTTAAAAAGATTTTTTTTTTATTTTTTCATTCTCTTTACATATTTATATTATTTGTGAAAATTAAAAAGAAAATAAAAGAATATGTGAATATTAACGAGCTACGTGTATATAGCTCATGAACTATACATACTTACTATACAAAATTACATTTTATTCAATCCGTATAATACAACGGGTTTTTTAAATTATAATATTTTATTATTTTGTATATAAAATTAGATTTATTCAACCCATACAATACACAAGGTTTTTTAAAGGTATATATTTATTTTTATTATTTAGTATACAAAAGTACATATACTCAACCCGTGTGTGTAATACACAAGGTTTTTAAAAAAAACATTTGCTCAAAACATGTTTTCTTATGAGTATAAGTATTTTTTACAAGCTTTTACAAAACCACTCTTAAAAAGATTTCTTTTTAAAAATTTTTCATTCTCTTTATATATTCATATTATTTGAAGAAAATAAAAGAATATGTGAAGATCGACGAGCTACGTGTATATAGCTCCTGAACTATATATACTTACTATACAAAATTTCATTTATTCAACCCGTATAATACACGGAGTTTTTAAAATTATAATTTTTAAAAAATTTGTATATAAAATTAGATTTATTCAACCCATACAATACACGAGGTTTTTTAAAGATATATTTATTTTTATTATTTAGTATACAAAATTACATTTACTCAACCCGTGTGTGTAATACACAAGGTTTTTAAAAAACATTTTCTTAACACGTAAAATACACGACGTTCTTAAAGATACAATTTTTATTATTTAATATATAAACTTACATTTATTCAATGCGTGTAATAAACGAGATTTTTAAAGATATATTGTTTTATTATTTAGTATATAAAATTACATTTATTCAGCCCGTGTAATACACGGGGTTCTAACCTAGTATATAATATATATTACTTCCTAGTTTGTCTTCATTTAATAAAATTCGTATAATTAATATCCCATTTAACAAAACATCTTATAAGTAATACATCATCTGATAAACTTCTCCTAATTAAAACATCATTTAATGATAAACGAGTTAAATGGATTATTTTCTATTAAACATGTCAAATTGGCAATCTTTAATAAGGGGTCAAATGGATAATTTCTATTAAACGGGTCAAACGGGTCAAGTGACCCCATTCTTTTTGTTGGAACTTTTGAGATCGTTCTTACTTGTGCTGGATTAGTTTTATAGTGGTTTGTAGCTAATTTGATAGTATAGGGGCTTATTTTGTAATTCTATAGAAGTTGTAATCCTGACTTGGTGTAGATAAGATTCCAGCAAATTTATAAATTTGCTGGCTAGTCAGGAACACTATATATAGCCCTTGTATTGTAACCACTTCAAGCTTTTGGCTCACTTAATGAATATTGGTGTTGTTTACATTCAGTCATTGTTCTAGTGCTCTAATCTGATATCCAAGGTGCTTTACTGATTTACATTCTTGTTTGGATTCAATACAACACTTGTTGTATTCATTAATCCATTAGCTTCACCTTCATCTTTGATTATTCTTAACTTTTCATAGTTCAACCACTTAATCAATAGGTGTTTTGGACTAAAACAACCAACCACTGTGATCCGGATTGATATTGGGATTTACAATTTGGTATCAGAGCCTTAGTGCTCTTGGTTGTTGTGTTCTTGTTGAGATTTTTCATAGTTTTGAAGGTTTTTCAAAGTTTCAAGAGTTTCAAATTTTCGGACTTAAAATAGACTGATTTGGTGTGTTTAATCGATAGGTTGTTGTTAATAGATGATTAGGGAGTCATTTTGGACATTAAACATGGTTTTTGAGCTGTTTTTGAGTGATTAGAGGGTTTTAGTTCGTGTTAAACCCTCTGTCCAGCGAAATAGTTTGAATACAGCGAACAATATTTGAACATAGCGAAATTAACTTTTGAATATAGCGACGATATCTTTGCATACAGCGAACAATCTTTTGAATCTCATCGCATAATCATTAATTTAACCGACCACTACTCGAGCGAAATTAACGATTTACGGCGAAATAGTGCCAAGTGACCCTTATAGCGAAATTATCGAAGGCGACTTCGAGAACTGCGATATAGAACCACAGCGTTCTTATCACAGTATACGACGAAATTAAGCCAAACTAACGTGTGTGTTATTTGTATCAGCGGATTTAGCTAGCTCGCTCGTGCAGGACCTCTCCAGCATCGGCGAAATTGTTTCTACAGAAGACTTGTCAGCGAAATTAACATCTGTTCAACTTACCGTTGTCAAAAACAAGTCGAGATGTCGTTGAATCAGCTAAGTCCAATTGCTCAAGCGGAACTTGAGACCGGAACCACTACTAGGCCACCAAAGTTGAAAGGGGCTGAAGACTTCAGCACTTGGAAGACTCGCATCCAATCGTTCTTCGAATACACGGACTACAATCTGTGGGTCTCAGTCACCGCTGGACCCCACATTCCAACGGTTGTTCGTAATGACGTGGTAGTTGCTAACCCTAACCCCACAACCTTCACTGACGAAGACAAGGCTCTAATCCAACGCGATCGCCGTGCGCATGCAGCCCTAACCATGGCTCTGTCAACTGATGACTGCAACATGTTTGAAGAACACCGAACTGCAAGTGCACTTTGGAATGCATTGATTGAGTATTATGAGGGAAATGAAGAGCTAATTGAAAGTAAGAGAGATATGGTGCAAAAGCAATACGACATGTTCTGTGGAGTTCGTGGAGAAAGTCTGTAAGATCACATCAGTCGCTTTCTGAATATGATGACCAAAATGAAGAAGGCAGGAAATCCTGTCACAAACCGTGCTGCCATCAAGAAGCTGCTGGATTCACTCCCTAAGGAATGGAGTTTGCAATGCATGATGATCAAGAAGGATTTCCTCAATAATCCAAATCCTGTCACTCTGTCAGACTTGATTAACACTCTAAGAGCTTTTGAAATGGATGTCAACAAACGAGAAATGAACACTGCTGGCTACACTCCAAAAACAAATCCACCTTCTGTTGGAATGAAGAATGTGGCATTCCTTGCCTCAGGTGGCATTTGTTAACAAGCTTCTGACATGATCTATGCTAACGCTTCCGCAAGCGCATCAAAAGCTCCACAACCTAGTGAGAAGACTGTCACGGTTGGCGATACACAAGCGTTGAAAGTGTCTACTGAAAACGTGGCACTTTTCAACATGTTTCTAAGCAGCTATGAAGCTTTAATGTCAGGAGAGCTCAAGAGGGAAATGTTCACTGCTGAAGACATGTATCAAGTCGATCCAGATGACATGGAGGAAATGGATCTGAAATGGCAAATGGCCATGATCACCTTAAGGTTGAAAAAATTTCAGGACAAGACCGGGAAACGTTTGGGTCTCGGAAAGGCTGGCTTTGATAAATCCAAACTAAGATGCTACAACTGTAATAATCTGGGCCACTTCAAGCGTGACTGTCCCTTGTTGAAAGAAGGAAACATTGAATCAACTCCTGCTGTGAAACAAATCACCGTTGAAGAAAACAAAAACAATGCGTCTCCTAGCACGCCGAAAGCTTTAGTCGTCGAAGATTATGATTGGAGTGAAGAAATTGCTGAAGCTAAGGAGCAAGTCAACAAAGCTCTCATGGCAAAGATCTCAAGTGAGTTCTCTTCGAAGCAGTTTGAGAAACAGACAGCTGGAATTCCAAAAGGAGACAATGCTGCTGACAAGGGTTTGAAAAGCATTCTCACCTCTCCGGAGCCTGAAAAAGAAAAGAAGTCTGAAGAAGCTAAAGAGCAGATTCCTAAGGATGCATCTGACCAGAAGAAAGACAAAGGAAAAGCCTCAGCCACAGCAATGAAAACTGAATCTTCCAAAGAAAAGGCTGACAAAGACTTGGTAAATAGTATTCCACATAACTTTAAAGTAAAGTTATGCTCACCAGCATGCGTTGATGTCGTGGCACATTACAAGTCTCTTAATCTAGAATTTGAGAGACAAAAAGACAAGGCCTTAAAAATGAATAACGAACTTAAACTGAACGAGGCCGCATACCAGAGAAAGTTAAATTCAACTTTAGCTGAGATGCAAACTCTAAAAGAATTTGTGATTAGAAAAGATTTCATCATTAACGATCTCACAGATAGACTAGAAAAGGCTTTAAATGAAAAGAACAAATTGCAAATTATCATTGATAAATGGAATGTCAGTCAAAAGGCCTTTACTGACATCAAAAACTGCCAACGACCAACGTATGTGAAAGACGGCATCGGGTATAAGGATAGGCAAGGAAACGAAAGAAAACTCTTCCTTCCACCACATAGTAAAAACTATGTGCCTATACCTACTCCTCATCCCGAAAACGATCTCAATGATGAAAAGGCCTCTGTAGAACAAAACGATTCTTGTGAAAACGAAACAACCGCTAACTTTTCTAAAAGTAATGCAGATCCAATTGTGTGTAAAGAAGATGTGTGCGATGAGGATGGAGACTGCGGCGGTTCAAAAATAGGAATAGGTTATTCAGGCGACAGTTATTCCACTGTTAACAGGTTCGCCTGGAACTGTTCTAAGGAAAACAATATTCGGGATGAATGTAATAATTTAATTAGGATGGATGACTGTAATGGCCATGTGCCTAAATTTAAATCTTCAGATGACTGTAAGGGCCATGTGCCTACATTTGAGACCCGTGATCGTGAACATGCTATGTTTGAATGTCATGATTTAAATTCTGCATTTTGTGATGATAAAGTTGTTTGTGAATCTCCTGTATTTGTGCCAGAATTGAAAAAGAATAGCTTTGGGAAATTCCTCACAGAGGAAATTCCAGAATTTATTCCATCTCGAACAGGTATGACAGATTCTGAAAAGAGAATCACTGAAGATCAATGCAATGAAGACTCAAGCACTGCTGTCTCAGAAGACGAAAAGAAGACTTCAAGTCCTGAGGATGAGCAAATATCAGAAACATCAAACGAAGGTCGAACAACAGACAGTGAGAGCATAGAATTTTCAAGTGAAGAAACCTTGAAAACCTCAAGTGAAGATCAAACAACAAATGATGAAAGCTCCGAAAGTTCAAGTGTTGAAACAATTGAAGACCAAGATCCAGAAAGTTCAAGCGAAGATCAAAGCTGCAATGATTCAATTTACGAAGCAAGTGAAGAACAAGACTCAGGTGAATACCAAACGTCTGAAAGCTCATCTGATTGCAACAATGATGAAGAATGTTCAGAAGATGAAAGCAGAGTTGACAAGAAAATGAAGAAAGCAGAAAGCTCAAGACACTCATCACATACATCATCTTCTAACACCAAAAGACCCAGACATAAAAGATGTTTTCGCTGTAGTCATTTAGGACATACAGCGAAACATTGTAAAAACAAGAAATTTTCTAAACCAGAATATGATTTTGTTAAGAACGTCACAGATCAACTAGATTATCTTCAGAAATCTGTTAAAAATCTGGTTAATTCAACAGCTTATTTTTGGAAACAAAAAGAGGACATCGTGGCTCAAAACCACGATAGATTCAACATAAAGCAAGTCTGGGTCCCCAAATCAATCTAACCTGTATATATATTTTTGTATTTCAGAATAAACTCCAAAAATGGCTTCGAATGCTCATGGAGTATATCTGGCACGTCGACAGCGGATGTTCAAGACACATGACAGGATTGAAGGAGCTTCTAAAGAATTTTCGTTTTATTGATGGTGATTTCGTGTCATTTGCTGGAGACGAGAAGGGAGGGAAGATCGTTGGAATAGGAGATGTGGTCTCTGAAGCTCTCACGCTGGAAAACGTCAACTATGTTCCAGAATTGTGCTACAATCTCATGAGCGTATCACAAGTCTGTGATAAAGGAATATCAGTACTTTTCAATGACATGGAATGCTTGTTTCTCAAGCCTGGATATGTCGTTCCTGCAGAAATGATCATGCTCACTGCTCCAAGACAAAACAATACATACGTGCTCAATATGAAAAACGCCAAGACAAATGACAACTTGACGTGCTTGATATCAAAGGCTTCAGAATCGGAGTCACTGCTTTGGCACAGGCGATTGGGGCATGTAAATTTCAAAAATATGAACAAACTCTCTAAGTTAAACTTAGTGAGAGGACTTCCGATAAAAGAATTTCCTTTTTCTGAGAAATGTATAGCATGCGCCCAGGGAAAGCAACACAAGAAATCGCATAAGTCCAAAGCAGTGAACACGATTGCTGCGCCTCTCCAGTTATTGCATATGGATCTGTTTGGTCCAATTAGTGTTAAAAGTCTTGCTAAAAGTTCTTACTGTTTGGTGATTACAGATGATTTCTCTCGTTTCTCATGGGTCTATTTTCTTGAGGCAAAGAGTGAGACAGATGAAATTCTCAAGGCATTAATTCCCTTGATTGAGAACATAACCAAGTTAAAAGTGAAGTCAATCAGAAGTGATAATGGCTCCGAATTCAAAAATCAAACTTTCATATCCTTCTATGCAGAAAAGGGAATTCATCTCCAATACAGTGCAGCCAGAACTCCTCAACAAAATGGGGTTGCTGAACGCAAGAACAGAACGTTGATTGAGGCCGCAATGACCATGTTGGTGGATTCAAAGCTTCCAATCATCTTCTGGGCAGAAGCAGTTAACACGGCATGCTACGTTCTGAACAGGGTTCTCATTGTAAAACCACACGGAAAAACGGCGTATGAACTCCTCTTCAAAAGAAAGCCGCTTATTGATTTCTTCAGACCATTTGGATGCTCTTGCACTCTTCTAAACACTTAAGAGAATCTCATCAAGTTCGAAGCAGTAGGTGATATCTGCTACTTCATGGGATATTCATCCACTCAGAAAGCCTACAGAGTCTACAACAAAAGAACAAAGATGGTGATTGAGTCGTACTACGTTGACTTTCAAGAAGGAAACTACACTAACACTGGAAGTACTCCCGACTGGTTTTATGATGTGGGTGTGATCTTCAACACCTTTGAAATTCCAGAAGATGTTCCAGAAGCAGAACCTGCAGAAGTCGCTCAAGTTGAACCTCTGTTTGATACTTCAGATATTGGTTTGACTCCGTTCACTACCCGTTTCACTCCATTCTCTGCTAATCCACTTCTCTCTGTGGATGAAGCAACTGGTGACACTTCGCCTGAGAACACCCCAGAAAACGGTGCTTCTTCTTCACAGGCGAATGTGGATGAACCAACTCAAGAAGATGACCCTCCAGTCATCTACGTGGACGAACACTTCACCAACCTTCCGCAGCAGATTGAGTCTCAGACAAATGCAGGGTACAAGACAAATCAAAATCATCCTCTAGAAAATGTCATAGGTGCAGTCAAAGAAGGAGTGCGTACACGAGGTCAGTCGTCAAGCATTAATAAAGGTCTCTATGCAGCTTTTCTCTCATAATCCGTGCCACGGGACATTGAAGATGCGATTCTAGATTCCAGTTGGGTTCAAGCAATGCAGGAAGAATTATCTCAATTTCGCAAACTCAAGGTCTGGGAGTTAGTAGATCTACCTGAGGGAAAGTTTCCGATTGGTACCAAATGGGTCTTTCGTAACAAGATGGATGATCGTGGAGTAGTAATCAAGAACAAGGCCAGATTAGTGGTGCAGGGTTTTCGTCAGGATGAAGGAATTGATTACGAAGAGGTTTTCGCTCCAGTTGCAAGATTGGAGGCCATCAGAATATTCCTGGCTTACGCGTCATACAGAAATTTCAAAGTTTTTCAGATGGACGTAAAGAGCGCTTTTCTATATGGGAAGGTAAAGGAAGAAGTCTACGTGTGTCAGCCTCCGGGTTTCGAAGATCCTCATTTTCCAGGTCGCTACTACAAGTTGGACAAAGCCCTCTATGGTCTTCACCAAGCTCCACGTGCTTGGTACGAGACTTTGTCAACTTATCTTTTGAAGTGTGGATACACCAGAGGAACGATTGACATGACTCTCTTCACCAAAAGAGTCGGAGAAGACGTAATGCTGGTTCAGATTTATGTGGACGATATCATCTTCGGGTCAACCAACGAGGAACTGTGTAGAGAATTCGAGTCTGTCATGAAGGCACAGTTTGAAATGAGCATGATGGGAGAGCTGACATTCTTCTTGGGGCTAGAAGTGAAGAAGAAGGAAGACGGGATTCTCATTCATCAGGCCAAGTACATTCGGGATATTCTCGCAAAGTACAACTTGAATGACTGCAAAGTTGCAAGTACTCCATTTGCTTCTCAGACGGAGCTTACTCTAGATCCTCAAGGAAAACCTGTAAACAAGTCATTCTATCGATCGATGATCGGATCTCTGATGTACTTAACGGCTAGCAGGCCTGACATCATGTGGGCTGTCTGTCTCTGTGCTCGCTTTCAGACTAATCCCAAGGAATCTCATGAAACCGCTGTGAAGCGCATCTTCCGCTATCTTAAAGGAACTCCGAAACTAGGTCTTTGGTATCCTAAAGATAGTAATTTTGATCTTATTGCTTATTCTGACAGTGATCATGCAGGCTGTAAAGTAGATCGCAGGTCTGTATCAGGAGGATGTCAATTCTTGGGAAATCGTCTGATCTCATGGCAAAGCAAGAAACAGACAACTGTGTCCACCTCCACCGCTCAAGCAGAATACACCGCGGCCTACAGTTGATGTTCACAAGTTCTCTGGATACAAAATCAGTTGTTGGATTATGGAATCAACATCATGAAGACTCCTATATTCATCGACAATGAGGCATGTCTGGGAATTGTGAAGAATCCCATCCACCACTCCAGAACGAAGCATATCGAAATTCGTATTCACGCAATTCGAGATGCGTACGAGAAAGGATACATTCAAGTGGTACCAGTGGATACAACCCAGCAACGGGCCGACATTTTCACTAAAGCTTTCGATAAAACTCGATTCAACCAGCTGGTAACCTGGTTGGAGATGGTTAATTTCCTTGAATGGAAATGAATCTTGTGTCCAAACGCTTTCGTAAATACTCTATCTTGTGTCCATAGTTTTTCTTAAAAAAAAAAAAAAAAAACGTTTGTTGAAAGTAAAACAAGTATCGTAAAGCGTCGCCCACCAAAATGATTTTCTGATTCTTAAAATTTCATTTTCGGGCAAATGGACTTTCGAAAATAAAGATTTTAGGGGGGATATTCCAGAAAATCAAAATGAGATGTTTGTTTCTGACTCCTGTTAGAGGAAATGATAGAAAATTGCTAACACTTTGCCATTTCTTGCAAAACAGAAAACAAAACAAAAAGAAATCGGGGTACCAAGCAACGACGTGTCGGTAGATTCAGCAACACCGACGAGTAAACTGCTGTTAGGGAGCAAAACATAACATCTACACAAGGATTCTGGCTTCTCTCAGGCATTACGCATCTTGTGGGTAACACGTTGCGGCATATGGCTTAATGGTCTTAAATCTTGTGTTGATAGATTGCCAAAGTCTGAGATCTCGGGTCTTTATATTGGTTTCCATTCGGGGGTATCTAGTTGGTCTTCTGCTGCATCCAGATACATGCTGACCTAGAACTCCTATGATATCCCTTCAGAATAAGCGCCTTACAAAAAAAAAAATAATAAAAATAAAAAAAGGGCCAAACCCTTTCATAATAAGTGCCTTTTGTGGCCAAAAACCTTTTGATGGATTAGTTTCGGTCTCTCTGCTGTACGAAAGTACTGACCTGTTCACCGAACTATCTGTCTCGCCCTCGATAGTTCTTGGAATCTCTGTTGTACGAAAGTACAGACCTGATCTCCGTTCTATCGTTGAAATGAATGGATCCAATATACTCACCTGTTATGAAGAATCTTTGTGCATACCTTGATCGCGGGGGTATGTCCTGACGTGGGACTCACGGGCGTAATGATTCTATTCTCAATAGCTTGTGTGGGGGCCATAGAAGTCTTGTCAATATTACCGAAAACATGATAAAAGTGCTCTCCGAAGGCATGTTGAAAGAAGGATGCATGGATTTAAGCGGACAAACATACTGGCAGTTTTTCTTGTGCCCTGGTTAGTATTTATTAATAATAATAATAAATAAGGAATTGGCAAGTGTTGGCGATATGATCTTCTGCAGGTAAGTCATCGAGCGTCGAATGTTTCAAGAAGTTCCGCATCAAATGGAACCTCCCAGAGCTGAAAATTCGAAGTTCGGAGTCTAAATGGCCCAATTTTCTCTGTTGTGTAAATATTTAGTATATTTTAGCATTTTAAACAAAAATGGGCACGTTTTTCGAGAAAGTTTGAAATTTACGAGCGAAATTAAAATTGTTTTGAAAACTTATCAGAGGGGGCGAAATTAAGATACCAGCGAAATAGTTATTTAGCCCGGTACGGAAATCCGTGCATAAATATCTTCAAACCGTCACTTTTCAAAAAAAAATTCAAATCATTCGCTCATCTTCTTCGCTAATCTCCGGACATTCTCTCTAAACCAACACAAGATTCATTTTCGTTCAAAGATCATCAGGTAAAACTCCGACTTTATCATCATAAACAATCATCGCAATCATCGGTTCACATTCTCGGTTAACTGTGTATTGTTTAAATCTTCATTATTGATTTATATACCTTAGATTATGAATCTGTAATCTCTAGGGTTTGCTATGATCGTTTTAAATCGATGGAACCAAGATTTCGAAATGCTATCTCATGTTTGATGTCTGATTTGGTCTGTGAGTTTTGTTCGAACAAATCAAGAAATCAGTTAGGGTTTAAAGAGGGTTTTTCAAGAAATTTTTGATGCTAGCGAATTACCGATGAATATAGCGAAGACAGCGAAGATAACTTGGAAACTCAAAAGTCTCGAACGCGAGTTCGAGCAACCGGTGAAATATTCTTATTTCGCCGGTAAAGCGGCCAGACAGGTGTCTTCGCTGCCAAATCGCTTCCGGAACAAAACCACGTCATCGCTACGTTCGCTAGCGAAATTATTTTAAGCCATCAAGTTTTGTGTCGGGCGATGTTGCACATGATCCGACATTGTTGTCGGTGAAATTGCCGGATGTCGATCATAAATGTCAGCGAAGACATCCATTGGTCCGACAGCGATATTATCCCATTTTTTTTATTTTTGAAATTGTTTGTAAATATTTTTTTAACCTTTTTTTAAGTTTTTGTAAATATCTTTTTTAATTTTTTTTAATTATACATAATTTTGTAAATATCCTTGAAAATACTGCTTTCTTTCGTAATTTTTCCTGTAAATATCTGTTTCTATCTCAACATTTCTCTCACTTGGCTCGTTTGGTGTTTCAGAAGCAAGATGGTGAAAATTATTGATTGGGATACTACGTCAAAGCACAACCAGAGTATCAATCTCGATCAAACACCACAGGATTTTCAGGATGCAGTGAGATGGATTCGATCTAGCAGAATCGATTTCGCAGTTGAAGCAGTAGTTCCCGTTTATCGCCTTCACATTCAAGAGTTCTGGGAACATGCGAAGCCTGAAAATATAAACAACAAGAGAGGGATTTCTTCAACTGTTCGTAACAAACGTATAGAAGTTACTGAAGATAGGGTTCGCAAAGTGTTGAAGCTAAAAGACAACGAGCAAGATCCAATCTCCTTAAGCAAGGATGACGTGTTGGACGGATTTCGTGGAATGGGATACGTAGGAGACTTTCGTCTAAAGAAGGAGATTAAGAGAAATGGGCTCACAAGGGACTGGAGATTTATAGTTCACGTTTTTGCTATGTGCCTAGCCCATAGAAAGGGTGGATTTGATGGACTGAACCTAGAGTGGTCGGCGGCCATGTTAAATCTGTGTTTGAATCATAAATTCAAAATCTCCGGTCTAATCTTCAACTACATGCTAGAGAATGTGAGTGGGAAAACTTGGGCAATGTATCCTCGTTTCATCCAGATGCTGATAAACGATCAGTATAAAAACCCACCAAATGAGGGAGATCTGTACACCTTCCATGTGCCAACAAGTCGTCAATATACGGAGATTAAGACTAATGAATGGGTGATGTTACACGATTGGATGTATGCAGCCGAGAGATTGCCTTTAATCAGAGATGCTTACAGAAAATATAGAGAAGCACTCCGAGAAAAGTAGCAAAGGATTGCACAAGCTGAAGCAGAGGCCTCTGAAAAGGAAGAACGATCGAAAGGCAAAAGAAAAGGAAAGGAAGTTGCTAAAGATGAGCCTCCCAAAAAGAAAAAGGCTTCAGAAAACCCAGAAAGACTAATGGGTGCAAGCTTTAGAGCAGCTGAATCTGAAGAACAGCAGTGACACATCAAAGATATGAAAGAGATACACGCGCTGCAGGAAAGAGAAAAGAAAGAGAAGAGACTCAAGAGACAAGAGATGTCATCATCCGAAAGACCTGAAGTTATTCCAGAAGAAGTACAGTGTCTAAATGACTTCGTTGACACTTTAATAGTAGATCCGGATGAAGCCTCAGCGAGCAAGAAAAAGACAGATGAAAGATCTTTCAAAGTATCTCCTGTAAAGCCGACGAGGTTTTCAAAGCCACCAGTCCCGCCTCAAAGGATTCGTCCCTTTCAAGAGCTTTACGATAAACTTATTGAGAACACCAGTCCATCTGTGGCAAAGGAAATCTGTCTTCTCAAAAATCAAGTCAACGACACAAACATTCTGAGAGAGAAGATTAAAGATCAGCGTAAGAAGAATAAGGAGATGAATGCCTACATGGCCAAGCAATCAAAGTTTATCAGGTTCCAGCAGATGGGGTTAGAGAAATTGTACAGAATGATGAGAAAAATGTGCGAGCAGATGAAAATAAAGCCCATGTTCTCCTTTGATGAAATCTTCGACTTTGAATCTTTCATAGAAGAAGAAACTGCCAGAAAGGAAAAAGAAGCTGAAGCTAAGAAAAGACGCCTGGAATCGGTCGAGAGGGCAGCTGAAGGAGATGAAAGTGACGAAGAAGAAGTTGATAGAGATGATATGCCAGCCAGATTTATTGAATGGGGTCTAGAAGAAGAAGTGCAGTATGAGCAAGGAGATGGAAAAACGTTCTCTCCCCAGCACCCTGAATGGTTCAAGAAAGAGAGAGAAAGACTCCCTGATTTTTATCAGGTGATAACCGTTGAAAAGAGTGAAGCTACTGACAGGATCATAAGCTGGAAGTACGACAACCTGAGAGGAATGTTTGTTGTTAAGAGACGAGGTGGCGTGATCCAGTACTTTCAGACCGGTTTTGATCTCTTTACTCTTCCCATGTGGGATCTACGTGAGCTGGGCCGTCTGGACATTCTAAATCCAGAAGAAAGAAGCGTTGGAGGAGACTTTGAGCGTTTGATCGCTATAGAATGCAACAAAGGTTTCCCTAATCACAGGCCTCAGCGTCCAAGGCAAAGAGTTTCGAAAACTACCATAGATCCAGTAACAGGGAAAGGAGAAGTGACGTGGGTGATCAACCCTGCTAAAGTTGTCACCAGAATTAAGCTACCTGAAGAAAATCCTGTTGCACTCGAAGATTTCAAGAAATGGTTCTATGATAGCAAGACTGGCAAGCTGTGATAAGATCCAACGAAAATGTGGATATTCGGATCTTGGATCCTATGGATGTGTTTATGTTTGGGCTCTCAGATCTAACTAGGTTGAATGCAAGCCGCATAAACGTGGGAGCTGGAAATGCAAATCTTGAAGAGGCTATGCTATTTCAGAGAGCGGTAGAAAGAGCCTGGAAGTTAAAGAGGGAAATGCTGGATCTGGTAGACAAGATTGAGAAAAGAAAAGAAAAAGAAGAAAAGAAAAAGGAAGCAAGGAAGCAAGGAAGAAAAAGAAGCATGAACATAAGAAAGAAAAGACCCCTGCTTCTTCAACAGAACCCACCACAACATCATCACCTCCGGCCTCATCCACATATGAGGCCACTATGGAGGATCAACCTATTTGTGAAGCTGTTACTACTCAAGCAACTCCGGATGCATCAATCGAAACTCAAGCACCACCCGAAACGACAACGAACGAAGCCAATCCCAAAGAGCCTGAAAAGCAAGCTACTGGGAATCCAGCGGAAACCAATGAAGAATGAAAAAGACAAGTATGCAACGATCTAGGGGGGATATTGTTGGAACTTTTGAGATTGTTCATACTTGTGCTGGATTAGTTTTATAGTGGTTTGTAGCTAATTTGATAGTATAGGGGCTTATTTTGTAATTCTATAGAAGTTGTAATCCTGACTTGGTGTAGATAAGATTCCAGCAAATTTATAAATTTGCTGGCTAGTCAGGAACACTATATATAGCCCTTGTATTGTAACCACTTCAAGCTTTTGGCTCACTTAATGAATATTGGTGTTGTTTACATTCAATCATTGTTCTAGTGCTCTAATATGATATCCAAGGTGCTTTACTGATTTACATTCTTGTTTGGATTCAATACAACACTTGTTGTATTCATTAATCCATTAGCTTCACCTTCATCTTTGATTATTCTTAACTTTTCATAGTTCAACCACTTAATCAATAGGTGTTTTGGACTAAAACAACCAACCACTGTGATCCGGATTGATATTGGGATTTACACTTTTTGCCATTTTATACAAAAGCCTGTTAAGAATATTGTGGTGTGCGTTCTCTACCCCCGGTTCTAAAGACATATCTAAATATAAGAATCATAAAAACATACATACGCATACAACTACATAAAAAATAGTAGACAAACATATTGTAATACAAACTTTATAGTCAGCTAATGATGTAAATCTCTCAATATACACAGCTAGATAAATTAAAAGTACTTAGCCTGAGTATTACGGAACCACGCCCCCACCAGCGTGATGCTGATTCTGGCGTTAGTGACGTGAAGCACCGGCCATAGGGACGTTAAAGTTGGTTAAATCGAAGGGTGCGTGGGGACCACCCATAGCGGTCATCTGAGAGTTCAAAAGTAAAAAAGAAATTATATTTTAAAAATTCTTTATATATTTATATACAAACATATTTTACAATTTTTTTTTATCACTCAATCTAACTTTCAAACCATCAAAATTCTTCTTATCTCTTCCATTAATCATTACATATTCTCTATAAGATAAAATGTGTCCAAGGAGCAATATTGATTCGAACAAACCGTATAACTAAAACTGAAACTCACCGAATATCCCAAACACACCAAATCCTGAAAACACCAAACTCTCAACCAAACACTTGCCTCTACCCTTCCAACGTCTTCCCTAGTTGTTATTGGCCGGGGCCGGCGGTCGAAGTACCACTTGACTCACAAGCACAAGCGGCTAGTTATATTATCAATACACGCAAAACATGCAAAATTCATAATTCACCATTACCCGAAACTCAACCCGACCTTCTACAAGAAACACAAACGGGCCCCTCCCGACAACAACAAAAAAATAAAGCATAAAAAGGGAGATGATGTCAAGGCCGTTGAAAAAAATATGTGAGAGGTGGATGGTTGCGGAGGAGATAAACTTCTCTTGTGCTTGGGTGGACAACTCAGGGGACCCGACTACAAGTATTAAATATTATTTCATATTTCTATTTTTTTTAATATATTATGTTTTAATTTTAAAATATTTATATTAATGTTTTATAGCTGATCATAAAAAAGAACTGATTTTTGAAGTAGTGTTCATAAAACCTTTCACTATTTGATGCGATGTGAACCTTACCTGAATCCAATTTCCATTTCCGGTAAATGGAGAGAAATGTGAAAAAATGCACCACTTTTAACGCCATCAACAACAACAACTTCTCCAAACAATATGGTGGCATAATGTAGATTTTCTTACAATGGAGGAACCATGGCAAATATTAAGTAAAAGCACAATGTGGCATCTTGTCACGCTTATGGACGTGCGGGAGACACAGTCCAAAAGATCAAAGAGCGTATCGTCCACCGATGTGTGGTCCTAATATAATTTAAACGATTAGGATGATGATTTTGATGTTCCGGATGAACCGGTTAAAGTAAGTCCCTCGATGGGTTGAGATCGTACAAAATAAAAATAACAATGCGGGTTCGTCTTCAATTCAATCGAATATACAAGCCCTAATGGATGTTCTCGACGAGAATTTCAAAAATATGTTAGCGCTCAAGCAATGAAAGTCTGATGTCGTTGATCTTATGGTGCCTGGGATGAAACCGACGATATGTCGGAGTTTGACAAACAAATAATTAAAAAAAAGACAAGATTCGCCAATGATTTCTAGTGGAATTAGATTAGTTGTTTGATATTTTAATTTTAATTATTTCTGTCTACTTGTTTGAATTTAAATATATTTTTATTTTAGTTTTTTAGTTTAATTGCACCATTTTAGTTTCTAAAGATTATTGTAGTTTTATTTATTTATCTAATATATATATATATATATATATATATATATATATATATATATATATATATATATATATATATATATATATATATTTAGGGTAAGTTTCATTTGAGAACCACCCTTATTACGAGAACCAATGTGAACACAAAATAAAATCTAAAAAATAATAAAAAAACACTCAAATTTTTTTTTAATATTTAAAAAAAAATCGCTATATTTAGTTAGCAAAAAAAAACTTTTTTTTCGAGTAACAGTTATCCATGCACATGTGCATATGTATCATTACTTCGACAATTTCTGTAATACGTTATCAGTAATAGACAATTGCACTTTAATTTACAATACCATCCGTAATTCACTACTTTTTACAATACCATCCGTATAACCATGATATAACGTGTTTTGGTAAAAAAGTTTGTGATTTTGAATGGAGAAGTAGGCCCATATACATGTTTTTTGGTTAGTTATATCTAGTGGTTGATGGTTTGATTATAGTTGTCAATTTATGATGTAATATGTTGATTGGATGGTATAAGTGGTGTTGATATACATGTAATAAAGTGAAAATATTGGTAATGGTATTGTATTATGGATGGTAGAATGTAATGGTAGTGTATTATGGATGATGGTATGATAGATGAAAGGGAATGTGTATTCAAAGTAGTGTACCAAAACACCTTATTTCATGTTGATACATATAGATGCACATGTGCATTTCTAATATTGGTAATGTAAAAAGTAGTGTATTACATATGGTAGTGTAATTGAAAGTGCAATTGTCTAATATTTGTAATGAATTACGGAATTTGTCAAAGAAATGACAAAAATGCACATGTGCATATTTGTGTATTATGGATGGAATGATAGATGAAAGAGAAAGTAGTGTACCAACACACCTTATTTCATGTTGATACATATAGATGCACATGTGCATTTCTAATATTGTTAACGTAAAAAGTAGTGTATTACACGTGGTAGTGTAAATGAAAGCGCAATTGTATAATATTTGTAATGAATTACGGAATTTGTCAAAGAAATGACACAAATGCACATGTGCATTGATAACTGTTACTCGATTTTTTTTTTTTGAATTTTTTTTATAAACGAAATATAGTGATTTTTCCAAAAAAAAAAAATAGTAAAATTTTTTTTCAATGTTTTTTAGACTTTTTTTAGGTATTACTGTTTGTGTTCACCCTCCGACGCTCAACATTAGTAATCTATCCAATAAGAATGTATAAACATAAAGCATAGATGTATGAGTAAGTATAAGAGAGATAGACCAGAAGCTAGCAGTTGCGTGAGTCCAGGTTGCGTAGCACATGACCGGAAGCTGCTGATGTAGTACCTTAGGAGCTCGTGACCTTAGCAACTCAGAGGGAAACACCTTAGCATGGTGACTTGTGTTCTTGAGAGAGAGAATGTGATTCTAAAAAGAGAGTTAATGGTAGGAAACCAAGTGGGATTATGGAAATAGAGGGTGGACCCTCTGTTTATAGATAGAGGAATCCAAACCCTAATGGGCTTGGCTGTGATGGACCGGGCTGGGCCCACTAACTTTCTGTCCCCAGCTCGTGGCTTGAAGGTCCTAGCTTCCCGGCTTTGCTGAGTGGGAGCCTCCGGGCACCAACGTCATCAGGTCATATTAAGGTTAACTCGTTTAAGTGTTTAATTAAACACCTCAATCCTGCTAACCTGTTAACGACCATGTTACCTCATTTTTTCCACCCAACTTGGGAATTCAATTGGTATTGGTTCGGTTTTTCTTAATTTATGTTTTGATGGCAAGTGCCAGATTGAACAGATTGGATCATGTAGGAACAAAGTTTAATAGCGGTGTTCATCAAATCGAATAACGAATTACTCGAATTGAATTTTTCGATATTTTTTATTTTTGTCGAATTCGTATTCGAACAAAAACTCCAATTTGAATTCGAATCGAATTCGAATAAATTCGTTTTGATCCAAATTCAATTAAAATATGAAACAAACTACCAACATCATAACTTTAACACCAAGTATATATTTTAAAGTAGCCACATGTCACAATATCACATTAAAAAGTTGAAAATTGGTGCCGCAATGCGTGATGGTAGCTAGTGCGACGATAGGGATAGGGGGTGGCGGTTGGTGCGCTGATGAGGGATGTGGAATGGTGGATGGTATGGTGATAAGGACAAGGAATGGTAGTTGGGCAGTGGTGCTATGGCCGATGGGTGATGGTAGCGTTGTTATCTCAATATGTTAAGTTATGGTCGTGGTTGACGCAAACAAGTTAGGTTACAATTGATATATTGAAGATAGGTTTAAGTTATGGCTATTTGGGCTTGGTAAAGAGCTATTTTAAGACTTAGAATAAATTTATAGATTAATTTATATTATAGCCTAAATTAAACAAATGTATAGATTAATTTATATTATAGGCAAAATTAAAGTTATATTTATGTATCATATATAAATATAATAAATACATATTTATTATTTGAATTGAATTGAAAATTATAAATTCATATTAGATTCGTATTTGATTACTGGACTTGAATTGAATCGAATTCAATTCTTGATAATCAAATCGAATTAACTCGAATTTCGAATTTTTTGAATCTAAATCGAATTCTGAACACCCCTGAAGTTTAAGTCTACTAGTTTGCTAGGATGCCTTAGTTGCATACATCACTACACCTACACCTACAGTTACACTTGACACCTATTGTAATGATAAATGGTACCATCTCTTGAGTTCTTGAAACTTATGTTGAGATATTTGGATCTACAAAGCTTGATTCAATTTCTCGTCAATCTTCATCATTGTTCTTAACATCCCCATTGCTCGCGTTTCATATGCAAATAAGTTGATACGGTGATACTCAAATGCAGAGTTGATCTTAATGATCTTAAAAATGGTAAAAGACATTTGAAAACACAGAATCATAAATTTGTTTGTAGAATCTCTTTGAAAGTTTTTTTTCCCGCAAAAGTCTGATAAAACTAGAAGAGGAAGTTCAATAATTAGTTATTGGTGGAATTTCCTTTGAAGAATTATTACACAAGTATTTTAATATATCACATAATATTAAAAATATAATAAATGCTATTTTAAGATCGTTGCAAACTTAAAATTATATTATTTGTTAGATATGTAGTAAAGTATTGATATTTTAAGTCGGTTTCTAAATGAGTTTAAAATCAAATTTTGAGTAATGAGCATTTCAATCGTTAAACTTTTAACCATCTAAGATCATAAATTATAATAAAATGCATTATAACATTTCCTTTAGAGATGATTATGAAACAAGTTTGGGAATCCAAGTCCCATACCGACTCTAAAATCATGTTCCATACTCGGTTTAAAGCCTGTCAGGTACCTGATTACTCGTTACCTGTAAATATCGAGTTTGCCTATGGGAAACATGATTACTCATTATTTTATTAAAATTTACCCGCTAAGATTCTCACTTACATTTCCTGTTAATTTATTATTTTCTATTATATACATTAGTGGTGAAGGATCATAAATAGTGTGTTGAAGCTAACATGAGTCAACTCTCTCTGAATGGTTTTTTATTGTTTTTTGAGAAAAATGCAATTTGCGTCCCTGTGGTATGTGCCAAAGATCAACCTGAGCCCCTAAATTCATTTTTTGGTTTTTTGAGCCCCTGACCTTATAAATTCATAACAGTTTGAGTCCTTCTGTCACACTGCCGTTTGTTTGACTATTTGAGCCAGGGGTAAGACCGTCTTTTGGCATCTATTCCCTTCTAAAAACCCTAAAAGTCAAACAGACGGAAGTTTGACGGAGGGACTCAAATTGTTATGAATTCATAAGCTCAGAGGCTCAAAAAACCAAAAAATGAATTTTGGGGCTTAGGTTGATGTTTCACACATACCACAGGGACGCAAATTGCATTTTTCTCTTGTTTTTTTCTTGAGCGATTATTTAGTTGAAATACATTTAGAGGGAGAACTAAACTCAAAAGTAGGGGTGTGCAAAAAACCGAATTAACCGACAAAACCGAACCGAAAAAACCGAACCAAATAAAAAACCGGTGGGTCGGTTAATGGTTTTTTTGAAAACCGAATGTAGTGGGTCGGTTATGGTTATCATTTTTTTCATACCCACCATAACCGAACCGAACCGACATGTAATAAATCTTTGTAGGATTTAGTACTTTTCACCATATTTTTAATATTTGATGTTTTTTATTGAAGATTTTTAGTACTTATTGGTTTTTCATATCATTTTGTGGTTTTGGTTGAATGTTTATTTGAATTTATGGAATGTATCATATAACTTTATTTGAATATTCGATAACAATTGGTATTAATATTATAGATTATATGTATTTTTAATACTATGTAATACACTAATATATACAAATATGCCATAACAATTTATTTCATGTTAAAAAAATTAAGCTATTTTTAGCTAAGCAAAATACACGGTTAACCACCCATAACCGACCAGCTATAACCATCAAAACCGAATAACCATAACCACCATAACCGATCGGTTATGGTTATCCAATAACCGACATCACGGTTATGGTTATGGTTTTTTGTCAAAACCGACCCAAACCGATCCATGCACACCCCTACTCAAAAGTAGTAGTATAGCGGTTTGATACGTGTCCCACTAACCGATTTTCCCAGGTTCAAGGCTAGCTGGTAGCCGATTTTTAGTTATCTTTTTTGAATTAGGCCCAATATTGGGGTTGGTTGTTAATAATTTATTTAATTATGTTGGGTTTGGTTCTTAATAGTTTGTTTAATTAATTTCTTTGTTACTTTGTTTTTTTTTTTTTTTGAGCTTTAATCAAACCATTAAGTTAAGGGGACTCGGGGTGGTCCGTTATGGACCATCCATAACGCGTTGAACCATCACGGCACACCGCCGCCTCCATTCCTTCACGCGTTATTAATTCAACGGCGTGGAGTTTATCACGCGTTAAACTTTAAAGCTTGCTCTGCATGTTGCCGTCTTCCTGCTTTGATAGTTCTGCATGTTGCCGTCTTCCTGCAACACGTGTACATGGACATGGAAAATAATGAGAGCTCCCCACTACAACACAACACGTGTACATGGACATTAAATGTGGCAGAATTCTAAAAATTAAAATTAAAAAAATTTGGGAGTGATATAATTCCATCACTAGTGATACCACCCCGCCTACATTTCTATCACTAGTGATGGAATATTGGTTGCTGACATGGCACGATTTTATTGGACAATGTAAGTGATAGTTTCTATCACTAGTGAACCACCCCGTGTCCCCTAATGAGCTTGCAATTACAAAAGATTGAATATACATTAGTTTTGTACCTAGCTTTTTTAAAGATTATTATATTGAATTGCCTTGATATCTATGATGATGATATTGGATCTCAAGAAAATGTTTAGGACATGTTGTTAATCACCTGTATTTCGTACATCCTCACTTATTCCCTGCCGCAATGCGCAGTGAGGAAAACTAGTTTTTATTATCCACGAAAAGAAGAAATATTACATTACTTGATGAAAAAGTAAAGTAAAATAAAAGAAAATGTTTATGCATATGGTTCGAGTAAATGGATATTTATGTTTTGAGTAATTAAGTTATGTATCACCTAATATCATACATGTCGCACACAAACCGAATTTTTTATAAAACTAATCTAGTCCCATACCTAACACATATATTCCATAACCGTCCTAAAATTTTTAAAACTAGTCTCAATATTTGGTCTAAGCTTTCATGGACATCCCTTTCAGAAAACCCTCATGTCCTGGTCCAAGTCGTGGTCTGGTCATTGGACCATATGTCCTGTTCTCAGTTTATTATTTATATAACTTTTAGTAACAATCTGCCTATTTACATAGTTTGTTTAAAAGAAAATAATAAATCGGTTTAACATCGAATTAAAAAGTTTTGATTGAGCCATCATCAAAATTCAATCTTACCAATATTCAAATGTTATGTAAATATAAATTATATTCTTTTAATTATAATGGTTCATATGTCTTTAAATTTTTTGGCATGACATAGATTGGATATAGGTCCCCCCACCCCCACCTATTTAATTTCCCATAGAATGCAGACGTGACAGTAATACAGCATAAATCTCACTTCACCATTTTCATCCAATCTTCCTTCTTCACCATTCACCTTATCCTTATAGTTTTAAAAATTAAAAAACTTCACCATATCTCACCTACTGTCTTTATCTACATCCCTTCAAATTTAACAAACACCCACACACTTTCCCAAAATTAAAAAAAAATTAAAAAATAACTACTATTTACCCTTATATCATCTCTCTCACATGCACCCCATACAAATAGAGAAATACATAATAAAAAAATAAGAGAAAAATGATAAAAAAAAAAAAAAAAAAAAAAGAATATAGAGACGCGCGACTAATATGTCACGTATATCACTATTATATGAAACATTGGTTTATAACACAACTGTACACGAAACAAAGCTTGTGTATTATCTTTTAATCACATATCATATATTAAGCATACGTTTTGCCAATGAATACATAATGTGAATAGGCATCACGTATTTCCCGTGTAACGTTACAGAAAAGAATAAGATGGACCATTGTAACACACTTGCAAATTCAACGTTGGCTGAAACTTATTGAGTTTTCTAAACCATATATTGGCTTTAACTACATGTATTACTTTAACTTTTGTTTAAGGTTTTGAAACTCCACTTTGAATTATAAAACATTTTCGTTGCAGAGTTATATTTAAATGAAATTTTTAGGGACTTTTTGTAAGAATTGATAAACAAAACAAATAAGAGTATAAAAAAGAATATACAAATTATGAGTGTTCTTAACCTCAATCCTTGATTTTAAATGTTTAATGATCTTAAGAATAATAGTGTTCTTGCTCTCAATGCATATACACTTAGAAACAAAAGAACACATCCATCAAATTAAGCAGGTTTATGGTTCGACCTGTTTATTTATGTTCTTACACAAACAAGATGCATTTAGAGCATCCCCGACCCATCCCCCTTCCTCATCATTAAAATTTAAGGAAATCACCTAATGCAACACTCCATCCCATCTCAATATTTTGAGGCAAAACTAAAGTGAATTCCCATATTTAGCGAAAGCTAAAGTGAATCTCCATATTTTTAGGGATAGGGAATGGGACGAAGGAGTTTTTTTTAGAAAATGTGAGATAAAAGTTAAAAAAAATGGTGACTTTTAGTTAAATTATAGGGATAAGGATAATGAATGAGATGTGAATGCTCTAAACATCAACTTACTTATGAACGTACCCATTTATATCCAGCCTGTCATGTATTATAAGGACGTATATGTCTATATTGCAAAGCTAAAAATAATTTAAAGAAACACGTGTAACAAAGGAAGACTAGCTAGCATAACCTAGTTTTTTAAACGGATTGATAGATCCGCCATTGATTGATAGGTTATATCATATTCATGATTAAATATGTATCAGCTAGTCAACAAAGGGTCGGCCTGTTTATATTGACATGTTTAAACATAGGATGAAACTTTTAAGTGCATAGTTTACATAACGATCCATAGCTAACTACATATCCAAATTCAAAGCAAATTCAAGCACACAAATTCTAATTGTTTCAAGTGTATGACCAGCCATCCATATCCACATGTTACAAGTTACCCGGTCAATTTGTTTATTCATACGTTAATAAAATAAATTATGAACACACACAAATAAAATAAAATAAAATAAAGATCTGGAAGAAGAAAAGGGTGTGTTTACATAAGGATATAATTTCTTCTAGTACAAAACCAAAAGAGGATAGTTGATACCACCCGAATTAAATAAGTACCACACTTGGTTTTAAACCATACATCATTGAACATGGTATCCTTATCTCTAGATTATTATACAATATTAACATGTGTGGATTTTAGATCTGCAAGATTCGGTTCATGAGTAGTTAGATCAAACCATCAACAAGTAGCTTGTTATTGTTGTTGTTGTTGTTGTTGTTGCCGCCGCCGTTGTTCCCACCACCACCACCACCACCACCCTTGACGATTCCTTTAACAATCTTCTTTATTATTCCGCCACGTACTGGAACCGGGTCCTTATGTTCATTTGCTAGAAGGTCACCTGAAACCCACATCGTTCGATCTTCGAGTCGGGTGGCCAACGGGCTTGGTTTCAGGCGTGTGGATGTGAAGTGAGGGGTACCAAAAGAGAGTTGAGGCCACACTATTATATAGAGATAATATAAGACGTAACCGTTACATCATAGATACTACGTCATCCTTCTTATAACTTTTGTCTTTTGTAAGCTTATATTTTGTTGCAAGTTTTTATTTGGATTAAAATGAAGTGGCATACTTGTAATAATATATGACATTGTTTTTTAGATATGTAGAAGATTATATGTAGTTTAGGAAATGAACAAGGCCATATTAATCGTGGAGTGGGATCTTCCTTTATAACGCTAATTCCTAAAGTTAAAGATCCGGTGGGCCTGAACGAGTACCGCCCTATTACCTTGATTGGTGTGATTAGTAAAGTGATTTCTAAAGTCCTTGCTAATCGACTAAAAAAGGTGATGAGCAATATTATTCACGAGACGCAATCGGCTTTCCTTTCTGGGAGATTTATTCTTGACGGTCCACTTATTATTAATGAGGTTTACGCTTGGGCAAAAAAGACGGGGAAAGAGTTATTTTTCTTCAAAATTGATTTCGAGAAAGCCTACGATAACATTAATTGGGGGTTCTTGTTATCCATTATGAAGCAAATGAACTTTCCGAATAGATGGTGTAATTGGATAGAAGGCGTTCTTTGTTCGGCTCGTTCTTTGGTTCTTGTGAATGGATCGCCTACCTTCGAATTCAATTGCGAAAAAGGTATTAGACAAGGCGATCCTATATCCCCGTTCTTATTCTTGATCGTTATGGAGGGCTTGTCGTCGTTGATAAGGATGGCGTGTGACAAAGGTATGTTCCAAGGTGTGTGATTGAATAAAGATGGCCATACTATTTCACACCTCCTATATGTCGATGATGCTTTAGTTATGGGCGAATGGACTCAGAGTAACTTAAATGCTTTGAAGAGAATACTTCGTATTTTCCACATGTGCTCGGGCCTTCGAATAAACTTGCACAAATCGAATTTGTTTGGTATAGGAAAGAGTATGGAGGACATTGATATCGGCGCTATTGGGATGGGTTGTAAACCGGGGGCCTTCCCTTTCAAATACTTGGGTATTATTGTTGGTGCAAACATGAACCGAATATCAAACTGGGACTCGATTGTTGACATTTTCAAAAAGCGCCTATCTTCGTGGAAGGCTAGTGTGGTTTCGATGGCGGGTAGGGTGACCCTTATCAAGGCGGTTTTGGAGAGTTTACCGACGTATTATTTCTCGTTGTACAAAGCTCCGGTTACGGTCATCAACAAGTTGGAGATTATTATTAAAAGATTTCTATGGGGCAGATGTGACGAAAAAAATAAAATACACTGGGTTGCTTGGGATAGAGTGACGATGAGTATTAAAGACGGAGGGTTGGGTTTAGCCATGTTGGAGGATAATAACTATGCGTTGTTGCTAAAGTGGCTATGGAGATATCGTATAGAAGACGGAGCGTTGTGGAGAAAGGTGGTGGATGCTATACACGGTTCAAGTAGAAGATGGGAGACTATCCAATGTAATAATCGCTTTGCCGGAGCATGGTCCAGGTTGGTCAAAGCTGGATACACCCTTAAAGTTGATGGTAATGGGTTTGTAAATTTGATAAAAGGGGTGGTGGGTGACGACTTGAAACTCAAGTTCTGGATCGATCCTTGGCTCACCACGGAACCGCTACAATTTAAATTTCCTAGATTGTTCCGATTGGATGGTAACAAGCGCTGTAGTGTGGCCGACCGTCTCTCCGAGCGTAATGGTTCTGTTTCTATAAGCTGGAATTGGAAGCAATATCCGAGTAGTGAGCTGGAAATAGAGGAGCTTATTCAATGTCATCGTGACCTCTCGAGTGTTCTACTTAGTGACCGGGAAGATTGTTGGGCATGGACTCAAGATCCAGGTGAAGGTTATTCGGTAAAAGAAGCTCGGAAATGGATGAAAGGGAGCAATCAATCCGGTAACAATATGGTATATAAATGGTGTACGTGGGTGCCGAGTAAATGCAACATATTCATGTGGAGAGCTAGCTTGGATAGGATTCCTACCAAGGTAGCTCTTCGGCATCGTAATATAAATGTTGGTGGTGGTTTGTGCGGTTTCTGTAGCGATATAGACGAGACGGTGGATCATATGTTCTCGGGTTGTACGGTTGCTTGTGGTGTTTGGGATGCTATCGGGTCTTGGTGCAAGATCCCTCGGTTTTTCATTTTTTCGTTTTCTGATGTGCTACATGTTACCGACGAATTGCCTTACACAACGAAGAAGAAGAAAATCATGTACGGTATCATTATAATCACTTGTTGGCAAATTTGGAAGGCTAGGAACGAAAAGATATTCAACGGAGTGGATTCTAATGTCGCCCGTATCGTTTCGGATGTGAAGTCCTTGGCGTATCTCTGGTTTAAGAGTAGACATAAGGAGGGTTTGATAGATTGGAGAAATTGGTGTAATTTTGATTTTCCGTTGATGTAATCTTTTCCGCGTTTCGATGATCTCGATCTTAGAGATTGTCGTCGTGGGTTGTGTTTGCTAATGAAATTCGCCTTCCAAAAAAAAAAGGAAATGAACAACAATAGTTGTATAAATTTATCAACAAAGAACTGAATTAGTTATTGTTATACCATTTATAGAAGTCATTATTGGACATATATCTTTATTTTTGGTAATATTTTAATAAATATTGAATAATTAATATTGTTTGATGTTTTGGATTGATTAAACAACTATCTTACTTGTTATAATCAACAATGGTTCAAAATATAGTTGTTAGTAGGAAAAAAAAAAGATTTTGTTATACATATTTTATAAGAAATAATGACGTGGTATTTAAAAATACCTCGTCAAAAGCCTTGGATCAGTATCGGATTCTGAACTGAGTTGGGTCAATTTTAGGCGAAGAAATGCACTTACACCTTTTTAGCCATGATTTCTAGGTACATTTTTATCACACAACACGAGTACACGCCAGATAGCTTGGTTTAAAAATACGCTGGGAAATTATGTGTCGTGCACATCTATGTACAATTAAATAAGCTTCATTTAAACTAAAAGTTGTCTTTCACGTGTTTTACATAATAACCTCTTTATCAAGTAAACATTTTATAATTTCTTCTCCCCTTTGGTTGCATATACATATAACACCCAAGCTCATGGGCTCGACCCCTCTCTTTCTCCTCCACTTGGTGTGTCGACAGGGGCGGATTTAGAGGGAAACACCGGGTTCCCAGGAACCCAGTCTTTTTGGAAAAAAAAAATGTTTTTTTGTAGTGTAAATCTTGTATGATATGGAAAAAAACGTTTTTTTGTAGTGTAAACCTTGTATGATTTGGAAAAAGGAACCCAGTGATTTCTCCGGCTGGATCCGCCACTGTGTGTCGAAAACATTCTTTTCACTAAGTGGGCAGTTATTCTCCGTTGATTTGCCACGTGACGACGTCCTCTCATTGGAGGTGCTCTAAGATCTACATTATGATTGCAACAAGAAATAATACATACTCTTGAGCCTCAAGTAGTCTCACCTTGTGATTATGTCAAAAACTTCAAGAACTGTAACACATAACGTTCCCATATCCCTCAGTTTCAGATCACTCCAATGACAACTATAGGACTATAGAGCATATAAGATATTATGCAGTCTTAAATGACAAGCTCCAAGCCATGAAATGTTGTTACTAATACACAAGTTCACTTTTTTTACTGATATTTAGAAATATAAACTTTATACAATAGTAACTAGTTTGTTATATGTTCTATTAGACTATTATAGTCAAGTTTTTTTCTATACACTTCTCTGATTATAACTAAACTGTTTGTACAAATTTTACTCTTCCTAAAATTTACTTTCATTATCATCTTCATTATTATCATCTTGAGTTGCTTCATTTATATGTATTACAGTCTTCAAATTAAGAAGCCTGCTAAACTCTTGGATTAAATCAGATAGGAACAGTTCAACATCGCATTGTGGCACATTCATGTTTCTTTATTTTAGTATGTATGTAGTTGTTAGTGGGCATGTTTATTTACATTATGCATGATTGCATGTTGTTAGTGGGCATGTTTATTTACATTATGCATGATTGCATGTAGTGGGTATTCATGTTTCTTTATTTTAAAATGTATGTAGTTGTTAGTGGGTATGTTTATTTACATTATGCATGTAGTGGGTTAGTCTCATTTAATTAAAAATGCTTATAGGTTTTTACTTATAATGGTACCTCTTATACCATTCAATGGTTTCGGCTTTGCTATTTCTCCTAAGGCAAGAAGAACCCACAAGAATCATGACATTAAGTGCATTAGATCAATCCTAGGGTCGGTTCCTGATGAAACAGTGGTTAACCAAGGGAGGTTAATTCACTGGTCTCGTCAAGTAGAGTTAATCCCTTCTTTTCGAGGATCGGTGGCTGGATCATCCGCTGATCTGTCTCCTGCACAAGGGAAATACACCGTGACTCGTAACAAGGAGGATGGGGTGGGGGTGCTCCTTGTTACCAATCTCCGGCGATATTTGCTTGAGAGTAAAGTGTGTGATAGTAATAAGTATGAGAGAGTAGATAAGCGATACCTCAAACCTGGTCCGGGATGGGTACATATAGCCGAGGAGTGAAAGAGGGTAATTGAGTGGCTAGACTGACAACGCGCAGCCCTTTACAGGTGTGTCAGGCGTGTAGGCCACGGAGATGGCGCCACGTCCCACTGTGGCTGTCAGTCTGTGTGCCAGCGTTGCTTACGTGTGGACTGGACGGATGACTGCTATCAGTGCCACTTGCTGTTTCGGCCACTTAAGTCAAAACCGTCAGTCCCCACTTGTCGTCAGTAGGATGCGGTGTTGGGCCGCATCGCTATCTGCGGTAACCACTGTTGTTTCAGCGTCCCTTGCTTTGATGAAGATATTTATAGGATGCGGTGTTAAGCCGCATCCCTTGTCGTGACGAAAATGTGTATAGGATGCGATGCTAAGGCCGCATCGCTATATGCGGTAACTGCCGTTATTGCCGGATCCCTTTTCATACGCAAGGCAAGTCTTCTCATCACTCGACCGATTGGAATCGCCAACCGCGTTCGCGCGTGCCCGCACGGATGCAGATAAGTCCTTGCTGGTGGGAGCAATTGATAAGGGTGATGGTCACTCGCGGCTGCTCTGGAGCGAGATCCGGGACTATACCCCTTCAGTTCCGACTCAGCGGTTCTAACTTATGAGCCACAAGAACCGTTTGTATTTTGAATAGAATGTACAAAAAAACCCTACAGTTTATAGAAATGGTCCAATAGATATATGTATTGTTAACGCCACAAATAAAACAACACTCTTCTTTTGACTCTTCGCTATTCTTTTTTACATGTTGTTGTAATCGATTTCAGGTAATGGTAATACAATATTAAAAGAATATTTTGAACGAATAACAATAATAGAAAGACGCAACTCTTCAAAGGCCTATTACATCAAAAGGATTTGGTCCATCAGACCCTTTACCCGACCCATCAGAACCTCTAGGACCTGGAACCAAATAGCCTTCTAAGGTTCGATTTGTGGATCCCAATTCCATCAAAAACGGGTATGCGGTTGTGGTGGGTCCGGGTTGGGTCGAGTTGGTTCTGACCCTTTGCACAGCCGTACCATTGGGAAACAAAGCATCTTGGTTTAAATTTTGAAATCCTTTATAGAAAACGAAAGGAAAACCAAGGGACAGATGCGTTATGTAGAATCAACAGCCCGCACATGTTTGTTTTATCTACTTCCAATCTGAAATGGTTCGGCGGGTTGAAAAAATCTATAGTTCAGCCGAAGGTTCCCAACTTCTTAATAAGTTGGTATGAAATAGATCGACGAGTGAACTTTTTGGGTGGTCAATGGGCTCCTATATTATAACAACATAATGGAACACAAAGTCATCAGGTTGCTTCTAAGGGAGTACCATTCATCACCTGCTAGGGTCATTCAGATATAAAAGCTACAATCAAACGATTGGCCTCTTCTTTTAGTTTGATAAAATTAAAATTTGATGCAACTTCATTTGTCCATTTGTGTGAGACTTGCCAACAAGTCAAGTACCTAACCACAAACCGTATGATCATCTTCAACCTTTGTCGGTTCCATCATATGTTTAGTAAGACATCTGTATGCATTTGACATCACATAACTGATATAGCAAGGAAAAGGGTGATCTAGGTTATTGTCGACCGCTTTTTCTAAATTTGCACACCCCAAGAGTTTGGAGTTATCTCTTTAACCACTTTGTTTTTGCAACATGTGTAACAAACTCTTATTAAAATTACTATTTCTTATTTTATTATGTCCAATAGGAAACCCTAATTGAGACCCCCAAATAATATTGCATGACCCCTAAAATTTTCAGAACAATCGAAACTAGGATCAGGGCCCCTAAAACTCAGGGGGGGGGGGGGGTATTCCCTAATCGATATTATCTTCACAGTTCGTTGTCAAAATCGAATTTTAGAGAAACGTCGACTCACCCAGGCTACAATTACACGAGGCTACCCTATGCTAGGAGGGGTGCCCTCGCGCCACGCGCCAGGCCCTCACGCCACGCGTGGGGGCCGGTTGTTCAGTATAAATAGAGGGCATTGGCACTTGAAGTTTGGCGTTGGTTCGACGTAAAAACTCGTTTCGTACGTTGAGATATCATCTGTTTACTTCAAAACACACACAACACGAAATTCTGCCGCGGTAACAGGGTAATAACTCGATCACTGCTACGATTCAATGTCCGATCGATAAAAACCAATCCAATGGATGTTTAAGTGCTGCCCGTAATGGGGCTATACTTTGTCATTCGTCGTGAAGGTTTTGATCTCGTGAGTTGTCGTAAAAGTTGTATTAAGCTACTGACATAGTTTTCGTGTGCATTGTTATTTGAATTAGGTTAATCAGACGAAAATCAGTAGGCTAAACGCTGCCCATCTAAACTTGCAATGTGAGTCATTCTCTTTTTATCAAATTGCTTTACAAAACCCTATTTATTTTCAAAGTTATAAATTACAGGGATTAAGTCTTTGTAATCTTCAATTACTGCCGGTATGTGGGGTTTTGTATACATTACTTGATTCCAGTCACCATTGGACAACGGGTTAGCCAATGGGTGATCTGACCATAGTCACAGATACAGTCGAGTGACAAATACCGATTTGGGGTAATTGGTTGATATAAACAATGTAATCACCCTTAATACTGTATATTATAACAATGTGTCGTTTTGTGCAACTAGAATGACTCGCCAGTATTTCCCTGCTGATAAAACCTTTTTAAAACATGTTTCAGGTGATATGCTGTGATCCAGGAGAAAGTGTCGCGTAGCACTACAAGCTTGAAGAAGTGGCTCAATAAAATAAAGAAACATGTTTTTGTAAAACAGGGGATTTCCGTAAGAAATCACCTTTATTGTAAATTATGGGGTTTGTCCCTGATGTGCTCAAAATGCAACATATAAATTTCATCAATTGTGGCATAAAACTAACCCTTTTTAGTACTAATGTTGGAAAAAGTGTGCTTTTGTCTTCCTTTTGTATTTTCAGGATTAAATGAGCTCAAATTAACAAAAGAAGCAAAAAGACATCAAACCCTAACATAAATACAAGAAAAGGAACAAGACGTGACATGCCCGACCCCACGACAGCATCTTCCCAAGCAAAATAAGACAACAGAAGACTGAACACGCCCCGTGCTCAGCCAGCACGGGGGCGTGCCCAAGTGTCAGCAGAAAAGACAAAGTGGTAGAAGCTTCTATTGCCCACCACGGGGCCGTGGTCAACTATAAGATTCGCACAATCCAGGCAAATCTTCATAGTACAAAGATTCTTCTGCACACGGGGTCGTGCTCAGCGGACACGGGGGCGTGGTCAACTAATAAAACAAAGCTGCATTAAATGAAGAAAGAGAAGGATGTGGACACGGGGCCGTGCCCATTGGACACGGGGCCGTGCCCACTGGACACGGGGCCGTGCCCGAGCTTCTGTTCAGCCTATAAATAGGAGTGCTTGGCTCAAGCTCAAACCATCCCTTGGCACACCACCTCTCTCACACTTCACCCACCACCCACCACCACCATAACACCATCATCCACCACCATCATCCATTGTCCATCATAGAGTGTGTGAGTCGTCTCGGGATCCAAGATTGATCGTAAGAGTTCTTGAGAATCAAGGCCATGTTTGCCTAAGTCTCTTACATCACTTAGTGAAGACAAAGTGTCTAGTGTAATACTTTTTATTTCTAATCTTTTCGCACTTTTTACTTGGTTTTGTATTAATGACTTTAATAACTAGTTTCTTATGTTGAAGGTGATATTTCCTTATCGTTTGTCCGTGGTGTCTTGGCATTATTTTACTGTCTATATAAAATAAAAGATTTTCACCATTCATATCTCCACGGTCTATATGGAGGTATGTTGGCTACCTGGTCGGGGGTTAAGGGAAAGGTTTGGTAAAGGTCTTGCCATTGTTCAGCGTTTAGAGGTCCTGCAATGGACCTGGGTCAAATTTAGTAGGACCTCCTTCAATACTTAACGGTATTGGATGGCGGGGGTCCAAACTCTTTGATCCCCTCATAAGTTAACTACTATTAATACTATAACCCGGCTATTTAGGACTGTATCCCTGCTGACTCAGACTACTTAGTCGAGGGTAACGTCACCTCCAAAAGAGGGGCCTACCATAATTTGCATTAATAACTTAATTAATTATCTTTCAATAATCCACCCTTTTAGGATTGTATCCTTGCTGACTCAAACTACTGGGGTGAGGGTAACGTCACCTTCAAAAGAGGGGCCTACTACAATAACTAAGATAATCTCTTAAAATAGTGCAAAAGTGCGGAAATAATCAAAGGTTACACTAGATACGAGTCGGAACCAAGTGATTCATCTTGTCTATTTGTTTTTTCTTTTATTTTTATTTTCAGCATTTTAGTTAGTTTTTATTTTTCTTAGTCTAAAACATTTATCTAAACTTTCTGATTTGATTAGACGTTGAGGATAAACCGGTACTAAAAGCTCTTTTGTCCTTGGACGACCTCGGTATCTTGCCAACACTATACTACGCTCACGATGGGTGCACTTGCCCATATGTGTGTTTAGTGTTAGTAAAATATCGTGTTTTATAAATTTAAAACTTGGCTAAAAATAAGTGTTAAAGGGGCTTAAAATATACACCTAATATATATAACACTTCACACGCATCAAGTTTTTGGCGCCGTTGCCGGGGACACAAGTATTTTAAGAAAGTTAGGAATCAACGGCCTAATCGTTTTTCTTATTTTTCATTTTTTTAGAATTTTTTTTAGTTTTTCTGTTTCTGCTGAGCTCAGCACGGGCCGTGCCTGGTCGGACACGGGCCGTGCCCAGCATCCTCACTGGCAGTTTTTATTTTCTGAGTTATAGAGAGCTGAGCACGGGGCCGTGTCGGTGCAACACGGGGCCGTGTCCAACTCCCAGTAACAGGGCTCCGGAAAACAATTACTGTACCTCTGACCACGGGCCGTGTTCACTGAGCACGGGGCCGTGGTGAACATTCTGACCAACGTTCTTTTCTGTTTTTATTGCAGGACTTGGAACCCAGGCGCCACATTTGAACCTCCTACGTAGTGCATGAGCTCCAGTTCTAGTAGAGACATAAAAGAACCTCTAGAAGAACCCGAACGCTTTCTCAGAAAAAGACTTAAAGCTAAAAATCAAGAGAAAGTTTCGGGGGACCCACTTCCAATGGCGGACCAACGTACCCTCATGGATTACCTACGGCCCACCGTAGGTAATCTCGGAGCCGCTATCAATGCACCGAATGTCGAAGCCAACAACTTCGAACTTCGGCCACATTTGATACAAATGCGTCAAAACTCAGCAACCTTCCATGGGCTTGCGGACGAGGATCCCCATCTACATATTACTAATTTCTTAGAAATATGTGATACCTTTCGGATCAATGGAGCATCAAACGACGCCATTCGCCTTAGGATGTTTCCATTTTCACTAAAAGACCGAGCTAAGGCTTGGCTTAACACCCTCCTAGTTGGCTCGGTAAACACCTGGGATGAACTAGCCCAAAAGTTTCTATAGCCCAAAAGTTTCTATATAAGTATTTCCCTCCTGCTAAAACGGCTAAATTAATGACTGAAATTAATACATACTCACAAGAGGATGGGGAATCCTTGTATGAAACTTGGGAACGGTTCAAGGAGCTACTAAGAAAGTGTCATCATCACGGTCTAGCGGTGTGGCAACAAGTATCCACTTTCTACAATGGGTTGCTGCCACACACAAGACAAACACTTGATTCTAGCTCTGGGGGACTTTTAGGTAATCGTCGCCCAAATGAAATATATAATCAAATTGAGGAAATTGCTCAAACCAATTTTCAATGGCACACTCCCCGAGGTAATAAATCTATTGTCCCGGGCGCCCATAAGGTTGATGAAAGCACCTCTTTACAAGCCCAAATCGAGGCCCTCTCTTCAAAAATCAAAAAGCTAGAAATGACAAAAACGGCCTCGGTTATGGCTTGTGAAGGGTGTGGTGGGCCACATGAAAATTGGAGTTGTATGAAAGAATTAGATGAACAAACAGAAACGGTAAACTACATTGATAACAGACCTAGGTCGTCGGGTCCTCCAACGGGTACCTACAACCAAGTATGGCGTAACCACCCAAATCTTGGTTGGAGAGATCCCGGCAATAGTAGTAACCAACAAAACCAACGAACTAACTTTCAACAACCACAAAATTTCTCTCAACAACAAGGTGGAAGAGAAAGGCTTGAAGATACTGTATCTCGCCTTGTCTCCGACACCGAAAAGAAAAACTCGGATCGATTTCAACAATTGGAATCGAATTTTAGAAATCAACAAGCTAGCATCCAAAACATTGAAAAACAATTAAATCAACTAGCTCAAAATTTCTCCGAGAGACCACAAGGCGCGCTACCAAGTAATACCGAACCCAACCCAAAGGCGCAAGTACACCTCATCACATTGAGAAACCGAACCGTGGGTCCCGAGGAGGCTCCATTACCGCCAGATGAAAGAAGCCAGTCTAGCCAAACCACAACTCCACCCGCACAAGAAAAAGCTTCTTTACCAAATCAAGCGCCCGCCAAGACTCCTCCAATTCCGTATCCCGGTAGGTTAAATCGTCAAAAGACCGATGAGCAATTCGCAACGTTCGAAAATTTACTAAAACAATTGCATGTTAATATTCCTTTTATTGAGGTCCTAACCCAAATGCCTAAATATGCAAAATTTATGAGGGATTTCCTCGCTAACAAAAGGAAAATTGAATCATTGCAATTAGTTAACTTAGGCGAAGAATGCTCCACCTTAGTACTCAACAAACTTCCACAAAAGAAAATCGACCCCGGAAGCTTCACAATTCCTTGCTCGATTGGGGAATCCCCCTTTCGTAATGCATTAGCCGATCTTGGGGCTAGCATTAACCTCATGCCCATATCGATGTTCAAATGACTTGGCCTAGGAACAACAAGCCCTACAAAGATGAGCATACAACTCGCCGACAGATCCGTCAAATTCCCACAAGGTGTCGCTGAAAATCTATTGGTAAAAGTTGACAACTTCGTCTTCCCAACCGACTTTGTCATCCTAGACATGGAAGAAGACACCGATGTCCCTCTCATCCTTGGGAGGCCATTTCTAGCCACCGCCCAAGCGGTGGTGGATATGAATGACGGAACATTAACATTGAAGTTCGGGGACAAGGAAGTGAAGTTTGAATGTGGAAAAAGAGTAGAGGACGAAGACCCGGTCAACTACATGAAGGTCATAGACTCAAGCTTGGATGACGCTCTCCGACGGTGTAACATGGGATGCGATACATCCCACTTGGGTAACATATGACCAGGCTTTGGGTCTAGCCAAGGACCCTTATAAACGTGGCGCACCACGGAGGCATTCCGCAGAACTATCCTTAGTTTAGTTTAGATTAATTTTTATGTTTTCTAGTTAGTTTTAATTTTCAGGAATAAAACACACTTGAGATGGCAAAGGATACAAGGGAAACTTGAACCAGCACCCCATGCAGGAAAACAGAACCGTCCGACGAAATTCTTCGTTTACAGTAAGTTCGGCACGGGCCGTGTCCGCCCAACACGGCCCCGTGCTGCACAGTCTGCAAAAAAAGACCCAGTTCAGGTAACTGGACACGGGCCGTGTTCACCCAACACGCCCCCGTGTCCAGGCTTCGGTTTCTCTTGATTTAATTTTGTTACTGGCACTTGAACACGGGGCCGTGCCCGGACAACATGGGGCCGTGTTCAGCGCCCAGTAACACAATTTTTTTTTTTGCTTTTTACACCTTTTTACACATTCAATCAACCTAAAAACTTATTTTTGGGACACATTGAGGACAATGTGTAATTTAAGTGTGGGGGGATGCTAAAAACCGTGAATCTTGCAAGTCCTAAATACAAGCCTTACACAAAACTCTATTGGAACCGCTAATCACCCCAAATTTTTTCAAAAATCTTCATTTTTTTACTTGTCTAGGTTTAACTCGGGAAATTCAAGTTCTCAAAAAGGTTATATTTTTACGAATTTACAACCGATAGCGTCGTGATAAAAAGAACCAACATAAGAAAATTATGAAAAGGCATGACAAACTTAGTTAAAATTTGATTATATATACTTGATCACATAAAAATCCATTCCCACAAAAGTGAGTTTTGAGCCTTTATTGAGCATACAATTACATATCATTAGACTAAATGCTCATTTTTCGTTTCTTGTGTGAATAGCCGCTTGGTTCTTACGACTCTAGAACTTGCCATGACGATACATTCCCGGTCCTTACCAACTTAAACCCGAGTAAGTAAATGATGGAGGCATTAGGACTAACCCTTTTTTTTATTTCTACACCATTATTTTTCATTTATTTTACCACCTACCCAAAAGCCCCCTAGTTAGCCCCTTTGAGCCTAAACCTTTTCATTTAATAACCCAAACCAAACACCCTTTTACCCACCAAAACTTTTTTTTATTTTTAACCCTTTATTTTAGTAACGAGTTCGGTTTTTCGTATGACTTTTCAAAAATAACTTTGTTTGAATAATAGCTTCATCAAAATAAAAGTTACAAAAATAAAAAGTTTTACGAAAACCGACGCTTGTTACGCTTTTCGCCCTTTTTCTACTAACCACTAACCACTAACCCAACCACCTACCTTTAACCCAAGCCTAACCCTTCACCCACAAAAGTCCTCTTGATATTTACAAAGGTATATAAGTTAAAAAGGAGGAGGATTGATTGCTTGGCAAGCCTATGGTAGGAGTAAGTTCCATGCCGCTCTCGAGTGATCCACAAAAATACATCTTCGGCCGAGTGTTGAGTGATCCCCGTGAGGTATGTGAACTTGTATATAGATAGAATTTTAAAGAGGCATGTTATGCCCTAATAAGTAATTTATCTTATGAAAAGTTTTAAATAAATCATGACGAATAGGATTGTAAATAAATAAAAATAAAACTAAATAAAGAATCTTGGAAATCCCGACACTCTATGACAAGCCCAAAAAAATCTTCTTCTCTACCCATTCCATTTGGGTGTGTAATAGCCACATATTAAAGAGTTTTGCTTGAGGACAAGCAAAGATTCAAGTGTGGGGGTATTTGATGTGCTCAAAATGCAACATATAAATTTCATCAATTGTGGCATAAAACTAACCTTTTTTTAGTACTAATGTTGGAAAAAGTGTGCTTTTGTCTTCCTTTTGTATTTTCAGGATTAAATGAGCTCAAATTAACAAAAGAAGCAAAAAGACATCAAAATCTAACATAAATACAAGAAAAGGAACAAGACGTGACATGCCCGACCCCATGACAGCATCTTCCCAAGCAAAACAAGACAACAGAAGACTGAACACGCCCCGTGCCAGCCAACACGGGGGCGTGCCCAAGTGTCAGCAGAAAAGACAAAGTGGTAGAAACTTCTATTGCCCACCACGGGGTCGTGCTCAGCGGACACGGGGCCGTGGTCAACTATAAGATTCGCACAATCCAGGCAAATCTTCATAGTACAAAGATTCTTCTGCACACGGGGTCGTGCTCAGCGGACACGGGGGCGTGGTCAACTAATAAGACAAAGCTGCATTAAATGAAGAAAGAGAAGGATGTGGACACGGGGCCTTGCCCGAGCTTCTGTTCAGCCTATAAATAGGAGTGCTTGGCTCAAGCTCAAACCATCCCTTGGCACACCACCTCTCTCACACTTCACCCACCACCCACCACCACCATAACACCATCATCCACCACCATCATCCATTGTCCATCATAGAGTGTGTGAGTCGTCTCGGGATCCAAGATTGATTGTAAGAGTTCTTGAGAATCAAGGCCATGTTTGCCTAAGTCTCTTACATCACTTGGTGAAGACAAAGTGTCTAGTGTAATACTTTTTATTTCTAATCTTTTCGCACTTTTTACTTGGTTTTGTATTAATGACTTTAATAACTAGTTTCTTATGTTGAAGGTGATCTTTCCTTATCGTTTGTCCGTGGTGTCTTGGCATTATTTTACTGTCTATATAAAATAAAAGATTTTCACCATTCATATCTCCACGGTCTATATGGAGGTATGTTGGCTACCTGGTCGGGGGTTAAGGGAACGGTTTGGTAAAGGTCTTGCCATTGTTCAGCGTTTAGAGGTCCTGCAATGGACCTGGGTCAAATTTAGTAGGACCTCCTTCAATACTTAACGGTATTGGATGGCGGGGGTCTAAACTCTTTGATCCCCTCATAAGTTAACTACTGTTAATACTATAACCCGGCTATTTAGGATTGTATCCCTGCTGACTCAGACTACTTAGTCGAGGGTAATGTCACCTCCAAAAGAGGGGCCTACCATAGTTTGCATTAATAACTTAATTAATTATCTTTCAATAATCCACCCTTTTAGGATTGTATGCTTGCTTACTCAAACTACTGGGGTGAGGGTAACGTCACCTTCAAAAGAAGGGCCTACTACAATAACTAAGATAATATCTTAAAATAGTGCAAAAGTGCGGAAATAATCAAAGGTTACACTAGATACGAGTCGGAACCAAGTGATTCATCTTGTCTATCTGTTTTTTCTTTTATTTTTATTTTCAGCATTTTAGTTAGTTTTTAGTTTTCTCAGTTTAAAACATTTTTCTAAACTTTTTGATTTGATTAGACGTTGAGGATAAACCGGTACTAAAAGCTCTTTTGTCCTTGGACGACCTCGGTATCTTGCCAACACTAAACTACGCTCACGATGGGTGCACTTGCCCATATGTGTGTTTAGTGTTAGTAAAATATCGTGTTTTATAAATTTAAAACTTGGCTAAAAATAAGTGTTAAAGGGGCTTAAAATATACACCTAATATATATAACACTTCACACGCATCAGTCCCAAATATGTGAAATAAAATGAATTGGGCATTTTCAAGTTTTAAATGATCCTGTTAAATTTTCCGCTGCCAACATAACAATTACCACGGATTTCTGTCCCACGGCTCCTGGACCGGGTAAAAACGGGACGGGGGCCGTGACAGAAAAATGTGGTATCAGAGCCACTGATATAAGCCAATTAAGTATTTAGAAATACTTAATTTTTCTGATTGCCATTCTGTGATTATGTGAAAATTCAATTTACAAAGTTTTAACTTAGAATTTTGTGTGTTTCTTCATGTATGCTAACAGCATGAATGAACTATCCGAAGCACTTCAAAACTTTACTATCCATAGCACAGATATGGATACCACTGATACCTTCCTTGGCTACCAGGCTGATACTGAAGAGCCAATGGTATTTCAAGCCCAACCTTAGGAGAAACCAAAACCGAAAAAGAGAAGAAGATTCGTGGGCTGGAGGCGTGTGTGTAGGAAGAAACCAGCGACACAAAAAGTTATAAAGACTGAGGATCCAAAGGATAAAGGCAAAGGAAAGGAGATCGGAGAAAGTTCCGGGCAAGCTCATGAGATGCCATCATGGGAAGAGCTGGATCGTAGATTGGGACTTAGTGACCTCATCGGACCTGCCGATGAAAACCTCTTCAATTACCCAGTTGAAGCACAACTTCTAGTTAATCTGGAACCTGCTATTCCAGATCCTATTATCGACCCCCGACCTCTACAAGAAGAGCTAGAAGAATGGTGGACAACCGACTGGCAATTTCAGAATCTTTTAAATAACCCTAATACCTTTTTCCCTCAATTTGACCCTGAGCCTCAACTACACCCACCAATGAGTACCGAGAACTTGGCTGAACTTCGTCACTATGGCGAGGAGCTGGTGGACGCAGGAAATAGAATCCGAGATGTGGGGGAAAGGATATCATGGAAATACGACGAGAGGGAACGTCGTTTCTGAGATGCCAGCTGACGGGGATGGTGACTGTGTGGTTGTGCGGATATGTGTTTAATAATAATATAATAATAAAAATATAATCATGTAAAATAACTAAAAATAAATCTTTGTAACATATTTGGTAATGTACGGATGCATATTAAAATATATAAATTTGGAAGTCGAAAAATCGACAATTTTGGCTATATGTGTTGACGTGATTATGTGAGATTGTTTATTATGCTTGGTTGTTAATTATTTTGTGCTTATAAGTTATATATATTAATTACCAGAAGGAACACGCTGGTAATGAACCAGTTAATGAAGTTAATCAATCTGAGCAAAACCATGAAGATCAATTTCTGAATAGGCAAGATATAGAGAATATCATTGCTCAGGGAATAGCCAATGCTATTCCAGCAATCATTGCTACTGCCCGAAATCCAGTTGAGCCTCAACCAATTATTCCCAGCAAACGCACTCACGGCGATAATTTCAGTAATAGTATAAATGGAGGCGGCAACATTAATAATAATGATAATGATGGGATGCAAGCCCTATTTCTTAAAAGAATGAAAGCTGCAACGCCTGGTTGCATTTACAAGGAATTTCTTGCCTATAAACCTGTTGAATTTGCAGGCAATGAAGGGGCGACTGCTGCACTGCGTTGGTTGGAGAAAACCGAGGCAGTAATTAAAATAAGTAAATGTACCGAGGAGGATAAAGTCATGTATGCTTCTCACCTTTTCAAGGAAGAAGCATTAGAATGGTGGAATACGGTATTACAAGCTAAGGGAAGTGACCTGGCTTATGCCATGAATTTGGAAGAATTTAAGCGTCTGGTGGAAAGAAAATTCTGCCCAGAATATGAAAAAGAACAAATGGCGAACAAATTCCTGAGTCACCGAATGGTGGATGTTGACTGCCGAGGGTATACTTTGAAATTTTTCGAATATGCTCGAATTGTGCCTACTCTGGCTTCGCCAGAACCGGTACTTATTTCTCGCTACATTTGGGGTTTAATTAGCGAGATCCGAGATATTGTCAAAGCTACGAGACCCCGCACGATCGATGATGCGGTGGAATTAGCCAACACTTTGACTGACGGACTGGAGCGTACGCGAGAAGAAAATAGGAAGAAGAAATTGGCTCAGAAAATTACCCAAGGATTTCGTGTGGGTAATAATTTCAAGAAAAGAGGAACTGGGCAATCTTCCACTCCACCGTTCTGCAGGAACTGTAAAAAGAAACATTTTGGAAAATGTAATGAACCCTGCAACTTCTGCAAAGCTATAGGACATCGTGAAGAAGATTGCCGAAGGAAAACAAAGATCTGCTACAACTGTGGAGAAGTTGGGCATTTTAGACCAGAATGCCCTAAATTGGTCAAACCAGCAGATAACAAGACCAAACCTGCTGAAGGGACTAACAAGAAGAACGCAAGAGCCTTTCAATTGACCACGTAGGAAGCCGAACTAATTCCTGACGTAATAGCTAGTACGTTCCTAGTTCACAACGTTTATGTGAAAGTATTATTCGACTCTAGTGCAAACCAAAGTTTTGTAAATACTTCATTCTGTCAAGCTCTTAAGCTACCTTTAACCAAACTTAGGCATATTTATACAGTAGAAACGGCAGACGGGAACTCTGTTAACATAGATACGATTTTGCAAAAAGAAAATATAGAACTTTAAGGTCATAAATTTTCTGCAAATCTATTACCCATGAATTTAGCTGGATTCGATGTCGTATTAGGAATGGATTGGTTAGTAGCCAACCATGCTCGAATCCTTTGTGATAAAAATTCCATAGAAATTCGTGCACCCACAGGAGAAGTAATTATGATTACAGGGGATAAGCCGCGCAAACCAATGAAGTTCATTTCGGTAATGAAAGTTGCTAGTTATGAACGAAAACAAGGAATAGTGTATATGATTTCGGTAATCATTAGCACTAGGGGTAAGGAACTTAAGGAAATTCCTGTAGTATCAAAATACTCGGATGTATTCCCAGAAGAATTACCAGGATTACCACCAGATAGGGAGGTAGAATTTAGAATTCATTTGATTCCTGGAACTACACCAGTAGCTAAAGCACCCTACCGATTAGCACCCACTGAAATGTTAGAATTGAAAAAGCAATTAGATGAATTGCTCAGCAAAGGATTTATACAACCTAGTTCATCCCCTTGGGGAGCACCAGTGTTGTTCGTAAAGAAAAAGAATGGTTCGATGCGAATGTGTATCGATTATAGGGAATTAAATAAGGTTACAATTAAGAATCGATACCCATTTCCTAGGATTGATGATCTTTTCGATCAACTACAAGGAGCTAGATATTTTTCTAAGATAGATTTACGATCCAGATATCATCAGTTGAAAGTACAAGAAGAAGACATACCTAAAACTGCTTTCAGAACTAGGTATGGTCATTTTAAGTTTACAGTCATGCCCTTTGGACTAACAAATGCTCCTGCAGCATTTATGGACATGATGAATAGGATATGTAAACCATATTTGGATAAATTTGTCGCATTTATGGACATGATGAATAGGATCTGTAAACCATATTTGGATAAATTTGTAATTGTCTTCATTGACGATATACTAATTTATTCCAAAAGTCAGGACGAACATTGTAAGCACCTGCATGCACTCTTAACTTTGTTAAGAAAGGAAAAGCTTTATGCCAAATTCTTGAAGTGTGAATTTTGGCTACATGAGGTGCAATTTTTAGGTCACATGGTGAATCACGAAGGTATTCACGTAGATCCCTCCAAAATAGAAGCAATCACCAAATGGAAGGTCCCGCAATCAGCTACAGAAGTTAGAAGTTTTCTAGGCTTAGCTGGATACTATAGACGATTTATTAAGGATTTCTAAAAGATAGCTGTGCCATTAACTAAGCTAACCTGTAAAACAGTTAAGTTTGAATGGGGACCTAAGCAAGAAGAGGCTTTTAGGATTTTTAAACAAAGGTTAACCAACACCCCAATTCTTGCCTTACCAGAAGGAACAGAAGATTTTGAAGTTTACTGTGATGCTTCTAAGTTAGGATTAGGATGTGTGTTAATGCAACGCAAGAAGGTAATTGCGTACACTTCAAGGCAATTGAAAAAGCACGAGGAAACTATACGACGCATGACTTAGAATTAGGGTCGATAATTTTTGCCCTTAAGATTTGGAGACACTATCTGTATGGAAGTAAGTTTACAGTCTATACGGATCACAAGAGTTTAAGGTACATATTTGGGCAAAAGGAGTTAAACATGAGACAAAGAAGATGGATGGAAATTCTAAGTGACTACGACTGTGATATTCAATATCATGAAGGAAAGGCAAATGTAGTTGCAGATGTCTTAAGTCGTAAGTATCACGAAAAGCAAAAGCGAGTTCGTGCTCTTAGATTAAGTTTACAATTAGACTTAATGGAACAACTGAAAAATATTCAGGAAACAGCAATCAAGGATGATGCTGAAGGAATGAAAGGAAGAATAAAGGAATTAGAACAAGGAGCTGATGGAATTTGGAGATTCCATAAAAGAAGGATTTGGGTACCTAAGCAAGGAGATTTAAGAAATAAGATTTTAGAGGAAGCCTATAAATCTAGGTATACCATGCATCCTGGTAATAATAAGATGTACCAAGATTTAAGAAATAATTTTTGGTGGATAGGAATAAAAAGGATATAGCTAGATATGTATCTAAGTGCCTAACTTGTTCACAAGTTAAGGCAGAACACCTGAAACCTTCAGGGTTACTCCAACAATTAGAAATGCCTGTATGGAAATGGGAACTAATAACCATGGACTTCATTACTAAGTTGCCCAAAACCAGAAAAGGTAATGATGCGATTTGGGTAATTGTGGATCGATTAACCAAATCAGCTCATTTTCTACCCATGAAAGAAACCTTTAGCATGGAAAGGTTAGCAAAATTATACGTAGACGAAGTAGTATCCTTACATGGAGTCCCACTCTCTATTGTATCGGATAGAGATAGTCGTTTCACTTCGCATTTCTGGACAAGTTTCCAAGAAGCCATGGGGATGCGATTAAATTAAGTACAGCTTATCATCCTCAAACAGACGGACAAAGTGAAAGGATGATCCAAACCCTAGAAGACATGCTCCGGGCATGTGTAATAGATTTTGGTGGAAACTGGGATGACCACCTACCCTTAATTGAATTCTCCTATAATAATAGTTATCATGCAAGCATTGAAGTTGCTCCGTTCGAAGCACTGTATGGACGAAAGTGCAGGACTCCGGTCTGTTGGGCAGAAATAGGAGAAAGCCAATTATCGGGTCCTGAAATTGTACAAGAAACCACCGACAAGATCACTTGAATCAAGGAAAGACTGAAAACGGCTCGAGATCGCCAGAAGAGTTATGCAGACAATCGACGCAAGCCACTGGAATTTCAAGTCGGAGATAAGGTACTCTTGAAAGTTTCTCCTTGGAAAGGAGTAGTTCGGTTCAGAAAGAAGGGAAAGTTAAGTCCAAGGTACGTAGGACCATTCCCAATAATCCAACGTATAGGACCAGTTGCCTATCAATTACAGGTACCAGAAGAGCTAGCCGGGGTACATGACGTATTTCATGTATCCAACCTCAAGAAATGACTATCTGACGAATCCCTGGTAGTACCTCTTCAAGATGTAGAGGTAAATGAGAAGTTAAAATTTGTTGAGAAACCACTGCAGATAGAAGACAGAAAGGTCAAGTTTCTCAAACACAAAAGACTAGTACTGGTCAAAGTCAAGTGGGATTCAAAGAGAGGGCCTGAGTACACTTGGGAACTAGAATCAGAGATGAAGTGAAAATATCCCTACTTGTTCCAGTAAATCTCGAGGACGAGATTTTTATAAGGTGGGGAGGATGTAACAACTCTTATTAAAATTACTATTTCTTATTTGATTATGTCCAATAGGAAACCCTAATTGAGACCCCCAAATAATATTGCATGACCCCTAAAATTTTCAGAACAATCGAAACTAGGATCAGGGCCCCTAAAACTCAGGGGGGGTATTCCCTAATCGATATTATCTTCACAGTTCGTTATCAAAATCGAATTTTAGCGAAACGTCGACTCCCAGGCTACAATTACACGAGGCTACCCTATGCTAGGAGGGGTGCCCTCGCGCCACGCGCCAGGCCCTCGTGCCATGCGTGGGGGCCGGTTTTTCAGTATAAATAGAGGGCATTGGCACTTGAAGTTTGGTGTTGGTTCGACGTAAAAACTCGTTTCGTACGTTGAGATATCATCTGTTTACTTCAAAACACACACAGCACGAAATTTTGCCGCGATAACAGGGTAATAACTCGATCACTGCTACGATTCAATGTCCGATCGATAAAAACCAATCCGATGGATGTTTAAGTGCTGCCCGTAATGGGGCTATACTTTGTCATTCGTCGTGAAGGTTTTGATCTCGTGAGTTGTCGTAAAAGTTGTATTAAGTTACTAACCTAGTTTTCTTGTGCATTGTTATTTAAATTAGGTTAATCAGGCTAAAATCAGTAGGCTAAACGCTGCCCGTCTAAACTTGCAATGTGAGTCATTCTCTTTTTATCAAATTGCTTTACAAAACCCTATTTATTTTCAAAGTTATAAATTACAGGGATTAAGCCTTTGTAATCTTCAATTACTGCCGGTATGTGGGGTTTTGTATACATTACTTGATTTTCGTCACCATTGGACAACGGGTTAGCCAATGGGTGATCTGACCATAGTCACAGATACAGTCGAGTGACAAATACCGATTTGGGTAATTGGTTGATAGAAACAATGTAATCACCCTTAATACTGTATATTATAACAATGTGTCATTTTGTGCAACTTGAATGACTCGCCAGTATTTCCCTGCTGATAAAACCTTTTTAAAACATGTTTCAGGTGATCTGTTGTGATCCAGGAGAAAGTGTCGCGTAGCACTACAAGCTTGAAGAAGTGCCTCAATAAAATAAAGAAACATGTTTTTGTAAAACAGGGGATTTTCGTGAGAAATCACCTTTATTGTAAATTATGGGGTTTGTCTCAAATATGTGAAATAAAATAAATTGGGCATTTTCAAGTTTTAAATGATCCTGTTAAATTTTCCGCTGCCAACATAACAATTACCACGGATTTCTGTCCCACGGCTCCTGGACCGGGTAAAAACGGGACGGGGGCCGTGACAACATGTTTGTCAATTGCATGGAGTACCTAATGTTCCATAAAGATACATACCATATATACATATTTACCCCCATTTATGGTACTTTTTAAGAATTTATTATTAGAAACGTTACCTAAATCATTCCCATTTGATAACTGCAGGTATTAGGGGCTCCAGATGAAAAGAAGTGAAAAACAACAAAAAACGAGACAAAAACTAGGATTCTGAAGAAATCTGCAAAAGACACAGATACACACGCGCATGTTGTAACGTTCTGTATTTTCTTCATTATTTTTCCATTTTATTGTAATTCGTATTTCAAATTCAATCCTTTGTTGTCACACCCCAACCGATGGCGGAAACATCGGGACGTGGCACTGAGCGAAACAGATTGTCCAGAAGTTTCCATAACAACTATAATTACCAGATATTAAAGCAACATGTCCCATACCATGTTATAAAAGATAATATAATTATTACAGACAAAATCTGGTCAAGTAGTTCTGTTCCGACAACTCAGATTTACAAATAGGTAGTTTATTTATTGGTTTCTAGGACCCCTTCCCTAGCCTCAATTTCATCACCAGCACAAAGAGCGTCCTAGACTTTTCCTTGCCTCAATTTCACAGCAAGCTAAGCATATAAACAACTTAAGCACTTGTCACATACGTTAAAGTAAAAGTCAATACACATAGTTTAAAGGTGAGCATACAAGTTTGATAGATATAATAAGTTCGAAATTCGTTTACACATAACCAGCACGTACGCATAGTGAAATGAAGCACGTTAGTTATCGACATAGATCTATCGATACCAATGACTGCGGGTTGACTGCCCGAGGCAGTTCGCAATACATGATTACCACTGTAATCCATGCAAGTAATTGTCCTTAAAAACCCCTGCGAACAGGTGTTGAGTCCAAACTATAGTACTATCGTTGCTAAGGCAGGTAGACAGCATTCCATGTGTAAACATAACAAACAAGCATTCATTAAGCCACGTATAACATGCAGTTACGGTTAGCATTTAAATAGTATTGAGTAGTGTGTTCGATGTGATTTGAATATTCGTAACGTATGTAACACCCAAAAGTGCATAAAGCAAAAAGGCTTCGAGTATACTCACAGTGATTGATGGATTGAAGGGAGCGCTAGAGAGTAGGGTTAGCCTGAACAGATTGATAGTATAACGATAAGCGACACGTAAACAATACAGGGTGCAAGTGGGTAGGACAGCAGTTCGATCGGATGATAGTCCGATCGGACAGCCGGTCGTTCGTTCGTGTGACAGTCCGTTCAGACGATCGTCCGGTCGGATGACCGTTCGAGTGGATTGTTTCTTCCCTTGGGAAGGATGTGTTTGTGTATGATGGCTTGACTTTTGAAGTTTTCGTTGTAGCATTAGAAAACATTGAAGTATCTCTACCTTTCAGGTCGGTCGATCGAACGACCGTTCGATCGGGCGACAGTCCGATAGGTTGGGCACTTCAGCAAGAACATGTTGAAAATTGTTTAAGTGTTGAAGTTTCGAAACACCACACGGTCGGATGGTCGGTCGATCGAGTGGTAACTCGATCGGACGGCAATCCGTTCGGTGTCCCCAAAACTCTTGAGGGTTGATTTGAAAGTTAATTGTGGGGCCAAGGTGCAAGTCGATCGGACGACACTCCGTCCTGGTCGACCTATTCATCTTACACTTGGTTGTTTTGATTGTTTGTCATTTTATCGAGACGTTTTGATAATGTATTAAGCAACAGAAACCTTGGCAATACTTGGTACCCCTGATCGGACAGGAATCACCCAAATCCGACCAGTTAACTGTTCGAGACGGTGTTCCATGTTTAACTCGAAATCGGTAGTCTCGTGGATAGAATCCAGATCTTGGACCAACACAACCACAAGAATGAGTAGTAAGTCGGCACAAGCTCCGATTCCATCGGTTCTGAAGGCATTGAGTGTAAAAGAGTTGAAAGAAAGTTGGAAAACCATCTTTCAATCCTTTTCATTGTGAATATGTTTAGATCCATGAAAGATATTTGTTTGTTTATGTGGAAATCGGTTAGATCTAAGTTGTTCTTGGTGGATTGAGGTCAAAACATGAAGTTCTCAAGAACACATGATGACGTCATCCTAGAACACCTTGAATCTTGATGATTTCACGGTTAAAAGTTAAGATTCAAAAGATAGAAAGGTGTAGGAGTGCGTGTAGATTAAGGAAGTACAAGATTTAGGATGAGATCTTACCGGAATCGCGAGAAATCTGAGGAAAAGTGGAAAAGATGAGCTGGTCGGAGGAGAGTTGCCAAAAGTGGTAAGTATGATGGTGATAGGGGGTATTTATAGGGTTTCCCAAAGAGGAATGGGCTGGTCGATCGAGTGGCAGCCCGGTCGAACGGCTGGCCGATCGAGCGGCAGCTCAATCGATCGGCTGGTCACTTGGTCGATCAGTCACTCGGTTCGGGTGTTCGATGCGGCGGGTTTTTCCGTTTCGATTGCGATTGCGAGCGTTACGATGCGATAGAGTTCTAGTCAAATTACTTTTAATCCCAACTACTATATCTAACATACAATCATCCTACCTTTCCTTCGTTTAGCGTTTGCGATTCGATTTGCGATTGAGTTTCGATTGCGTTTCGATTGATCACCACATAAACATAAATAAACATGCATAAGTAACACATAGAGGGCACACACACACATAAAACAATAACCAAAGCGCGTAAGTTCGATTTGCGATTCGAGTTACAATTGATGTCGATTCGTTTAGCGTCAAGTTAACTTTATCGCATTGTTACTTCCTATAGTTTAAAGTCGTAAGGTGATTATCAGCGATAAACATACGATAATAGCGATTAAAACCTCGATTATTAATAAATACTCCACATAATACAGCTAACGTAGTAAAATAGATAGATTCTCTACAGTCAAAGATGTCAAAACAGTCAAACGTGACTTTGACTATGACTTTCGAAACACGGGGTGTTACATTTGTAATCCTAGACTTGATCATAATGGAAATCATTTTTTGTACTATTTTTGTTTAATCATAATTGCATTATATGTAAACAATCATGAAATACGCGTTTCAATTAAAAACCGAGCCATACACCAAGATTATATTTTCTCGGAATGATATTCATACATGTTTATACATTACACATGCTTTCATACACCTTAAACCCTAAAAACATGTTTAGCTATGTGTTTATGGCTCCAAATAACAAACCATGCAAGTCCAAGGACCAAAATGGAAATTTTGGCATTTTGGATGTCCTTGCGGACCGTATAGCTTCACACTTGCGTTCTGCAAGGGACCCGTCTGGCAGATTCATTTTCAACTTCGTGAATTTTGGTATTTGCCTTCTTCTAGCTCACAACCACCTTCATGACACACCCAACCACTTCACCCCGTTATAAATACAACACTCTCACACCTCCAAACACTTTCAACACCTTCTAATTACTTCCGAACTCTCTCTAATCTCCAAGAATTACATGTTTGGGTATATGGTTCTAAGTTCAAAACAGTGAGGGTTGAACTTGTTCTTGCATTTATCTTCTTGTTTTTCTTCTTCTCGTTCCTTGGATAACCTCTAGGAATATTACCACATGTTTACCAAGGTAAACAAAGATGATATATCACCATTTTTGAGGTCCAAGTTAGGATTGTCCATCTTTACTTTGTTAGTTGAACTTTTGTGTACCAAACCAAGTCACCAACAAACTTCCATGTGGAAGGGCTTGTGTTAAGGTTTTGTTCTAGAAACTTTGAGGTTCATATGCCTTCTACACCATGTCTCCAACCATACAATGTTGGAAGCACTCGTCTAGTTATACCTCACTTGGTTACTTAGCAAAATAGTTAGTTTAGTTATTTATTTAATTCTTGTACTCATGACCATCCGGATCATCAACTATGTTGGTGAGTTTATGCAATGGTGAACTCTTGAGATTAGTGGATTACCCTACCTCTAATGCATGGTAAATACTTGACAAAGTACTTAATGATAACCTATGTATATACATATAATACTTGTCTCCAAAACAAAACCATGATATCAACCACTCATGGTTGAACATTATGTATTAAGGTGGAGAATATCCAAAGTGTTAGATTCCTTACTTTGGACATCTAATGAGTGATAGGACTCATAAAAAACACTAACTAAAAATAGTGTCAAAATAAGTATCTAAGATGGGATATGTTTTACGTAATTTCATACTTACAATTTTCGTATACTTTCCAATCTCCAACTCCTCAAACTCGTACTCCTTTGTTTACCATTTTAGGGTAACTTAAGTGTTCCATCATTCAAAACCGCTCGCTCACACTTTGTGGAAATGTTCGCAAACCGTGAGTTCATACTTGACCCATTTTACGCTTGAAACACTATTTAGGTTGCAAAATGTATTCGTAATTAAATACCCAAACACACATATTCAATCAATCTTATGCAAACACTCAATCCTTTAACATGCTTACTTATTATGCTAAATCGTCACACATGCTAGAACAATCTTATGCTATGCTATCTATCATTAACTTTAAAAGGCCACCCTTAAAATGTATAGCGCTATAGGAGTAGCACACCGCCCCTTTTGTTATGTCATTGTTAAGTATTCAATCTTTACGGTCTTGTTCACTTCGGTGATAAGGTTACGCTAGTGGAAACTTTGGGTTGTTTTTTAGCCATTGCATGCTAGTATGATTACATGAATACTTTAAACATGTGGATTTGGGAGTTTATTTATAGTTAAGCTATGTAAAGAAATTAGTACATAATTTGTGTTGACGGATATTTTATACATGTTGCAAGAAATGTCTAATGATATATTTACAAGAAAACTACTTAGGGTGGACTAGATACTCATCAAAGTTATTTATGCATTTCTTTATGTTTTAGTCTTGAAACTTGCAAATTGTCGTATTTTCCTTTCAAACAATGTATTGTACTATTTAAATATATGGAAATGAAATTTTGAATTTTAGTTATTGTCGCAATCTAGGTTATGATGCTTTTGAATAATGTATTATGTTTCGCCTAGATAGTTCCGCCATCATTTAGGGTGTGACACATGCCAGGCTATAGGCACAACCCTGCATAACCCAAGTCATTACCAAGAAGTCAAAAACTTAACCTAGGATGGTCAAACAAATTCAACAAATGTTCAGAAGAACAACCATGGCCAAACCTGAAGAAAACAAGTAGTCATAAAGGCATGCATATCCATGCACATTCTGGGCATAGCCATGCATCTATCCCAGAAGACAACAATGCATGGCCATACATTTCACAGATGGTTAAGAAGTCTCGCATCTTCTCATATGAGACAAAGAAGAAAAGACAAAATGGGACAAGGGGGACAAGTTTCTAGAAGATGTTTTCTTCAAAAGTACTATGCACGACCATACCTACTTAGGCACGGTCGTGCTTCACCAAGCTAACCACAAAAGACAAAATGAAGAAGCTTCGAGATTAGACAAGAGTACAAAAACAAAAGATACTTGCACGGCCAGCTGCTCACATGCACGATCATGCCTTGTTAGGCATGGTCGTGCATCTCCAAAATTACCCGACATACCCTTCTAAAAGTTGAAGAATCTTTGTACGTGTGTCTCCCAAGTAGTATGCATGGTTGTGCATATACTTGGCACACCGGTGCATACCTGCTGCTAACTTTCCTATAGATAGCACCTTCATTTCCAAGTTACAAGTGTGCTATTTCTTGGGAGGCCTCCTAGAGTCGACCAAATCCTCTCTAGAGGTTTCTAATGCCTCCCACTACTACCCTTTTCTCACCAAAATAAGGCGCCAAGTAGTTTAGTTCATTAATAAGTAATAAATGTGGGTTGAGGAACACTTTACACACAGTTTCACTTGAGCTTGATCGTCGCACAAGTCGATAATCGTCATTGGTAAAAGTGTTGTTATCTTCAAATGGTTGTAACCTTCTAGCTTTCTCACTCTCTTGGATTTGCTAAACTTATTTAATCTAGTATCTTATTTTCCAAGTTATTAGTGTGTTTATCTTTTTTACTAATTCTTGGTTTATTATCTTTTGTGACAGGATCATTTGGCTCTTAACAAATTAACTTAATAACTTAATTTGACTAAATTAATCTCACTTAACTTAACTAACTAGGGGTGCATATGGCTTCTGGTACCTTTAATCAAGTCCGATATAAGCTTTTGGTACTGAACCTGATCTTATAAGTGAGCTTCTAGTATTAAATCAGATCTCACAAGTTAGGCTTCTAGTGTTGAACCAGATCCTACTAGGGGTTTTAGGGTATTGAACCAGATTCGGGTGACAAGCTTCTGGTATTGAACCAGATCTTGGGGTGATAAAAGCCTTCTAATATTACATCAAGATCCTTACAGACGCTTACAATAAATCACCAGGTCCGTTTGGGGGTAAAATTTAAGAAAGGTTAATTAATGGACGTTGGATAATCCGTTAAAATAGTGAAACTAGTGAGATTGTTACCAAGTACTTATGTCTTTGTTGGACCCGAAAGGAATCACGACCATAGAGGAGCGCGAGGTAACAAAATCAAAGGAAGAACTATTTTGTTATTCGCTAACATTATTAATTTGGAAGGTATTCGCCTCAGTTAATAAAAGGTCCTAACCAAAATCATGACTTTAAGCTCGAAAGAACACAAACTAATAAAGTTATAAAACCATAAATTCAAAATGGCCTTAAACCAGTCTTGTTGTAACATATTATTTACTAGACGCAAGACTAGGGATGGTGGAATGAAAAGCCTTTAAAGCCGGCAACTTCAAATCAGTCTATCAATATGTTGTGACAAAATTGAGGGAAACACGGTAACATTAACAGGAGCCTCTTTCCATTTTTAGTAAAATGATAAATAATAACTACGTATTTTTCCACACTTATAGATTGATTATAAAATATTAACATTAAATAAACAAGGCTTATCCAAAAGAGTCCATTTATTACTATTATAGTCTACTAATCTATCCACAAAATAAAACCGTTCAAAATAATAATGGAAGGTTGAGTAGGGGAAGCATGTCCTGGACGATACTTAGTTCTTATCTAAACTATACTACACTACAAAAGGTTCATTGCCTGTTGTGTATATTTAGTTGAAATAAAAATCAATTTTTTATAAATTTAAAACCTTGATAAACGTGTTCAAAATATTAACTAAAATCACTACCTAAAACACACACTTCAATACCCAGTAGTATTGTCACCAAGTGAGATCCGATTGTTTAAAGCAAATTCTAGCAAGAATTATTTAAACAGCGAGCATTAAGTTGAAGTACTCCACCACGCACCACCCATAATAAGAGGGACAAACGGATGTGGTGAACCGTTGCCATCAAAATTATCTCCAATCATTCGCCAGTGATGAACCAGCAACTTGGAGCCAATATTTGTACATGGCGGATTACTGGCCTTGTATGGTAGATCGATTCCTGACGCTCAATGTTATACCCTAGGGTCTTCTAGTATTCCACCCATTGATGCTTAATGATGGGAGCATGAACGTCTACGATGACTTTTCAAGGATACTCTGAAACGAGCTCAACGGCGCATGGCTAGCTTAGCCAACGAGCATAGGTTGGATAAGCAAGGTGATTTGGTTTTTCTTTGTCTTTGGGACTATCATCAACAGTTAGTATCCAACAGGCCATCAAAGAAGCTTTACCCGATGCAAAAATACATCTGGTTTTCCATGTATCCTTGTTGAAATAGTCCGTGGGAGTACAACAGGTAAAACCATTGCTAGCCACATCAGATATTTGCCCATTCCAACTTACTCCACATGATATATCGGAGCATAGCCATGGCAAGTTGCAAGTATTAGTCACTTGGGAAAATAAACTGTTAGAAGAAGCTTCATGGGAAAATTGGGAGGAACTACTAACCAAGTTTACTGTATTTGATCGTCATGGGTGGCCCTGGGGGTGGGCGGGGGAGGACCACCGGCCAGTGCCCGATATCTCGAATGGCACGTTATTTTATGAAAAAACCTGATATGTATATGTAAAATATTAATTTTAATAGGTTATAGTGGTATACCCATACAAACATCAACATAGGCCCACTTACAAAACTATTTTTATGATTTAGATTAGTTATTTAGCCATTGGCATTAGGTTTAGAAACCTTAATGAGTCCAATACCCAATTTCATTATGCCCTAAGGGCACGTTTTTTCGAGCTCGAACAGTCTACACGAATTCTCAGGGCCGGCCCTGTTGATTTTGTCGTTGAAATTGCATCACAGCTCGAGGGTATTCTCAAGTGGGGAGTAGTTGCTACGGGCCAGGCTTCCAATATTGGGCTGAATGTTAGGCCCAATAGACAGATTAAGAAGCCTGCTAAACTCTTGGATTAAATCGGATTGGGCCAACTCAACATCGCATAATGGCACATGACTAATTACGCATTCTTTTTTCTTTATTTTAGTATGCATGTAGTTGTTAGTGGGCATGTTTATTTAACGTTATGCATGTAGTGGGTTGTGTCAAGTGGGTCCTAGAAATAAGGGAGTAGTGGCGGGATCTATTGCCAAGTCAATGGTGTCTGGCTGTCTGCATGTTTAAATTCCATTGTAATTTGCATTTGAAATTAAAACAGAAAATCATTTCAAAAAGTTCTCTTGTTTAATTCATGGGAGCTTGGGCCTACTCGAACAGGTCTAACATGCATTTCAGAGTGAGATACATTGAACCTGATGAATAATATCTACTTTTTTTAGTAATGTTATTAATTAATTGTTTTTAATAACAAATAAAAAAACTTAACAAGTCACCATTTATGTTTTTTTTTTCTTTTAAATATATATGTATATAGTGAAAGTGTAAAATACAATATTCCTTAACGTATTTATACGTACGATATTATGAAATCGCACGTTATAAAAAAGCATATTGGAAATTGCATGTTGGTATTTTTTATGAAATCGCATGTTGGTGTATAAAACAATTTCGCATATTGGTTTTTCAACATAAATTGCATGTTCAAAATTGAATTCGCACCAGATCGGACGACTGAGATAAATGCGTACATATTGTACGACAAGGACATTTGTACGTTAACCTAACCCTATATATATATATACATAAGTGACCGCTAAAATGAGAACCACCTCGAGTTGTAAGAACCGTGAGAACTTTTTGATCCGGGGCGAGGTGGACCAAATTTTTTTTTGATAAACGTAGATGCGTGTATTATAAACACATTTGTAAAAAAAATTCAAAAAAAAATGTCGTGTGTGTAGTTTTGAGCACCACAAGTTTATGTTTACGGGTACCGTAAATTTTCCGGTAAGATTTCGGTACCCGTAAACACAAACTTGTGGTACTCAAAACTACACACACGACATTTTTTTTTATTTTTTTTTACAAATGTGTTTATAATACACGCATCTACGTCTATGAAAAAAAAATTGGTCCACCTCGACCCGTACGGTGTAGTTCTCACGGTTCTTACAACTCGAGGTGGTTCTCATTTTAGCGGTCCCTGTATACATATATATATAGGTAGAGGATCATGTACATTAATCCAGAAGTGTGAGAAGTGTATTATAACACTATATAACACCATATAAACACCGTATAACAATATGTAACACCATGTAACACTATATAACAAATATAACACTATAGTTTGTCTGATAGCATGTCTATGATAGTTGTATAGTGTTATATATTGTTATATATTGTTATATAGTGTTATATAGTGTTACATAGTGTTACATAGTGTTATATGGTGTTACATAGTGTTATACGGTGTTTATATGGTGTTATATAGTGTTATAATACAATTCTCACACTTCTGAATTAATGTACATTATCCCTACTCTATATATATATATATACATACATATATACATATATACAGGGCAAGTTTCATGCGAGAACCACCTTTATTGCGAGAACCAATACCACCCAAAACCCAAAAAAATCTAAAAACACACAAAAAAATTTATAAAAAAACGCTACTTTTTGTCATAAAAATTTTTTTTGACGAAAACTAACGATTTTTTTATAAATAATAATTTTTTTGTGTATTTTTTAGATTTTTAGGTGTTTTTGGTTGTGTTCACATTGGTTCTCGCGGATCTCGCAATAAATGTTGGTTACTAACGGACCTTCTCCTATAAAATCGGGTCATAAGAGCATTCACACACCTTACACTAAAATCTGTGAGAATGGTTTTTATATTCTAAAAAGTGGTTGTATGTGGTTGTGAGGGGATGAGAGATAAAATGTTACTGTTCATTTGTATATTTAGGCTAGATGGTGTGGTTGGAGCCCACTTGGGGCTTTATCAGGCCAACTAGGATTCACGTCAGCGCCATGTCAGTATGGGGACTTTATCATGCCCTCTTTAATTTGCAGGGTGTGGATGGAGCACCCGTCATGATTACCTAATTATTTATTTATTTAAATATTTATTTTTTTTAAATTAAATGACAATTTTAATAACTAGAAAATTAAAAAAAAAACATAATTTCATTAAAAAATAAAAACACTACAAAGTCATTAAAAAACATAATACATTAGAAAAAAAAAAAAAAAGACAACATACTAAAAAAACACAACATACTAGAAAAAAAATACATATATTTGGCCCGAATTTGTGCCTTACGAGCCTCCAAAATAACTCGATCCTCCTCTGGTAGATGTGACACATCTTTTGCGAGAAATTCCATGTTTTTTTGGATTTGTTTCTCCATTCTCATTTGTTGGTCTTTTTCCCTAATGAAGATTATTTTGTTGAGACTTGCCTCGAACTCGCTCACCTATGACGGGCCATCTGATGTAGTAGAATTTCCACGTGCATTGGCCTTACTTTTATCCCTACCAGTTGGACGAGGCAGCTCTTCTGGTTCTTCAAACTCGTCAGCATCGTCATTTAGATTAATTACTGTACGAGCATCGGACCCAGATGGTTCGGTGGTGGATGTCGATTTGGACCGTTTGGATCTAGGGCGGGTTCGGTCAAACGGTGGTTCAAGATGCCACTTTGGAGATTTGCGAAGAAGCTCCCATGTGGTTACCAACGTAAACATATGACCATGGTACATTTTATAATCACTGTAGGCTTGTGTCATGATATCGACGTTCGTCTACTGTTGACGAGATTAGTATATATGTTTTTGAAATTGCTAACCTTCGTCATCATAGCACCCTACTTTCCCGAAAAAGAATCGGCCGTTCGATAGTCGCCACGACCCATTGCGGCGAAAAACTTTTCACGTATACGACCCTAAAATACCTTTATGTCTTGGTCGTTTCCTATAAAAAATATTATTTACAAAAGCATAAGTTTGAATTACAAATTAAATTTACAAAACTATATGTTTATAAAAGTATGTAAAATTTACCAACAATCTCGTCCTCCGATACGTCGAGCCATGCTTTTGCCAACTCGAACTCTTCCTTAGGCGACCAATATTCGACATTCTTAGGGGTACGTTTTTCGCTCTCATCCTTCTTTTTATGACTTCTTTTTTTTAGAAGAGGTTTCGACTTGTGTTTCGGGAACGGATTCGGTTTGGGTTGTGTTTTGGGTTTTGGGGCATGTTTGAGGGAAAAAATGGGGGTTAAGAATAATACCAGAAAAATGGGGGCATCAGTTGAGATGTGGGATGAGGAGAAGTAGGGTTGTTTGGTGGCATTGGATAATATCCAACCTCACCCGTACGCGGGTCTCGGCGATAGCGGTCCTCTTGCTCGTTGTTTTGCATATTTTGCCAAAACGGATTGGTCGGGTCCAATGGGTTGTTGGGAAACATTATGGAGAATTTTTAAAAAAATGAAGGGAATGGTATAAAAAGTGATGAGAAAGTGAGAGAAATGAGATGAAAAAGTGAAAGGATTGTGGGTATTTATAATGTTAATTTATAAAAAAAGGAAATTAATTTTTTTTTAAAATCTGACCGTTTGAAACGGTCAAAAAGTTCAATGCTTCCTCGGTCCACGCAATTTTTGCTCGTTATCATCTTGGCGCTGCTTCTATGGCGCCCCTATATGGTGTCGGCGGTGTGGTGGGATAGGGCCCCGGGGCGCTATAGCGTCCTAGCTGGCGGGGCTGGCGCCCCCACACTCTCTGACCTTAAAGGAACATTGTTTACCCTCTATAATTTTTTAATATATTTTAAAAGTGGTTGTGAGTGGAGAGAGAAATATAATGATAAAGGTATAAAAAATATTATTTAATTGAAATGAGAGGAAAAAAAGTTGTTTTTAATGTAATTATAAGGTAGAATTTGATGAAGTGGATGTGAATGCTCTAAGGATCTGGGAATGCCTAAACGGCGGCCCTAGCCAAGATCTGACCAGACTACGTTGTCTTAACCGGGTCCGCGCTGGGTTGGTCAGACTTGGTTACGGCGTTCCCCCGGTAACCATACTGCCTCCACACGAGTTGGATCGCTAAAGTAACAGGCGGATGAAAACCGGGGTGCGGCTCAGGATCCGAAACCCCCTCGGTGGGTTTGTCACCATCATTGCCCAATCACTAAGCATAAGCCCAGGGTTATATCCATCCTAATATGACACAAGTGGGAATTCAACTTGAGTCTTCATTGAAAAACTCAATTCTCCTACCACTAGGCCATAAATGGGGGATACAAGTATTTGGGTTTTAGGTGAGAAAATCTTGATGAGGAATCACCATGACAAGTTTCCTTAAATTTACTCATTTATTAGGACACTTATTTTTAGTTTTTGCTGAGATTCTAATAGTTTTGGAATATTGTTTGATCTTTCAGATTGATTAAACAACTATATTACGTTCATTGTCAACAATGATTCAAAATATTTGCTATTACTAGATAAAATGAACACACCAAGATACGGATACGGAAATTCACAATTCTGAAAAAATAATCATGAGCGTCACGGTGTAAAACTCCGACAAAAATCATTTAGACTAGCAAACAAACTCTGTCCTTCCTGTCTTGTTTAGCACTTTCTAGTTTGGTTCCAGGTGTCTGGTCAAAATTCTCTTATTATTTTTAAAAAGTCGTAGTTTTGGAAAAGAAAAAGTAGGTCAAAATCAGTAAATCACTAGCACGGGCGTCGTTTTCACAAAAAGTTAAAACCGTTACTGTAGTGGTGGTCACGGGTATTTAAGTTCCACCTATGGTAGGTTCGAGTGAGTTTTTCCCTTTACGAGTCTGGATGATAGGTGTTTTTCATTGAGTGGTTTAAAATTGGGGATCTATTATGCGAGGGGGCTCTCTAACACGGACACGGTTAAGACAACGTATGCTAGACATCCGAACATTCACGAATAATTCACAACTTTCAAAAAAAAGGTCAAAAGTTCAATGACCTCCAACTCAAGTGGTAGGGGGACTTGAGTTTTTCTATGAAGACTCAAGTTAGATTCTCATTTGATGCAAAAAAAGAGTGAGTCACTGGTGGACAATGATAAGAAACCCAGAGAAACCTGGGTTCGATCCTAAAGCCAAACGAGTTTTACCGGTAAATTATTTAAAATACATATTTGAGAAATATTAATTATACAATAATAAAAATTAATTTAATAGTTAAAATTACTTTTATATAACAACAAAATATATATTTTAAATTAAATACAACCATGCCAAATCATGGCTACATATGAACTCCAGTTAAATAGCCTAAATCATAGAACCAACAAATAAATATAAATCTATAAAATCGTTGTGTCTAATAACATGTTCATTGCTAGCTACATGTGTGCATCCTCCCAACTTGTCTAATTTATATATTTTGTTTTCACTAAAGCCCAAGTTCCGATTGGTTTGTACTGAAACATGAGGATTTTTTAAAAGCAATGCGTTTCTACTCTGATCTCGTTATTAAAACTCCCACTAAAACTGATTATTAGGGAAAGAGGGGTACTCACCGAGGAAGATGCCACCACCCGCCGCCACGGCAACCACCCGAAAACTATCCGCTAGGCGATGAAACCAAGGGTGCTCACCAACCGAGTACCCACACTCACAGCTCTCGATCTCTCTCCTCTGCAACACACACACCACTCTCGAATCGGTAACAACCACCCGATCTCAATACCCGAAACCCCCTACCAAAACTATAGGCGGAGATGTTGCCGATTGGGTAGGAGGTACACGGTCATAGTACCCATTGGTGCCCCTCCCTCCCTCCCTCCCTCCCTCCCTTATGACTCTGTATTTACATTAGAACAATGGAAGAAAACTACTACAATTCCAACATAATTAAAATAAAAGTAACTATAACTAATAAACCATAAACCTAAACAATAAACAAATAAATCCTATATAACTTCAACTCAAGTAATCTTTATGTCGATTTTTCTATTTGAATTATCTGCTCCAAATCAGTGGCGGGTCAAGAAAATCCTTATAGGGGCAACGTTTCAAAAAAATGGGCAACGAAATCGAAAAAACGTCAATTTTTTTTTTCCAAAAGTTACACTACCGTTGGAGCGTCAAGGGGCAACGGGGGTTACCCCTTGTTACAAGGTAGGTCCGCCACTGCTCCAAATTGTTTTTAAATAGTTCTTTGGTCATTGAAAATGATCGATTCTGCAATAACAATCATACATAATTGAGTTGTACATTAACAAAAATTCAATCTTTATACTCTTACCAGAAAACCAACAGGAGTTCGCAAAAATTTCTAAATCAATAGCTTATTCTAAATGGTTGGTGGCCATGGTTGTAAAAATCCCGACTAGTCTCCGATTAGTCGCTGATTAATCACTAATCGGTGGTTCACTGATTAATGGCCGATTAATAGCTAGGCAGTCAATGACGGTCCTATTCTGGCCAAATTTTGGCAAGATTCCAGCCAAATTTTGACCAAACCATATAAATTCCTTCCAGTTACTTAAAAAATGGGTTAATGAGGGGTTAAATCATGTCTACTTTAAAAAACTACATATAAAAATGTGTGTGTGTATATGTAACTAAAAATTACATATAAAAATCTCAATCCGATTAATTCCGATTAATCCCGATTAATCCCTAGGCGGTACCCCATCGCCCGACTAGCGCCTAGCGATTCTTACAACACTGTTGGTGGCTAATGGAGACGTCTTTTAGAATTAAAAGTTTAAAATGTGAGAGAGCTTTGGGAAAATAACATGGACCGGAGACATCTTTTTTTTTAATGGATCCAAAAGGTTGGAGGAGAACCTCAACCAAACGAAAGACAAGTGGGTAGAGAGAAAGGCTTGTCCATACAATAAATTCATGGCTTGCAAACCTCCGATCTACGACGGGGAGGTTGATCCGATAGTATGTCAACAATGGTTGAGTGACATCGAGGGGGTGTTTGAAAGATCCCATTGTGAAGTAAGCGATTTCGTAGCTTACGGAACGGGTCAACTAAGGGGTCAAGCGAAAAACTGGTGGGATAATTTGAAAAAGGAGCTTGGGGTTGAAGCGACGAAGAATATGACATGGGATGAGTTTAAGGCACCATTCCTTAAACATCACAGTCCCAAAGCTGTCATTAATAAAATCAAGGAAGAATTCATCTAACTGAGGAAAAAGGGTGAAACGATAGACAAGATCACGGGTATCTTCCTTGATAAATTAAGGTTCTGTGACGAGCTGGTGACGACTGAAGAACAAAAGATATACTACTATTACAACATGCTGAGTGCTGAATATTGGGAGTTCATGACTCCCTCAAAGTACGAGACTCTCACCGAGATTATAAACATTGCTCGGGAACGAGAGATAGAGTTGAAGAAACAAGTTGAACGGGGTGAAAGAAGGGAACATGATGTGAATCCGAGCCCTACAAAGAAAACAAGTTGTGGAGAGGAGGCATGGGCGAATGGTAGAGAATTAAGTCAGCGGAATACAAGTTTTAGAAGCTGGAGCCCGTTTGGCGGTCGAAGGGATGGATGTTATCTTTTTGTAGACAACTGTATAAGCTTTTTGTAGACAATGCCATCTTTTTGCTATTTATCCTTTGCATATATTAGATTTGCATAATGATATGAAATTTTGGAATGTGAGGTTATGTATGCTTACACTTGTTGTATAAGAAAATAATGTGTACTCATCTTTGTTTTAGGCAAATAATCTCAAACCTGCTTGAAAAAAAATCCAACAATTGAAATACTTAATGATCATGTTCCTATGTTTGGTCCACTCCCCTGTTATGTCAACTTTTTTACTTCTATTCATGCTAAACATGTGAGATTAAATATATTAATATTATAATATATAATCTTGTAGCCATTATAATCATTTATATTATATAAATCAAAATATATTATTAACCTATTAATAATTAGTTGGTAATTGTTAATGGACCATATTACCCTTATTAACTAATTAGGTTTCCTCTTGGGTGTATATATAAGGAAATTATTAGAGAAATTAAGGGTTACACAGTTAGACAATTACACAACCCTCATAACATCATATTCTCGGCTCCCTCTCCTAACTGATTCCTTCCCTTGTTTCGGTTCATCACCATCATAATCTTACACCCTAAGGAGGAACCAGATCATCCTGACAAGCATGTCAAACTCAATGGTTGCATCTCTGACTGGATTCTCTGCTGGCCTGTCTGCTGTAACAGGTATGTTATTCATGTTTTCCATTATGTTTAAACAGAACTGATCAACATGTGGTATCATGTCACACCCCGATATTTCCATATATTACCGGTGGGCCCGGTGGGGAGTATCGTGACATAGTTGATATCATCATGGTCAAACATACACAGAATAGCACAGCGGAAGTCTTGGAATATAAAATATTATTACAAACCCAAATGTCAGAAAATAACAAAGTATTTATTAATGACGAGTCTGTAATATCAAATCCACAGGAGGATCATTACAGAATGTATAAAATGAAGTTTAGCAGACTTTAAGGCATCTTTAAGGATTTGCAAGATCCTCTATTTCGACACCGAGCAATCCCCCAGCCTATTACGAATAGTACCTGCCACTTAGTCTTTAGAAAATACGTTAGTTTTCACTAGTAAATACAATTAACAGACTCATTTTAAAAGAGTTTATGAAAATTGATTTAAGTGCACAAGGCACAAACCATTTATAACTTGGGACAATCTTTAATAAAATCTTGTATGTTGTTTCACATGTTTGTCATACATATGGGGCCGGTTTGGAAGCCGGTCATGATTAACCGACTCACCACTTACAAAACTCACGAATGAGTGAGCATTTGCATCTGTCGGGTGTATGCCTACACCCCGTGCATAGGTCGTGGCCATATTTAACTTTAATGAGCCGAGGATATCCAGGACACGGTCGTTAACCCCCAATGTTTATGTTATCAAACAATACAGATTAAAACGGGTTATGCGGATTTATTAAATCACAATCCGACTAAATAATCCCATACCCGACCAAGCGGTATTATATTATACCGTATCCCAAGCCCGTATAAGGGAAAATAAGTTAAAAGTATTTACCTGAGCTAATACTTGATTCACAGTAAAACAACTCAGTCGTATCCAATCTATCTAAATGCAGGTAGCTTTTACCGGGTGGCTCTAGTCTGGAGTGATGGTAATATATAACCAATTTAGAATGCTAACGGTCTTATTTAAGTCGTAGACTTAGACCTGCTAGCTTAAAATATCTAGAACAGTACGTTACGCTAGATTAAGCGATGACCGGAATAGAATGTGATTTAGACCCGACAAGTTTGGATACTTGTCTAATATGGGTAAAGTAAACACATTCTGGATTTTGAAGATAAAATGATAAGGTTAAACCCGTTTTGGTAAACTTACATAAACTAGTTACATAAGTCTCACCGTACGCGTATAAGCGTTAACGAGTAACCAGATGAGTCATGAACAACTTCCATATGCCAATACACCATAAACAAGTTATAATATCAGTGGGATATCAACTTGTATGCCCGTAAAGGTTTTAAAATCAAACTATGCCCCGAAAGGGCGTTTTGGTCATTTAAGGTCGTATAAAAGGATCTTGGGTACAATCTGATGTTATGATCATAAACATTCTTTTAAAATACTTTATTTATGATATAATATCAGTATGATATCAAACATATGTGTGTTTCATAGTTTAAAACCAAACTATGCTCGATAGGGGCATTTTGGTAATTTCACACATAGTTTTGAAGGCTAATTTGGGAATCTGAGTTTATAACATATACCTACTGTAAAAATATATTTAAAAATGATTTATAAAATCAGTAGGTAACAAGTCTTGGTTGGTAGTTATGGTTTAAAACCATACTACGCGCCGAAACGGCGATTAAGTCGCTAAATGACGATATATGCGATCTTTTATGAAAACTGATATTGCGGTCAGGATGATATGACCAAAATATGTTATTTAATATGATATATCAGTAGTAAAAAGGTTTCGTATGATAATCATGCTTTAAAACCATTTTAGGTGCCAAAAGGGTATTATCGTCATTTGAAAACATAATTCAAGAACTTGTGCATAAACTCAGTTTATAATCTGAATTGATATCCCAAATTATCCTAATTATGATATTAAATCAGTAGGCAATGAGTTTGGTATAAGGAATTATGCTTAAAACCGATCTATGCGCCTAAGGGCATTTTGGTCACTTAAAGCACAATTCACGACATTATACGCGAACTCGGTTTATGATCAGATTTATAACATCAAAATATGTTAAACATGTTAACATATCAGTACCTAAGTTTTTTGAAAGCTTATTGGTGTCTAAAACCTTATTTTTGCTAAAAAGGGCATAATAGTCAAAGTATGACATATTAACGGAAACTTGCATAAGACTCGGATTACTAGTATGATCATGTAACATAATCCCAAAGGGTTATGCTACATTATAATACAATCATAACGGAACCTATAATCAATAGCATACTAGTCTAATTCGGCTTATAACCAAAAGTTGTTGGGATTGAACCCTACCAGAGGAACAGATAATGTAAAGCCAAAACCAGGTCACAACAGTGGATTCACAATAAGCAGCGGTTTACACTTTGCTCTCCCCTTGAAAGTGATTTATAACAACTGATGGTCTCTATCTGCTGCTCATATTCAACTACTGCTGTCCTTTCAACTGCTGATGAAAACCCTGAAGTATCCAACACTGCTGGTCCTATCTACTGATGACAAAGCACTGCCCAGTCAAGGACTGATCAACCTTGAGGAAAGCACTGACATAAAAGGAGAGCAGCTGTTTAGTAAATTGTTTGTTTTATGTATAGTCAGTGGTTAGGTTAGCAGTGTTTGTGTAAGGACAGTAGATACAGGTTGTTAGGCTGTTAGACGTCGCTTTCATGGTGACGTCAGCTGAGATACCTCAGTGGTTTGGTTTGCCTATAAATGTAACAGTGCCCTGTACTGTTACATTGGATTGACTGAGTGAGTTCTTCTCCTCATGTCTAATCCTTTCATCTTGTGTGCAACCAACCTTGGGGCATCAGGCTGAGGGGGAGTATAGTTTGTAAGCATGACTGTAATCCTTTGCTTTAATCTGTAATCTTTTGACTCTATGTGAAGCAATTGTGTATCAAACTATTTCCTCTTTTGATTGTGTTTACAAAGTTTGTTTTCATTTCCACTGCACCTAACATGTTTTCATATTCATTGATCATTCATTTCAAACAAACAAACACTATCATGAGAGCCTCCGATCCTAACAATTGGTATCAGAGCCTGGACAGTCAAATTCGATCTAACAATCAATTTGACATAACCGTTCGGCTCAAAATTCATTGATACTAAGGTTGGTTCTATTTAGTTGAAAAACAGAGTACTGTGTAAATCATGTTCAAAATGGTTATTCGAAAACTCTGTAAATCAACCAAGATGTCATATGACACACAAATTTCACACAACAAGTAAATTCATGCACAAGACACTCATGGTTACTAGATCTAAAAGCAATATCTGTTAAACCATGAGATTATTCTTATTTTCTAAATTGATTTAAACTGTTGATGTGAAATATGTGATGTTTTCATTAAATACTAAAGTACAAACCTCAGATTAACAAAACCTATGTTCATAAAAGCATTATTGTTTTGTTAACAGTAAAAGAGGGAAATTAAAACTTTAGCCATTTAGATCCTATGTGTTGAAAACAGGTTGAGTTCCTAAAAAGGAAAAAATCAACTATGTTCAAATACATTAAGAAAACAGGGGTCAACATAGTCCGCATCATATGTAATGTGAGATTGGATGAAAAACTTGTGAAAACATGATCAAGTCTCTCAAAACATTACTGCAAAATGATTTTGGACTAATATTCATAAAAACTCAGAAGTGTGTTTATCTCAAAACTTTTAAAGTCAGAAGAAAAGAGTATAAACATAAAACACTTATGAGTCAAAGTTTAGGGTAATAATGGTCAATTAAGCAACTGCTTGTGCTCATTGGTTCAAGGAAGTTCAGGTGACAATTGTGTTCCCAGTGATTGAACTTACAAAAGGACTAGACAAATTTTCAAAGTCATCACATAGAAATTAGATCTACAACAGGATCTTAAAAACTCATGTGTCCATGTGTCCTCATGTTTGCAATCAACTGACACAGAAAATGGTACCAAACAGTGGTCAAAATATTCTACCACTGCTGTCAAACCACTGACCATTTTCATAAAATTTGAGAATGATATGATTATGTCTTCTATTGAAAATACACCAGATCCTTTTTGATACTGTTCTCAGAAAATCCTTTAACCATTTTTTGTTTCAAAGGATTTTCTCAAATAACCAGGATATATTATTCATTTTTTATATATATAATATATTTGAAACTTTTGCTTGTTTTTGTTGGCAATAGTTTCAGCTCCTGTCAGGATGTAATACCTTATTTTTGGTGGTATCTGTGTCCTCATAAATGGGTCAAAAGGAAATGGTACATATGTCATGATCATGTCATACTCAGGTTTGTTCCTAAATTTTTATCAAAGGTTGATTGCAAAGTGTGCTTAAATTACTAAGGTACTCATGTGTTAATTGAATATTAAACGAAAAATGAGTTGCCTTAGTAATAAGTTTTCATCATCTGGGGTACTAAACCACTGTCTTTCAAAATTGACATGTGGCAAAACCTTGAATGAAAATCCTCAAAACTGTTGCTGAAACACCTATTCTTCAGATTTGTATCATCTACCCTAAACACTGCTTTGTTCCAATGTCTGATCTCTAAACACTGTCCACTGCTGAAAGTTAATCACTGATCCCTCATTTTCTTGAAAAGCACTGATGTTCAAAATCAGTGTCTTATCCACTGATATGCTATCCACTGATAGTAAAAATCATTCACTGCCCATAATTTTTACCGTTGTAACTACTGATGCTTGATACGTCAGTGACCCTTAAAACAACTGTTCTCCATACTTCATCCACTCCATCAGTGTTTGACACGTGGTCAGTTTTTAGCCCTCAGATCTTAATAACCGCTACCACATCAGCAATCATTTTTAAATAAAACCCTGCCCTAAACCCCAAACAGGGTTTTACACTGTCGAATTGAATTCCAAAATTCTCTTCTCATAGCAGTTTCCAACCCTTCTTCTCAAAATCTCCGAAATCTTCCTTCGTTCTTCTCCGCAACAATGACAAAATCAAAATCAAAACCTAAATCACCATCACCTTCCAAAGAGGTCGCTCAAACGGCCGAAGAATCCATAGAAATACCATTCAAACAATCTCACAACTATCTGGGTTTACTCACAAAACCTACTGATAATCACACCTTTGACACCATCATTGATACATTATCTGCATCAAAGTACAAAACTTTGTTGGCAGCAAATGCTCCCATCTATCTGCAAACCCAGAGAGAGTTTTGGAAAAAGGCGTCGCTTGAAAAACAAGACGGAAAAGTCATAGCCATTAACTCCTTAATACAGGGTAAAGCAGTTCAAATAACCCCACAGTCGATCTCCGAAGTCTTTAATCTCAACGATCAGGAAGGTAAACTCTCTTTTGAGAAAGCTGAGATGAAAACTGATTTCGTAAACAGGGGGTATGCAGAACAATCAAAGGTTGATACCTTACAAAAAGGTTATTTTCCTTCTGCTCCAAGATTTTTATTTCACACACTTCTGATGTGTGCTTCGAATAAAACAACATCTTTTAACGAAATACCATTGAAAATTCAATGCCTGGGTTACGCTATTTTGAATAATAAGGACTACAACTACTCCCAGGAGATTTTCAATGACATGGTGAAAAACGTTGAAAGTAAAGCATTTTTACTTTTTCCAAGATTTTTGAGTTACTATTTTGAACAAAAATTTAAAAAGGAAAATTTAAATTTGCTAAAACAAGGTGTTCATTGTCAAATAAAAAGCTTAACAAAAGAAACATTTTCAAGGATGATGGCACCAATAAAAACAAAAGCAGGGGTACCTGAGCAGATTTTAGTGGTTACAACTGCTCCTCAGGTATCAGCTGCTGAGCCCACTGCTCCAGGTGATCATAGCAGCACAACCACTGCTTTGAAACCCACACCTAACATAACCAAAAAGACCAAAAGAAAAACATCCAGAAAACCCACCAAACCCAAAACAAAGGCAACTTTGGAAGATGAGATCCCAGAGGAAATGCCTGTGACAACACAAAAGTCACCACAAACCACTGCTGCTACTTCCTCACAGCAGTTGGAAGAAAGATCTCAGCCCATGCCTAAAACTCCTCCTGCATCCTCACAAAAGGATCAGGTTGTAAGCACAGGGACACCACAATATGAAGCTCTGAATCCACTCGGATCCATCTTCCTCAGTCCTGATCCCAAGGACATGTCTCTTTCAACCCCCATCCCCTCACCAATAATAATGCCACAATCCATGCTACCTTTGTTGCATGCAGCTGCTATAGCTCAGACACAAACCAGTTCCTCTCTATCACCTGTCACTGAGAGTATACCCCCACAAGTGACTGGGTCTGATGCTACTACTCCTGCTATCCCAGCAACAACTGAGGAGGTTACACCCCCTGAGTTACAAGTAACTCTCGGTGGTAGTTCAAGTGGAGCAGCAACTACAACTGGTGGATCAACAGGTCTCCAGTTGGCTAGTTGTTTCATAAATCAGACTCCCTTGAAGGCAATTTCTTCAATACCACCAATGTTAACCACTAGTGAGCCTATTTTGACCACTAGTAACATCAAAGGTTTATCAAGTGCTGAAGAAAGAAGTCCCCAGTACCGAGAACAAGGGGCATCAATGGGTGATTTTTGGGACTCTGTTCCTAAGACACACATTGATATAACCACTACTAGTGGGGATTCAGATGATCCTACTAAAGTAGGTGATGATTCAAAATATCAGGAATTGACGGGCAGAGTTGACAAACTTGAAGAATCAGTTGCTGAAATAAAGGAGATGGTGCAAGAGATTTTAAAAGCTCAGAAAGCACAAGCCACTGCTATTCCTGCTCAAGCACCTGCACAACATGCATTTGCTGAAAATGAGTTTTGGAATATTTTTCAACCCATGCTTGAAGCACAGCAACTTATGGCTGACAAAAAGCATGCCAATCAAGTACAAATGCTGACCAACATGGTTGAATCAAGATTTAAAGACACTCAAGCAGATCTCAAGGCTATAAAGGCTAGCATTCAAAGTGCCTCGAGCAAAGTTCCTTCTTCCATACCATTTCTTGTAAACCCCCCTTCAGATAATGCCAAAAAGGGGGAGAATAACAAGCTGTTGGGAAAAATGAATAGGATGGGAATAGAACTTGGCCTTCATGTTGAGCCTGAAAAAGAAAAAGAAAAAGAAAAGCAGGTCTCAAAACCTGTTAGCCAAACAGCTGGTACAGCAGTAGTTACAAAAACTGTTGTCAGTAGCCAAACAGCTGCTATGTCATCAACACACACCACTTTACCACACACCACTACAACTACTGCTCCACCATTATCATCTACAATCACACCATCACCACTGCCTCCTGTCATAAAACAGAAGACAACAGATGTTACAACATCTGTTGTAATGACAACAGTGATTGAAACACAAGTTGTTTCAACCACTGTCAGTCAATCACTGCCACAAACCACTGCTATCCAATCTACCACCACTGATCCACCCAAAACATCATCTGCTCCTTCTTCATTAAAAAGGAGAAGAAATCTCATATCAGATGATGATTCACCACCAACATCACCACTTCCATCCCCTGCTCAAAAGCAGAAGACAACAACTGACATATCAGCAGTTGTAATGACAACAGATGTTGAGACACCAGTTGTCTCAACAGCTGTTAGTCAGTCATCCACCACTGCTCTCACCTTTTCTACTTCACAGCCAAAGCTCTTCAACAGAATAAGAAAGCCAATCACTGCCGATGAGGGTATACATGATCCTAATGCTGCAAAATATCCACTGGAACTTGAAGCTATCAAAAATGAGATGAGGCAATTCTATAAAGAAGAGGATCCTTCAAAAAGAAGATTCTCCTCACTCATAGGCTACATGCCACCAGAGGATATGGATGATTACCTCAAACTCAAGACAAGGCAGGCTAAAGCAAGAGCTAAATTTGAAAGTGAACGTGAAAGTCTAAGCGAAGAAGGCATTGCTAAAAGACTGGATTTCTTCCTTGAAAAGGTAAAGCAGATGGAAGAATTTGCACAGGAACTAATCAAAGAAAAGGCTGAACAACGCAAAGAGCTAAGAAAACAATATCTTGCCTACATTATGAAAGAAAAATTCTATCCTGCTGAAGAAAAACAGTTTGAAGAATGGCCAATAATCGCTCTAAAGCATGAGGCCGAGAGGATTGACAGAATCAAGAATGATCCTACAAAGAAGAAAAATGCTCCAAACTGGAACAAATTCAAAAAGCTCATTGCTGACTTCACTGCTGAGTATAAAATAAAGAAAAGGGAGCTGGTGGATGCAAAAATGGATACTGCTGAAGCCATATCAAAATGGTCAAGACAACAGATTGATGAAGCCTACGAAAGGCTGAAGAAAAGAAAGATAACTGTTTCAGGCACTTCTAAAAAGCAAGAACAAATGATGAAGCTTGAACAGAAGATGGGAAACCTCGACACACTGTTCCGGTCTACTTTTGTAACAAATCAAGAAGAGGGAGAACAGCTGACTGAAGAAGAGGTAATAGAAAAGGAAGCAGAGTACTTCAAAGATACCATCACGAAAATGGGTCTAAAAGAAGAAACCTCAACAAAGCTTCAAAGCCTTTTTAAGGCATTAAACAAGCCTGCGTCTCCAAACACTGCTAAAGACAAGACAGAAGCTGAAAGACAAGAACTTATTGAACAAGAAACTGCAGAAGATATAGCTGCAGCAGACAAAGTCATTGAAGAAGCTTTCAAAAGAATGTCTGAAAGTCTGCAGGTGTTTTCAAGGCCATTATCCCTCAACTCATCTTCAAATAAATCTCTCCCAAGAAATCCATTGGGTTCGAAAGTACTAAAGTGGATGTCTGACCAAAAGACCCATGTATTGACTATTGTCAGATCCAATGGAAATGTGAAGTACATATCAAGGAAAGAAGCACTAGGCCTTAGTGTTCAAGATTTGCAGGATCTCCTTGAAATTTCATTGTGTAGGGATGAGGATGACCAGAGTGCAAAGGAATTTGAAGCTGAATTCAAAGAACAAGCTAAGGCACTCTTGATGAGTAATAAAGATCCTGAATAATGACAGGTTTTGGCATTATCTGTTCCAGGGGGAGATTGTTGGGATTGAACCCTACCAGAGGAACAGATAATGTAAAGCCAAAACCAGGTCACAACAGTGGATTCACAATAAGCAGCGGTTTACACTTTGCTCTCCCCTTGAAAGTGATTTATAACAACTGATGGTCTCTATCTGCTGCTCATATTCAACTACTGCTGTCCTTTCAACTGCTGATGAAAACCCTGAAGTATCCAACACTGCTGGTCCTATCTACTGATGACAAAGCACTGCCCAGTCAAGGACTGATCAACCTTGAGGAAAGCACTGACATAAAAGGAGAGCAACTGTTTAGTAAATTGTTTGTTTTATGTATAGTCAGTGGTTAGGTTATCAGTGTTTGTGTAAGGACAGTAGATACAGGTTGTTAGGCTGTTAGACGTCGCTTTCATGGTGACGTCAGCTGAGATACCTCAGTGGTTTGGTTTGCCTATAAATGTAACAGTGCCCTGTACTGTTACATTGGATTGACTGAGCGAGTTCTTCTCCTCATGTCTAATCCTTTCATCTTGTGTGCAACCAACCTTGGGGCATCAGGCTGAGGGGGAGTATAGTTTGTAAGCATGACTGTAATCCTTTGCTTTAATCTGTAATCTTTTGACTCTATGTGAAGCAATTGTTTATCAAACTATTTCCTCTTTTTATTGTGTTTACAAAGTTTGTTTTCATTTCCGCTGCACCTAACATGTTTTCATATTCATTGATCATTCATTTCAAACAAACAAACACTATCATGAGAGCCTCCGATCCTAACAAAAGTCAACGTAGAAGTCAAACTACGCGACCTTCGGTTGCGAACCGACCCTAAACTTAGAATTGTCGGGTTAAACATGTTTAAATAATAATTACCAAGTTATTAAATATAATTTATAACCTTTGTATTATTGGTTTTACTTATTAATCACAATTCTGCCAAGTTTGACTTTTTAATTAAATAGTTTGACCCAACAATTAACTAAGCAAACGAATGAATTAGGAGGTGCCCTTTTAAGGGTTAATCACCTACCTAACTATGGTCTTATACCCACATTCAATTTGATCAGTGGTTAGACCATTAGAGTTTAAACCTAAAGTCAAAGTTATTTTACGATATCTTGACTTTTCGGTTTTTAAAACATAAGACTGAACCAAGGAGGGAGCCAAGACACTTACAACAGGTCCTAGCTATCTTTTCTACAAGAAAACAAGTCCTAATCAGATCAAGAAGCTCCAGAACTTGAGAGAGGAGAGGAAAGAATGAAATGGGCAAATGAAAGTGTTGAACAAAGGCCTATTTATAGTTTTTGGATATGATTAGGATTAAGACAAGTGTTTGATGGGTTTACAAGATCATTACAGGTGTTGGGGCAGCTGTACAATTGTCTTGAAGCCCAAGGATTCGGTTTTGATTGGTCTAGGATGGAATAGAGTGGAGACCAAGCAAAAATTTGTAACTGGCACATGCTTACGGACCGTAAGGTTCCCAGATATACAGTCCGTAAGGACCTGGTCAGCATACATGAAGTTTCAACAGTTGGCAGTTTTGGCCCCTGCACGCGTATCGTTGAGTTTTTGGCACATCTAACACCCGTTAACCCCATTTCTAAGATCTATAAGGAAGTTAAAGTATATTTAACTTCAACCATGCTCAAAAATATTATGGAGGCCAGTTCGTTCGGTCGTACGGTCGCATTTTCCGTTTAATTACGACGAACGTTCGAACGGACGCGAAAACAATCCAGATTTCGCGACGGATGGTGTTTTTGCATTCCCATCACTAAAATATAATATTTTAATGATTACCAACATTTATGGATGTGCGGGTATGGCCAGAATGTAGAATACGCGTGAATATGCTTAGTTTCGCCGTTTTGACATTTTTAGCCCTTTGAACGCATAAAGTTGCGCGTAATGCCATTTATTGATATCAAAGTCTTGTATAGCCCATATAGGGATTCCCGAGAACGTGACCAAGCATTACGAAGTCTCTGGTTCTCTTAAAGGTTGCTCGAAAGCGTAGTTTCGCTTATTGACGCTTTTGGTCCCTCTAATGCGCAAACTTGCGTGAACCATCATTTAATGGCATTAAAGCCCTATGTAGCCCATACTAAGCATTCTAAAAAGTAAGATGGCACATCAAAGTGCTTTGGGTTTGTTAAAAGGTCATTCAGAGGTATAATTAAACATATTGACGCTTTTAACCTTTCTAACTCGCAAACTTGCGCGTAACTTCACTTATTGGCATAAAAGCCTTTAATAACCAATATGAGGCAGCCCCGAGAACATGATGAAACATAATGAAGCTCTCGGTTTGTTAAAAGGTCACTCAGAGGTAAGAATTAACATGTTGACACTTTTAACCCATCGATGCGCAAACTTTCACGTAATTACGCAAACGGCTCCTCTCGTCCAACAAGTGGCTCGTTTGAGAATACGGACACCGTATAAGGTCACTCAGAGTCCTAGTTTAGACATGTTGACACTTTCAGTCCTTCTATAATCAAGGTTTTTGATTTTGATGAAATTAGTCCCTCATAGTCAACGTTTGACTTTATTAGGGTTCATTACACGTGTCACCACACCATTGGACACGATTTTACGAGGTGTTACATCCTCACCCCCTTAAAAGAAATCTCGACCCCGAGATTTGCTCAAAAAGATGGAAGTAATTTTTGTCGTGTAATGGACTTAATTTCCATAGTACTTTAGGGACCTTTACGGGTATTCCAGTTGACCTATTCAATAGGTACATGCTCCTTTTCGGAGTTTCTTAACCTGTCGATCCTTGATCGATATAGGTCTTTCAATAAACCTCAGGCTTTCATCAATCTATACGCCCTTACAAGACATTGCTAGAGACTTATCAGCTAGGCATCGCTTTAAGTTAGCAATGTGGAACACATCGTGAATTCCACCGAGCTCCTTAGGCAAGTTTAGCTTATGAGCTATACTGCCGTCACATTCGATGATCTTGAATGGTCTTAAATATCTAGGACTCGACTTGTCCTTTATACTGAAATGTATCATACCCTTCCATGTTGGTATTTTAATAGAATCTTGTTCCCTACTTGGAACTTTAAGAGATCTGTGTCTCTCTTTCATATTGCTCTTCTGCCGATTACTGGCAGTTTTCGAACAATTACTGATTCAGATTATCTTATCTGTTGTCCTTAATACAAACCTCAGATCCTGTTAATTGGGTTTTTCCTAATTTCCTACCCAACAAATGGGCGTTGGCTATTTCTCCCAAACAAGGTCTCCAAAGGAGCAGCCTTGATGCTTATATAATTCTATCAGTTATAGGAGAACTTAATTAGGGTGAGATAGTCATTCCAACTACTACCTGGATCAATCTTAAGGAATTAACTACCCTCACAGTTAGTCAAACAAATCGACGATCCTAGGCAGCTAATAACGATTCTTAATCGTTACCTAGTTAGGTTGCAGTAACCAATGCACAAGGGTATTGCATTGTGCTTTCCTTTATCAACAATAATAGTCGGAGCTCCTAAGACAATGAGCTAGGCTGTACAAGCCTTTTCTCATAAACTCATTTGGTTAGCCCTCAGTTCTTCCATTTCCATTGATGCTAACCGATATAGAGCTTCTGTAACAAATACAACTCTTAATAGGGTGTAAATCCTAATTTCATCTTGCCTCTCTAGAGGTCAAACAGGGTAGTTTAACTGAGAAGAAATCAAGTTATCCAAATATGATAGAGGTAGCTTCAATCTTCGACCTTGGTCCACTTACCGACGATTGTGTCATGCAAATGACATATCTGTTTTACGAGTGCACGGATGCCTTAAGTAGAGACGCCTACTTAGGCATTTTTATTATGGATATCTTCTTTGAATACCACTAGCTGACTTTAGTACAATATGACCATTGGAATATCTCAGTGGCCCCATGCATTAAACTTCCATACTGATCAGGCATGGACATAATCTATGGGACGCACTGGGATACGCAAATCCTCATATGGCACTTTTGTCAATCATAGTTGGCACTCGCAGTTGATAAAATCAATGGGGAAAAATAATTAAAATAACATATGTGGTCGTACTCTATTCAAAGAAAGAGTACTCTTAGATTTTTCAGAAGGATTCATTGCCGATAATAGGAGAATCGGTTTCTCAGGTTTCATTGGTAAGTTCTACCTGACTAAGAATCTGGAGTTCTTATGAATATCATCAAGGTTTTGCTAAGCTTATGGTCTATGAAAGACTTATTATTGCCTGTATTAAAACATGACACTTAGTAGAGATTATCATTGGTACATGAAAAGGAATGTACTTGATGACATCATGTACTGCCTTTTGGCATTTATCAGGCGAGTTCAGGCATTTCCTTCCTTAGCTTTTCAAGGCCTAGCTGCACCTTCTTTGGCAGCTTTATGGCATCTAATTCTGATGTGGCCTTACTTACCACAGTCGTAACAGACTGTTATTCCACATGTCCCTACATTCATGGGACTGATGACCAGTTCCTTTGCAGATGTCACACTGCTTTGGTCTTTGATTCATTCGGCACTGTCCCCAGTGTCTTTTATAGCAATTCTTACATACAGGTTTCTTACTGAAATTATGTTGGTTCTTATTAAGCCCGTAATTGCTCTTTTTCTTTTAGATTTCTGGGAGTTATCCTCCTCCCTTGGTTCATCCTTCACAATCAAAATGTGAACAAAGCTCTTTACATGAGCAATTTATTGAGGTTTTGACTGAAATTTAGAGCGAGAAGCATTCGGCTTTTTGAACTGCTTCATGACCTTTTCCATGGCTATTCAAACTGCTGTGTCAATCATAGCTTGGAGACTAACTCCATTAATATTTGAGGTTTATGTTGTAGCATTATTAGCTTTTGTCGCCTTAATAGCATGGTGACTGCTATCCACCTTATTCGAGTTTGCCATACTCGAAACTTGGTACTAACCACCATGTTAAGCAATTGTTAGTCATCATCCTGATGACCCGATATAGATCAGCCCCGGCATCCATAACCGTATAGGCTATTATTTTCCAAACATTCCTAATGAATGTTATTTGAATGTATATCCATTATATTTAGCCTAGGTCACAAAAGGACCATTAATGGAACTTAAGGTTTGGAGCGAGTCCAATACCTGCCTGACAGGGGATCATAATGTCACAACTGTCTTTGTCACAAGGACGATTATGAATAACTCGAAGGCTAGCCTTACATGACTTTTATGATAATTATATACATATATGGCATAAATGCCCGTCGCGAAGGACGTAAAAATTATATGGCATAAAGCCTAGTCATGAAGGACATAAATGATTATATGGTACGAAGGCCTTGTCGCAAAGGACATTTAAATATGGCTCAAATTGGCCTCGTCACAATGACGTTATAAGATATGGCACCAAGGCCTGTCACGGAGGACATTTATCAATTCTGGCACAAAAGGCCTGTGACTAGGAATGTTAACATTTAATATGTTAACTTGTCACGAATGTCAAACTATAGTACATTGACTTGTCATGGATGACTTTAAAACATATCTCATTGTTTTGTCACCAAGGACATTAGTTTATAAGCCGCAATCTTATCGGATTAGGGGCTTCCAGGTTTGAACATAGTCCTTCACCTTTGGACAAGGAGTCATAACTACAACTGTCATTGTCTCTAAAGATGACTTATTTAGCACAAAGGTAAACTAATTGACATCACTAATGGATGTTCATATATCATCATTGCATTTGATGATATCAGTCATGACCACGTTGATCATATAGATTGTTAGGGTTGGGTATAACCCACCCTTTGGATAAGGGATTATGAGGATCACCACTATCTTTGTCTTATTGACAATAGAGTAAAGTGTAGCCCGTAGGCATTCCATCACAAGGGATGTTAATGTTATGATTATCATATTGATGATACTAGTCAGGATCGCAATGATCATGCAGACTATGGGATTTGAGCATGGCTCACCCCCTTGGGCAAAGAATCACAAAAGATTACATTTGCCTGGTCTCAGATGGACAATATAATATAGCCCTCAGGCCATACATCATTAAGGATGTCAGATTTAATCATCGTACTAATGATTTTAGTCATGATCGCATTGATCATATAGACTATTAGGCTTGAGCACAACTCATTACCTTGGACAGGGGATCATAAAGATCACAATGTCAATGTCATAGAGACGTCCTCATATAGCACAAGGCTTTGTCTCGAAGGGCAGTTAGATGGCACAAAAGGCCTTGTCACAAGGATAATTAAAACATAATCAATGATCTCTTGGATCAGTAATTTTTAAGGGTCGAACATAGTTCATCGCCCTTTGACAAGAAGTTTATAAAATAAAACTATCATTGTCATGAACACATCTTCGCCCAATGGCATACATCTTAATTGGATGTTTTGATGTATACTTCATACTGTTGTTTGATAGCCGTGATTCGTATCGATCATATAGGCTATGAAGGTGGCTTGGAAAAGTCCAAGTACTTTTGGAAGCTAGTGTGGTCTCTCAAGTCACACAGCCGGGAATGTTAACATGTTCTTAGATGTTAACAAGGATTAATTATCTTAAGAGGGTTTTACCATCACAGCCATGTTCTTAGACATATAGGCTAGGTTATACCATTAAGAGGATCTTTTGAAAATTTTTAGCTGATCAATAAAGTTCGAGAAAAATTTCAGAACTATTGTTGGATAAAGGACGAAATGAATACCTACATAAATTTTTCAAAACTTTCCTAGACTATTAGGAATTTACAATAGTGCCTTAATCAGGACTTCTAGTAATATATTTGTCCACAGAGGACTAAGAGGAAAAATTATAAGTCCGTATAAGGACTATAAAATATTACAAATTTATATAAGGGTTATAATGAAATATCAATGTCCTCAAAGAGACTATTTCGAAATAACGTATCCCCAAGGGGATTTTAATAAAATAACATGTCCATAAAAGGACTATATTGGTACAGTGTGCACACAAAAGGGCTTTGCTGTACAGATGTCCTCACAGGGACCTTATATTGAAAGATACGTCCTCAATGGGACTTATTAATGAAATAACATATCCTTGAAAGGACTATAATAAAATATCATATCCACAAAGGATCTTAATGTAATAATTTGTCCACAAAAGGGACTTTGATGAAATAATATGTCCTTGAAAGGACTATAATGAATTATTATGTCCATGAGAGGACTATATTGAAGCATCAAGTCCATGAGAGGACTATTTTAAAATAGTGTATCCACAAAAGGGATTTTAATAAAATCATACGTCCATGGAAGGACTGTATTAAAATAGTATGTCCACCAAGGGACTTTATTGAAAATATAATGTCCACAAGGGACTATATTGAAAGATAATGTCCATAAAAGGACTAAATAGCAAATGCCCTTAAGGGGTCTTAAGTCGAAAAAGGTATGTCCACATGGGGACTAAATAGAAGAGATAGGTCCTTATAAGGACTTAAAAGAATATTATGAAAGAAGGATTCTCTAACGCTTTCCTTGCTCCATTTCAGTTGTTTCTCTTCTTTGTTTACCGTACATGGTAGAGATACTGAAGATCTTAATGAATAAGGTAAGTATTTCAATCAGGATCTGTTATATAAGTAGAATTTAAGGATTCAATGGTTAAAGAATGATATGGATCACAGATTGGGTTTTGACTGTTATAATCCAAGTCTGGGATTCCAAACTTGGAGGTAAGAAACAAGGGTCATCGGCAAAAACGGGAATCTCAGGGACCACCTGGTATGGACTCCACTGGTACAGACTTTAAAATTTGAGCCTTAGGGACCTCCGGTATGGACTCTGAAGTCTGATTCCATATCATATAGGTTTGGTTTTAGGAATAAATCCATAAAGGTCTTCGTCCAAACCGGTCGCACGCTTATTCTAGCCGTATTGTGAAGCTTGGCATTCCTTGGCTTCGGATGAGGAAAATCTCTATCAACGGCTTCCTTGCTTGGCGACTTATTTAAAATACATAAAATCGAAAACAATGTTTACTTAGTAGGGATGAGAGCATTCCTATGTTAAGTCTAGACTCAAAAGTTCTAAGGAATATGCTACTGTGTCATTGAGATTAAACACAAAAGACTAGTGTTTAATTCACTCAATGTTGGCTCTGATACCAACCTGTCACACCCCGATACTTCCACATATTACCGGTGGGCCCAGTGGGGAGTATCGTGACGTAGTTGATATCATCATGGTCAAACATATACAGAATAGCACAGCGGAAGTCTTGGAATATAAAATATTATTACAAACCCAAATGTCAGAAAATAACAAAGTACTTATTATTGACGAGTCTGTAATATCAACTCCACAGGAGGATCATTACAGAATGTATAAAATGAAGTTTAGCAGACTTTAAGGCATCTTTAAGGATTTGCAAGATCCTCTATTTCGACACCGAGCAATCCCCCAGCCTATTACGGATAGTACCTGCCACTTAGTCTTTAGAAAATACGTCAGTTTTCACTGGTAAATACAATTAACTGACTCATTTTAAAAGAGTTTATGAAAATTGATTTAAGTGCACAAGGCACAAACCATTTATAACTTGGGACAATCTTTAATAAAATCTTGTATGCTGTTTCACATGTTTGTCATACATATGGGGCCGGTTTGGAAGCCGGTCATGATTAACCGACTCACCACTTACAAAACCCACGAAGGAGTTATCCCCAACATGTGGGTTAATTATATTTTAGCATTTGCATCTGTCGGGTGTATGCCTACACCCCGTGCATAGGTCGTGGCCATATTTAACTTTAATGAGCCGAGGATATCCAGGACACGGTCGTTAACCCCCAATGTTTATGTTATCAAAAAATACAGATTAAAACGGGTTATGCGGATTTATTAAATCACAATCTGACTAAATAATCCCATACCCGACCAAGCGGTATTATATTATACCGTATCCCAAGCCCGTATAAGGGAAAATAAGTTAAAAGTATTTACCTGAGCTAATACTTGATTGACAGTAAAACAACTCAGTCGTATCCAATCTATCTAAATGCAGGTAGCTTTTACCGGGTGGCTCTGGTCTGGAGTGATGGTAATATATAACCAATTTAGAATGCTAACGGTCTTATTTAAGTCGTAGACTTAGACCTGCTAGCTTAAAATATCTAGAACGGTACGTTACGCTAGATTAAGAGATGACCGGAATAGAATGTGATTTAGACCCGACAAGTTTGGATACTTGTATAATATGGGTAAAGTAAACACATTCTGGATTTTGAAGATAAAATGATAAGGTTAAACCCGTTTTGGTAAACTTACATAAACTAGTTACATAAGTCTCACCGTACGCGTATAAGCGTTAACGAGTAACCAGATGAGTCATGAACAACTTCCATATGCCAATACACCATAAACAAGTTATAATATCAGTGGGATATCAACTTGTATGCCCGTAAAGGTTTTAAAATCAAACTATGCCCCGAAAGGGCGTTTTGGTCATTTAAGGTCGTATAAAAGGATCTTGGGTACAATCTGATATTATGATCATAAAAATTCTTTTAAAATACTTTATTTATGATATAATATCAGTATGATATCAAACATATGTGTGTTTCATAGTTTAAAACCAAACTATGCTCCATAGGGGCATTTTGGTAATTTCACACAAAGTTTTGAAGGCTAATTTGGGAATCTGAGTTTATAACATATACCTACTATAAAAATATATTTAAAAATGATATATAAAATCAGTAGGTAACAAGTCTTGGTTGGTAGTTATAGTTTAAAACCATACTACGCGCCGAAACGGCGATTAAGTCGCTAAATGACGATATATGCGATCTTTTATGAAAACTGATATTACGGTCAGGTTTATATGACCAAAATATGTTACTTAATATGATATATCAGTAGTAAAAAGGTTTCGTATGATAATCATGCTTTAAAACCATTTTAGGTGCCAAAAGGGCATTATCGTCATTTGAAAACATAATTCAAGAACTTGTACATAAATTCAGTTTATAATCTGAATTGATATCCCAAATTATCCTAATTATGATATTAAATCAGTAGGCAATGAGTTTGGTATAAGGAATTATGCTTAAAACCGATCTATGCGCCTAAGGGCATTTTGGTCACTTAAAGCACAATTCACGACATTATACGCGAACTCGGTTTATGATCAGATTTATAACATCAAAATATGTTAAACATGTTAACATATCAGTACCTAAGTTTTTTGAAAGCTTATTGGTGTCTAAACCCTTATTTTTGCTAAAAAGGGCATAATAGTCAAAGTATGACATATTAACGGAAACTTACATAAGACTCGGATTACTAGTATGATCATGTAACATAATCCCAGAGGGTTATGCTACATTATAATACAATCATAACGGAACCTAAAATCAATAGCATACTAGTCTAATTCGGCTTATAACCAAAAGTCAACGTAGAAGTCAAATTACGCGACATTCGGTTGCGAACCGACCCTAAACTTAGAATTGTCGGGTTAAACATGTTTAAATAATAATTACCAAGTTATTAAATATAATTTATAACCTTTGTATTATTGGTTTTACTTATTAATCACAATTCTGCCAAGTTTGACTTTTTAATTAAATAGTTTGACCCAACAATTAACTAAGCAAACGAATGAATTAGGAGGTGCCCTTTTAAGGGTTAATCACCTACCTAACTATGGTCTTATACCCACATTCAATTTGATCAGTGGTTAGACCATTAGAGTTTAAACCTAAAGTCAAATTTATTTTACGATATCTTGAGTTTTCGGTTTTAAAACATAAGACTGAACCAAGGAGGGAGCCAAGACACTTACAACAGGTCCTAGCTATCTTTTCTACAAGAAAACAAGTCCTAATCAGATCAAGAAGCTCCAGAACTTGAGAGAGGAGAGGAAAGAATGAAATGGGCAAATAAAAGTGTTAAACAAAGGCCTATTTATAGTTTTTGGATATGATTAGGATTAAGACAAGTGTTTGATGGGTTTACAAGATCATTACAGGTGTTGGGGCAGCTGTACAATTGTCTTGAAGCCCAAGGATTCGGTTTTGATTGGTCTAGGATGGAATAGAGTGGAGACCAAGCAAAAATTCATAACTGGCACATGCTTACGGACTGTAAGGTTCCCTGGTATACGGTCCGTAAGGACCTGGTCAGCATACATGAAGTTTCAACAGTTGGCAGTTTTGGCCCCTGCACGCGTATCGTTGAGTTTTTGGCACATCTAACACCCGTTAACCCCATTTCTAAGCTCTATAAGGAAGTTAAAGTATATTTAACTTCAACCATGCTCAAAAATATTATGGAGGCCAGTTTGTTCGGTCGTACGGTCGTGTTTTCCGTTTAATTACGACGAACGTTCGAACGGACGCGAAAACAATCCAGATTTCGCGACGGATGGTGTTTTTGCATTACCATCACTAAAATATAATATTTTAATGATTACCAACATTTATGGATGTGCGGGTATGGCCAGAATGTAGAATACGCGCGAATATGCATAGTTTCGCCGTTTTGACATTTTTAGCCCTTTGAAAGCATAAAGTTGCGCGTAATGCCATTTATTGATATCAAAGTCTTGTATAGGCCATATAGGGATTCCCGAGAACGTGACCAAGCATTACGGAGTCTCTGGTTCTCTTAAAGGTTGCTCGAAAGCGTAGTTTCGCTTATTGATGCTTTTGGTCCCTCAAATGCGCAAACTTGCGCGAACCATCATTTAATGGCATTAAAGCCCTATGTAGCCCATACTAAGCATTCTCAAAAGTAAGATGGCACATCAAAGTGCTTCGGGTTTGTTAAAAGGTCATTCAGAGTTATAATTAAACATATTGACGCTTTTAATCCTTCTAACTCGCAAACTTGCGTGTAACTTCACTTATTGACATAAAAGCCTTTAATAACCAATATGAGGCATTCCCGAGAACATGATGAAACATAATGAAGCTCTCGGTTTGTTAAAAGGTCACTCAGAGGTAAGAATTAACATGTTGACACTTTTAACCCTTCGATGCACAAACTTTTACGTAATTACGCAAACGGCTCCTCTCGTCCAACAAGTGGCTCGTTTGAGAATACGGACACCGTATAAGGTCACTCAGAGGCCTAGTTTAGGCATGTTGACACTTTCAGTCCTTCTATAATCAAGGTTTTTGATTTTGATGAAATTAGTCCGTCATAGTCAACGTTTGACTTTATTAGGGTTCATTACACGTGTCACCGCACCATTGGACACGATTTTACAAGGTGTTACATATCAGAGCATATGTTGATAAATGAGTTCTGTTTTCGTATCCATTATTCTGGGATTAAAATCTGGAAAACAGAAATTTTAAAGCCTTAATATATCACGGTTGTTTTCAGTTTTAATTGTGCCGAAATCGCTGTTTTTGAAGTAAAGGGTGGTTTATCATGTCACCCAAAACCATAATGGGTAAATTAATGTCCGAAATCTGTTAATAGAAGTCTTAAATTTAAGGTTTCGGATCCCAGAATAATGTTTTAATTTTCTAGGGTTCATCTTTTGTTCTAAGTAAAACTCGAAAGTTCCTTAAGTTTTGGAATATAATCAGGATTAGTGGGTGTTTTTTTACTGTTTTGATCTTAATTTTATCTATTAAAATCTTTGAAAACTGTTAATAGATAATTAGTTATAATTTTCGAAATCTTTGATATGTTTAGATCAGCAATAAAACAGGAAACATTATCCCACAATCCCCAAAATTTCGAGTTTTCAGTTATTATCACAACAACAGTTGTTAACAGTGAACTCGAGACCATCAGATTGTAACTCGAGACCATCAGATCTCGACTCGAGACCACAAGGTCTCGACTCGAAATCATAAGGGTCATCAAATCTTTACAACTCGAGACAAAGGTCTCGACTCGAGACCATAAAGTCTCGACTCGAGACCACTGAGTTTTCGACTAAAGGCTTCAATCTACACCACTCGAGACCGTGGTTGCGACTCGAGATCTCATTATGGAGTCGAGATCTCATAAAACACACTAGTCGAGACCATGATTATGACTTGAGACCAAGGTTGCGACTCGAGACCTGATAACTGACTTAAGATCTCATAACTTAGTCGAGACCTGACTCGAGACCTGACTCGAGACCTCACTCGAAACCTCATTATTTTAGGCTGTTTAATGTGAACTAAAATTTAGCTCGGGGATCCGCGCTAACAGGTGGTTTGCTATTAAATACTTGGTTTTGTAAACACTTAATTAACTAATAAGAATCAGATAACTTTTACTAAACCAAAAATAGCTTAACTTGAATGAGCTTCTGATGTATCATTTCTGGCCAAAGTTGGTTTAAATACATCTATTTATTGTTCAAGTATTATAAAAGCTATATTGAGTATGCATTACAAACGTGAAATGTCTTAATTTCTGGCCAAAGCTGATTTTAATTCATTTATGTCTAGCATACTTGACAAGTGCATAACTAAAGTGATTGTCTCATTTCAGGCCAAAGCTGATTTGTCACGATTATTTTGCACACATACTTAAATGATTACACTTCTGGCCAAAGCTGATTTATCTTCGTTTAAGTAGAATTTTAACTAAGTCTATTATTTTGATGTTAGTAATAGACAATATCACAGCTTCATAATTAAAACGGTCATTATTTATGCATGTCTTAGTATAACATGCCCTTAGATCACATTAGGACTTCTTTCTTAGTATCATAATTTGCTCATCTTATTTCCACTATCAGCACCCAATTGCGGGATTCCACCTTTGACTGGTGATAACTTTGCTGAATGGAAGGATGCCCTCATGTTTACACTTGGATTACTAGACTTCGATTATGCTCTTAGAGAGAATAAGCCAGCGGACCTTACCACTCAAAGTACTGCTGCTGAGCAGATAGTTCATGAAAAATGGACTAGGTGTAACCGCATGTCTCTCATGTTCATGAAGCAATCCATACACCATGCAATTAGAGGAGCCATTCCTGATTCTGAAGATGCTAAAACCTATCTGGCTTCTGTGGAGGCTCAATTCAAAGGAACATCAAAAGCACACGCTAGCACTCTTATCCTCAAGCTGGTGACGACTAAGTATGATGGGAGTAGCGGCATTCGCGAGCACATCATGATGATGCATGACATGGCCAATAAGCTGAAAGGGCTAGATATGGAAATCAGTGATGGTTTTCTTGTTCACTTCATCATCACTTCACTTCCTTCGTCCCATGAAGCATTCAAGATCAATTACAACACTCAGAAGGACAAATGGACGATGAGTGAGCTGGTCGCTATGTGCGTACAGGAGGAAGAGCGTATGAAGATGGATCGCACTACCGATGTTGCTAACTTCACCACCTCCAACTCTAAGAAGAGGAAGAACAATCATCAAAGGAAGGATGCTTCTAAAGTTCAAAAGCCAAATCCTAATACAAGTGCACCTTCCAGCTCTAAGAACTCCTTAGGCAAACCCTATTGCAAGTTCTGTAAGAAAACAGGACATAAGCAAAAGGAATGCCCTGACTTCAAGGAGCGGCTGGCTAAGAAGGGTAACGATTTTTTCATGATACTTGAGTCCTTTAATTTAAATGTTCCTGCTAATTCTTGGTGGTTTGATTCTGGTTCTATGGTTCATGTAACTAACTCTACTCAGGGATTCCTTTCAATCCGGAAGCTGGGAAGAAACCAAAGAACACTTAAAGTTGGGGATGATCGGGAATTAGAAGTGAAGGCCATAGGAACATTACAATTATTTTTGAAAACTGGTTTATGTATTTGTTGTAAGTCCCGAAAATACGGATCAAACAACGATATCAAACAATCACCAAGGATGGGCGGAATCCAAACTTGATGATCTTCAAGAAATAATCAAAAACACTATTAAGATTTGAATAGTCAAATGATTCAATGCTTAAACTTGCATACAAGGAGCTTGTCTAATACAAGTTTCTAAAACTAGGAACCAACCAACCTAAGCTCCTTATTTCTAACATCTATTTATAAGGAGGGTTTCCCCCTAAACCCTAGGCCCATTTCCCTAAGCCCACTCCAATACCCACCTTCTAGAAACATGGTTAATTAGCCTATAATTACTACTAATCCATAAACCTATAGGGCCTAACAATCTCCCCCTAGGTTTACTGGATTAGTTGCTGAAACCGTTTGGAAGACCACCAGGTAACGGAGCCGGATCAACAAACAACCGATTCTTGATCATAATCTTGAACTTCTTTTTGTTGGCAACAAAACGCAGGGCTGCTTCGACACGCTCAGAGAGATCAGCACCACTGGAACTTCCTATATTGAACCTGATGCCGCTTGAGCTTTCTGGTTGCAAATGAGTTATTTCAGGCAGATCGAGATCGAAATCGAATTTTAAATCAAAATCAAGATCTTGTGTGCTTGTTTCTTGAGTAGCAGCGGTGACTTGTGGATCGGTGGGCATAGTAGGCTATGGTTCTGAGCTTGGGCCAGAGAATCAATATAAGGAGCTGTTTCGGTTCTTCGTTTCTTGTTGGATGCTTGTTCAGCATCATCTGTCGAATCATCTTCGGTTTCAGGAATAGATAAGGAATGAGGGTTTCCGACACTATCCATCAAGAATTCAATCAGGGCTTGTAGGATTTCTTCAGTCATTAATGTTGATTCTCAAACAGGTTCTTTAGCTTTCTCATAGACAATCACTTCCACATCACTGACATCGTTTGTTTCCTCTTCAACCATCTCCATCTCTAACACTTTAGTTTCAATCTCAGCTTTAGTAACAGCATTCATGATTTGCTCGCCATGTTCTTCGGCAACTGTGGCATTCAAAGGCTTTGGTTTGAAAAGTATACGGACCTGCAAACCTTGTAATTTGAATAAGTGGTCTGGTAAGACAATGAGAGGATCTAAAATGCTTAGAAAGAGAAAAAGGCCGAAATGTGACTCGAAAGAGAAATGGTTGATAATTTATAGAGTTTCGGATTGGGCCTGAGATCAAACGGCCAAGCCCCAACTCAGAACAATGGTCCGAATTACATTCGAGAGCAATGGGCTGGATCTGATTCGTTTTATCCGAAATAGTGGGCCCCAATCCGAAACAGTGGGCCAGACTATCACTTTAATGTTTTGCATTTTGAGGACGTAAAACATCTTTCTCAAAATCAACGATCCAACCAAACGAGCAACCTTTTTGAGCATAGAAATAACAATAACAAAACAAAGCAAATTAATAATAGAAAACTAATGGAGGAGTAATATAGGGAGAACCTGCCATGGGTTCAAAATCGTTTTCGAACCGATTAAGGAACATTTTTCAGCTCTTCGCTTACTTGGACTGGTCCAAGCGATTGTTTATATGCTTGTCATCTTAAATCTAACGCTCAATCTTCAACTTTTAGCTTTGTGATACGTTTAAGGTAGAATTATACTGTAACATCCGTGTGTCCCATTCCAAGGCATGCCCTCGCGATCAAGGTAAGCACAACAGTTCATCGTAGCAGGTGAGTATACTGAGATCATCCTTGTTATTTATTTTTTTTATTTTTCAACGCCAGACTTCCTGGTGAACAGGTCAGTACTTCCGTACAACAGAGAGACCAGAGAAGTTCTGACGAGGGCGAGACAGATACCTTTAACGGTACGAATTTGGCTTTAATAGCACACAAAATTCTCTTTTTAGTGAGATTTCTTTCGTTTTCAGGTTTTGGCCCTTTTTGTGGCTCTTTTTCAAGATATCCTGACTATGCCCAGGTCTGCATATAATCTGGATTCAACAGAGGGACAACCCTGATATCCCGGATGATTCATCAGCATAAAGACCCAAAACTTCATATGTTGGCTATCTATCAACGCAGGATTTAAGACCATGAAATCATACACCGTTGGTCTGTTACCCACGAGATGTCCAGTCCATTATGTTTGTATCACTTTTGCCTCTTTTTGTTTTTCGAGCGTTAGACCTATCAACATATCGCAGTGGATCCAAATCTGTTCAGCATTGAAACCTTACATGTGTTAATCAAGTTCTTTATCATGAAAATTCATTTCATTTCACAACAACCTTTTCTCCCCCTCAAACATTGCGTATGTACATATATGTGTGTTTTTTTTGTTTTTGTTTTTTTTTGCATATGTACATATACGTTCCTCTCCCCCCCTAAATTTGTGCATCACACTTTATGCACAAATTTACTTATTTATTTACATTAGCATGAAACCGTTTTTTTTTTGGGTCGCTCAGTCGGTGATACGTGTCATTTTCAAAAGATCCACAAGCACATTGAATCTCAAGATGCTGACAGGTTTTGTAAAAAGATCTGCTGAATTAGCATTAGTGTGGATCTGTTTAAGTTTAAACAATCCTCTGTCATAGCAATCTCAAATATAGTGAACCTTGATGTCAATGTGCTTGGTTTTATACTGAAAGACAGGGTTTTTGATAATCTGGATAACGGCATCATTATCAAAATAAGTAGTGGAGTTTAGATAAGTCAAACCATAATCCTTGAGCTGGTGTTGTATTCAAAGAACCAAGAACCTGAGAGCAGCAGGCAGCAGATGCTACAACGTACTTTGCTTCCGCTGCAAAAGTGAGCTGTTGCTTCTTGCACTGCCATGAGATGAGCTTGTCCCCGAAGAATTGGCATCCAGCTGATGTACGCTTCATATCCCTGTTTTGACGAACTTGTAAGCCCAGAAACATTTTCACTTCTCCCAACACGCGCATTTCGAATTTCTTTCTCATCATACGAAAATATGAATGGCCTTTAGATGTGCCAACAATGCGTGTATCTCTCCAAGATTCGGACCTTCAACTTGTTCAAACCTTGAACTGCAAATCGTGCCTTGTTTCTCACTATCACGTCGGGGTCGTCTTGTTTGTTTCTGAATAGTCATGAGTTGATGCCCCCTGATTTGTTGTGGAATCGCACACCAGCAGCTTGAGATTGAGAAACTTCTAGATATTATAACAGATTGCTCCCCCTCATTTGATGCAGTAGCGATGTTGATCACTGGTGGATCTACAATGCAAATTAAGGGAATTGCTTCTAGAAACAGAGAAGTTCCTTGAGCATTTGAGGGTCCTGAGGAGACTTCAGTGTTACGGACTGCACCATCAGGGATAACTATCGCAGGTTCAAAAACCGACTTCTGAATTGGTCGAAGAATAAGATAGCGAGTCACTCTGGGTGAAGAGAATCTCCATTACTGTGTCGAGCATCTGTGATGTGCTCAACAAGCTGTCCTTCAGCTCCGAGAATTAATTGACGTCTGAAAAAGGGAGAACTCCATTATAGATCGTGCTCTTCTTGGTGAAATTTTTGGATTCTCCTTTGCGAAGTCGACACATCCTTCATTAAATATTTTTATGCCATTCAACTGGGACATGTCTCCCGTCATGTGCCTGTAACAACCACTATAATAAACCAAAGTCTAACGATAACCCTCCATAGCTGTTCCTGCACAATCAGTGGAATCAGTTAGACACTAGAACCCAGGCCATAGTGGACCTGAGTTGACCATCACTATCTGTGTATGAGACTTCACGAAAGATCATCTGGCTCATAACATCGCTTGTGGTTTTTGGCGATGAAGTGGATGTTGATGGTTGCGAACACGGAGACTGGGATCCAACAGGAGTTTTAGGTTTCCAATTCCTAGTGTCTGAAACACTTTCATTTGATGAAAAGGATTTTATCTTTTCTTGAAACCTGTTTGTTTTTAAAAAACTTTTGGTTTTCCTGTTTAGCAAGATTCCAGTCTCTGTCAGAAGGCCTTGCTTTGGGATGTCTATTTTTTTATAAAATTTGAGTGCATGGCCTTCTGATGGTACATGTTCCTAGAGTAGTAGGGACGATGAACACAATTTCTTGCGATGTGTCCCGTAATTCCACATTTAAAACATGTCTGCCTTTTTGAGAAAAAGACATCTAGTTCGGCTTGTTATTCTCGAGAACTGATCACGTCTTTTCCATTCATTTGACACTGAGTGCTTTGGAGTGTGCTTGTTCTTGGAGGAACCCGGCTCACAGCTATCAGCACAAGAGTAAGTATCCGCGACCTTACCCATGAGCTTGGGTTCTGTTTGCTTGAGATTTAAGTTTTCCCTTTTTGCATTCTTTCTTTTCGGCCTTCTGTTTCTACGTGACCGCTTTCTTTTAGGGGGAACAGATTCAGTTGACTCTGTTTTGTTAAGGTTACTTTTGGGATCGATAGATGAACTGTCTGTGGAAGTGACTTTCACAGATCCCTTTTCCTCAGAGACCATGTTTTCAGGAGATTCTGCAGAGAAGGTTTCCATAATAATTTCTTCTACAGTTTCATCATCAGATTTAACTGTGGAATCAATTACCATGGATTCCTTCTCCATAGGTTTCGTGTTTCCATGGGTTTCTGCAGAATTGGACTCTATGGATGTCTCTTCTTCAGTCTGATCAACCTCTGAGTTCTCGACAATAGACGATTCCGGTAATTCAGATGACGAGCAGTCTGTGTCTAACATATTTTGACTGTCTTCTTTCGCAATGCTGCTAGATTCTGATTGTTCATCACAATCGGAACCACTTGAAGATTTGAGCTCATTATCTAAGATTCCTAAATCCTCTGTTTGACCGCCAAGATCGTCAGATGATACCTGTTCAACAACAATTTCTTCATTATCACAAACAAAATCATCATTTTTTTATCATTGCAGGGAGCTTCTGATGTATTATTCGATGTTTCAGGCATACAATCACAATTTCCTGAATCATCAGAATTGATTTCTGAGTTACTTGAAACAGATGTCTCAGGTTCCTCAGTTAACACATCAGGCTCTCCTGTCAATACATCTTCAACATGGTCATTTATATCATAAGCATAATCTAGAATAATAGCACCAGGTTCATCAGTCCTAGTGGGAACACCCCAAGTCTCAGCAAACCAAGAAAAAACACTATTCCAAGCATAAAGGCCATCTTTATCAGAAATAACATTATCAGCAACACGTTGATGTGATTCATCATCCTCTATAGACTTCTCTTCTGTTCTTACTGACTCTGCACATGAACTAGAACAATTAGGATTTTCAACAGAATCAGAATTTTTGCGAACTTTCCTTCATCTCTTCTGCGGATGTGTTAACTGGTTCCGTTTTTGTTTCAGTTTCTGCTTCTGTATTTTTTACTGTTTCATTTTCGTGATCGGACTTATCTGCGGATTTGTTTTGAACATTATCATTTTTCACAAAATTCATTGGTTTCTTGAAATCAGCTTGTTGATCATTTTTAAACTTTGATGGTTCATATGGAGCATAGTCACTAGGCTTGCCATACATTATCTTGTCATAATTTTCCATCTCCTGCTCAGTGATAGGCAGTCTGGAATAATTATGATTGTATGGTGGCGGAACATGTGTGTATCCTACTCCCTTTCCCTTATTTTCTTTATACGCAAGTTACACATTGCACAGATTACGAACTGTGTCACTGAAAGTATCAAACTTTTTGATGTTTAACTCATTTTGTTTGTATTTTCCAGTGAGGAGCTCTAGCCCACCCTTCAAAGAGTCACGTTCAAGGGTTTTGACGGTAAGTCTATGTTTGTAGTCGTGAACCTAACATTGCTGCTGGTTCACATCTCTGTGAAGTTGAGCTATGTCCTTCTTAAGTGCTTCTATCTTTTCATAGAGAATTTTATTATTCTCTCGAAGACTGATGTACTTTCCCATCACAGTGTTGTAATCGGTGATTAATGCTGAGTTTTGTGATCTCAGAAAAGCCACTTTCTTTCTACAGTGCTCCGAACATAAAAGAGAGTTTAGCGTTTCAGAGAGTGATTTCGGTTCTTCAGTTTTGGATACTTCATTGATATGAGATTCCGTCGATTGTGGGGCCTTCTCATCAGGTGATGTAGCAGCCAAGGGTGAAGATGAGGGAATCTGAGTGGCGTTGGAATGAGTAACAGATGGAGATGTAGCAACGCCCTTCTGACAGTTGGACATAGATGACGATGTGCTTGCGAGATTCTGACTCCTCAGCTTGTCCTCCTGGACATATTCATTGACTAAGGAGATCGCATCTTTTGTTTCCGTTGTAGAGTGATTGTATGTTCCCATGTCTTGCTTCGAGGCAATCCGTACAAAAAGGCTCTGTTAATCCTACCAAGTGTCACATACAATCCGCTCTTCTCGATTTCGGAAAGCAACATTGTAAACCTTCTGATTACGTCTTCTACGCTTTCACCCTCAATGAAACCGAAACTATCAAGTTGTTCCAAGAGTAACTGACGTTGAGAATCAATACTTGGAGAAGTCATCGTCTATCCAAGCAATAAACAAACAATAACCCGTAAACTCGCTAACTCAAACACGTTGCAACCGTATAAACCCACTTCCTGTACTGCACCTCAAAAACTTGTCAAAAATTATCAAAACGAACAAACACCCTTTTTTTATTAAACTGATTTTTTTTTAATTTTTAGATTTTTTTTAAATTTATAAAGTTTAATAAATTTTAAAGTCTAATATTTTATATTTAAAACTTTTCAATTAAGTTAATTTAAAAAAAAACTAATATTATATTACTTATATATTTTTAATAAAAACTTTTAATTAATATATATTAATGATTTTGTAATGATTACCTAATAATTATTTTTATATTATAATAATTAATTAAGAAGAAACCCTAAATTTCAAAAGTGTCAGCCGCCAATCGTTCTGAATCTCCTTCTTTGTTAATAAAGCTGCACAACGGTCGCCGGAGGTTGTTCGGAGATGAAGGTTGGAATGATGGACGGATGACTGAAATGATAAGACGGTGGTGATGGTCGGAGTGACTGATGAAGATGATGATGGTGGAGAAGACGACGACGATGATGTATGAACGACGACGATGAAAAGAGAAGATGATGGTGGTGAAGGGGGTGACGATGAAGATGGTACGTCGGAAACGAAGGAGGCTGATTGTACGTCGTCGGAGAAGAAACGATGGTAACCGGAGGAGGGATGTTGCAGGTTTTGGTCGGAGATGGCGCCGGAGACAAAGAACGACGGTGGTCGTGGGAGGTTGACGGAGAAGAACAGTGGAGGTGGTGGTCGGAGAAGACGATAAAGCAGGTACGTCGTTTATGGTGAAGATGGAGTTGAATGATGGAGATGAAAGTTGTATTCCGGATGATGAATAATGAGTGTCTCGGATGAAACTGGTTTATTTCGGATGATTACGGATTGTGAAAGTGATTCGAAATGGGATGAATATAGTTCGAGATGGATCCGAGATGGAATGTTGATGATGTCAGGTGATTGCGGATGATGATGTGAAAGTATCTCGGATGAATTTTGGCAGCAGATGATGATGAAATGATGATTACGGATGAATGATGAATGTTCGAGATGGTTCGAAATCCAAGCAGACAATCCGTGGTGTATTGTTGACAGAAGACAGAAGATAATGATGATGATTTTTTTTTGTACGATGATGATGAAAAGGTGTCAGTATTCAAAACAAGGTTTTTAATTTTGAACTTTTAATAGCTTTTTAAAAAAGGGTTATTGGATTTTATCACCCGCAACTATCGGCCTTTGGCCGATGACACCCGCAACTAACACTTTGACAGCCGACACCCCCAACTTTACTTTTTGTTTGCACTGGCACCACTCAGTTAAATATTCTCTAACTTGGTTAGTTATTTGTCCTACGTGGCACCATTTTGCTGAGTTGGAGATGATTACGTGGCGCTGACGTGTATCTAAACCTCATCTCCTTCTTTACAATATTTAAAAAAAAAAATAACAAATCCTAAATTCTAATTTCATTATTTTGAAGATCTGGGCCTATGTTCTTATCAATTTCATCATCTTCAGTCATCATCTTCAGTCATCAAAGATTATCATCAAATTTCATCTGCAAATTCAAGAAGCTAATAATAATCATCTGCAAACAAGAACAAATAAAAAAACAAAACTAAATCTAATCCTAAAATGAATGTTGCTGTTGACATTTACTGATTTTAGTCCAAATGAGGCGATTGCAAGGGATGGTTTTCAAGGCTGGTTTCACTCCACTTTTAACTCCGATCTTGGACTTTACTCCATCAAATTTCATTTTCAAGGCTGGATCTTATGAAGAGTTTAGAGGAAACAACCCACAATCACCTCCGTGAGCCACCAAACTGTCACCACTACCACCGTTACTCCATCTCCTATCAACCACCACCCACGATCATCATCCACCACTGTACAATCTATCTTCGCCGCACCAGATCCACCACCACCACTCCGTCCAACTTCCACGATTAACCACCTTCACCCTTCACCATTCAACACACCAAACACCCATTTTCGAACACCCACCTCCGACCGTACCATCGTCACCACCATAATCCTTCCGACGAACCTCGTAGAAACACCACTTGCCACGTTCGTTAACACCCAAAGCAACTCCGACCAAAAAAGAGAAGAGAAAGAGTAGAAAGAGATAATGTCGACCATCATCACCACCTGTGCAATTCGCCGAACCTGCAGAAACTCCAGCAAGCCCTCATCTGGTATGTTCTTTGCAATCTGTAAGTTCAATCATGTGCCTTTTGTTCATTTTTATGCCATGAACGAAACCTCAACTTGATTTCTATATCATAGTCTGATTCAAACTCAATTTGGGGACAAGGAAATTAGGGCTCATATGGAATCTAATTTGGATGAGATGTCGTAGGGAGAGGTTGAGGTTTTATAAGAAAATGTTTTTCTTTTTAATCAGAATTGAAAAAATATATAAAAATCTTTGTACTTATCATCATGCCATGTCATACGCCACGTAATCATGTCCAACTCATCAGCTATGTGCCACGTAGGACAAATAACTAACCAAGTTAGAGAATATTTAACTGAGTGGTGCCAGTGCAAACAAAAAGTAAAGTTGGGGGTGTCGGGTGTCAAAGTGTTAGTTGCGGGTGTCATCGGCCAAAGGCCGATAGTTGCGGGTGATAAAATCCAATAACCCTTTAAAAAATCAAAATAGCAAAATATAATGATTTTTGGAATAACGCGAAGAACACGATGAAGAAATCGAAGAACGCGATGAAGATCTTCAACTAAAAATGCAGAATTTCTTGATGTTTGATATCTAAATGGCTCTGATACCAACTGTAAGTCCCGAAAATACGGATCAAACAACGATATCAAACAATCACCAAGGATGGGCGGAATCCAAACTTGATGATCTTCAAGAAATAATCAAAAACACTATGAAGATTTGAATAGTCAAATGATTCAATGCTTAAACTTGCATACAAGGAGCTTGTCTAATACAAGTTTCTAAAACACGGAACCAACCAACCTAAGCTCCTTATTTCTAACATCTATTTATAGGGAGGATTTCCCCCTAAACCCTAGGCCCATTTCCCTAAGCCCACTCCAATACCCACCTTCTAGAAACATGGTTCATTAGCCTATAATTGCTACTAATCCATAAACCTATAGGGCCTAACAGTAGTAAACTTTATGATACCTTATATGTTCCTGAGGTAACTCGGAACCTTGTATCAGGATGAAAGTTAGACATGGACGGTTTTGTTGTTTCCCATGGTCATCGCAAACTCTCTATTCTCTATGATTCCGTTGTTTATTGTACTGGCATTCTGGATGGTGGTCTCTATAGATTAGAACTAGATGATAATTTTTCCAAATCTTTGTTGTCATATAATATTAATGAATCACTCACAAAGATGAAACAGATTTGAGACTTAGAGACTTCATCTATGTTGTGGCATCAACGTTTAGGCCACATCTCAAGAGAACGATTAAATCGTCTCGTAAAGGATGAAGTCTTACCTCCTTTCGATTTCACTGATTTTGGAACATGTGTCAAATGTCTTAAAGGCAAAATGACATTAGCGAATAAGAAAGGTGCCACTAGGAGCTCTAATCTATTAGAATTCATTCATACTGATATTAGTGGTCCTTACCAAATCCCTGGCATAACAGGACATACTTCATTTATCACTTTCATTGATCATTATTCTCGTTACATGTACTTGTATCTCATTAAGGAAAAAACTGAATCTCTTTCAACTTTTAAAGATTATAAAGCTGTAGTAGAAAAGCAATTAGATCTTCAGATTAAAGTTGTGAGATCAGATAGAGGCGGTGAATATTATGGAAGACATACTGATGTGGGTCAAGCTCCTGGTCCATTTTATGAGTTTTGTAAGGGCCAAGGGATTGTGAACCAATACACCATGCCTGGTACACCTCAGCAGAATGGTGTCGCTGAACGAAGAAATCGTACCCTTATGAACATGGTGCGAAGTATGTTAGCCAAAACTAATTTACCATTATTCCTCTGGACTGAAGCGTTAAAAGCAGTTGTTCATATACTCAATAGATTTCCTTCTAAGTCTGTCCCTAAAACTCCTTATGAACTTTGGACAGGAAGGAAACCGAGTCTTAAATATATGAAAGTATGGGGCTGCATTGCTGAAGCAAAACTCTATAATCCTTTCCTAAGGAAACTTGTCCCTAAAACAGTTACCTATTTCTTTATTGGGTATCCTGATCATTCGAAGGGTTATCGTTTCTATTGTCCTTCCCATGTCACCCGTATTATTGAAACCAAGCGTGCTGCGTTCCTGGAGGATTTCAAGGTCAGTGGGAGCAGTACCAACCCTTACGAAGAATTGCAAGAAGTACAAGTCACGGGGGAGAGAGATTCGTCGCTTACAATTACTCCGTTTACTCCTCCTGTACCCAATGCAACAACTGCACCTGAAGCTACTGCACAAATTCCATCTCCACAATCAGAACCCATTATACCTCATAATGAAGGCACATCAAACGCTCAAAACCAAGACAACACTAAACCCGATAATCAACTCAGGAGGTGATCTAGGCAAAGACGGCCTACTAATTGGGATGATTATGTTACCTACCTAACTGAAATGGATGCTGGAAAGCTCAATGATCCTATCTCTTATAATGAAGCCATTAGCAGTGATCGGTCTTCTGAATGGAACAAAGCAATGATTGATGAGCTTGAATCCATGAAGAAAAATGACATTTGGGATTTGGTAGAATTACCCAACGGTGTTAATCCTGTAGGATGTAAATGGGTGTTCAAAACAAAACTGGATCCGAATGGGAACGTTGAACGCTACAAAGCGAGATTGGTTGCAAAGGGCTACACTCAGAAAGAGGGAATTGATTATCAAGAGACGTTTTCACCTGTCTCTTGTAAAGATTCCTTAAGGATCGTTATGGCCCTAGTAGCTCATTTTGATTTAGAGCTGCATCAGATGGACGTCAAAACTGCTTTCCTTAACGGAGACTTAGACGAAGATGTTTACATGAAACAACCTGAAGGCTTTAAACCTGAAGGTCAGGAGCATCTAGTCTGTAAGTTGAAGAAATCCATTTATGGGTTAAAACAAGCATCACGTCAATGGTACCTCAAGTTTGATGAAGTCATGAAGAGACAAGGTTTTATGAAGAATCAAGTGTATCAATGCACCTACCTCAAAATGAGTGGGAGTAATTTTACTATACTTGTCCTTTACGTAGATGATATTCTATTGGCAAGTAATAGTTTAGACATGTTGCATGAGTCGAAGCGGTTACTCTCGCATAACTTCGACATGAAGGATCTCGGAGATGCTTCTTACGTCATTGGCATCGAAATTCACCGAGATAGACACAAAGGGATCTTAGGATTGTCCCAAAAGACTTACATAGATCGTGTTCTTACTCGTTATAACATGCAACAGTGTAAACCCTCAGTCGCTCCAGTAGTTAAGGGAGATGTTTTCGGTTCATTCTAGTGTCCGACAACAGAGGTTGAAAAGGAACAAATGAGCCAGATACCTTACGCGTCACTAGTCGGGAGCCTGATGTATGCTCAAGTCTGTACTCGCCTAGATATCGCTTATATTGCTGGAATGCTAGGCCGTTATCAGACTAATCCTGGCCTAGATCACTTGAAAGCAGCTATGAAGGTCCTTAGATTTCTGCAAGGGACGAAATACTATAAACTGACTTATAGAAGAAGTGATCACTTAGAAGTGGTAGGTTATTCTGATTCTAACTTTGCCAAATGCAAAGATGACAAGAAATCCACTTCAGGCTACATCTTTATGTTAGCAGGCGGACCTATCTCATGGAAGAGTCATAAACAACAGTTAACCACAACTTCCATAATGATGGCAGAATACATTGCTGTTTACAACGCAACCTGTCATGGAATGTTGCTTAGAAATCTGATCACTGGACTCAAAATCGTTAATTCCATTTCTAGACCATTGAAGCTTTACTGTGATAACTCAGCTGCCGTTAGTTTCTCGAACAGTAACAGTTCGACTGGAGATGTGGTGCGTGTCTATGTATGCATATTTATACAGTGAATTTCCACACGAACTTGGGTTTTAAATTTATAAAAATGGTTTATACCTTAACATTAAAACACACACAACAAAGGACAAGTGTATCCCATCATATATGTAGCAAAGTATTGGTAAGAGCCAGATATCGATCCATGGAACACGGGCGTTATATGTACTAAATCTTTGTCATTATTTTACCAGATAAAAGGATAGGTGAATGGTGTTTAACTAAGTTATCTAAATTATAACTAAAATATAAATATACTATTATCTTGTTTCACAAACAACCTAAACATGTTATCTATCAGATATATCACAAAAGCACTTAATCAATTTTCCAATTTCGAGACAGCTAGTCATCCGCTAGTAGTTTTCTAACATGATGATTCTTCGGAAAGTTAGTGCGATAAACACACGTTAACCACCTAAACTCATTCTTTAGCGAGCTATTGATATTCATTCATGTGAACCTTTAAAGATAGATTAGTCATCCGCTAGGAGTTTTCTAACTGTTAGGACCGGTTTGACTCCGAACGATTGCGAACCGACTCGTGCGACGTGCGGAATCCGTGCACGAACGAGACCGAAACACACGAACAGTAATTATAACTGTGATTCTATTCAAAGATCTGATAAGTACAAAGTCACTTGAATCACCTAGACACTTTCTCTCTCTAGTTTCTCTCTCTAGAACTAGAGCTCTCAAATGTAGCAAATGAGCAAAAGTGTCAAAAGTTCCTAAAGCTAACCCTAACACATCTATTTATAGGCCAAGGGTTATAAGGGATTTCCCCTTATTTACAATAATGCCACCTTGCCTTTTTCTATCTAATATTACAATGTAAGGCTAGAAATAAACTGTTTCAGCTACGACTTGAGATGACGGAGGAGATAGACATAAATGCACTAACAGACTCCCCCTTGGATATTGCCGCAGTCAATCTCAATCATTGAGTCAAACTCGTAGCTTCTTTTCTTTCTCTCTCTCTAGCTCGAACAGAATCCCCGTGGATCTGTCTTCAGCTTCAGCTTCTTCCTTTCGGTAGACTCTTCAGGCTCCCCCTTTCATCAAGCTTCCGTGCTTTGGGATCGACACCTGGCTTTCCGGTTACAAGCTCTTTCGGGAAAGAATCCTGGCTCCTATGCACGCTTCCCCTTGCGTTGAGCTCGTCTTCAAACTCCCCCTTAGACTCGGCTATCGGGATCGTAGTCTGGAATCTGCAATCCTCAAACATTTATAAGAACAAACGTTTTATAGTTAAAACATTTTCAGTTGTCCAGGTATCGTAACCTGGATCTATTAAACTTTCTAAATCAAGATCCTGGGACTAAGATATAATAATATGAGATATATCCAGGATTACTTGATATTCTCCCCCTATCAACAATCTTCAAAGATTTGGCAGTTTCAACGAACCGGATCGGAAACTGGCTCTTTTACAGATTTTAACAATATAAGCATCCAAATTCCTCACAGTTAATCATCCAAGTCCAAATTAATGACCTTGGAGATATCACAAACTGTTTTGATTTTTGATTTTAAAAACTTCAAGTTTCAAATTAATGAACTTGTTTTATTTTTCAGAAACACAATCAGCATACTTAGATTTTGAAAATCAACATCCACACATCGGTTGTCGAAAATAAAGCAAAAATCAAAATCTTTTTGAATTTTCTGAAATATAAAGCAGTAAAGAAATATGTACAAACATATTTACAGACAATATTTTTGTTTGAGTTTGCGTTAGAGGATCATATCAGTTTTTGACAAGTCACAAGTACCGTTGAGCTTAGTTACACATTAAGAATTAAACAATTCACTTAGATTGTCGATATATTGATCCACTTAAATTTTCACACAAAGTTCAACTGATTCAGGATACGAATTAGGTGTTTTAAGAACTTAAACCTATTCATGTGTTCCACCTCTTGAATATACTCCCGTATCCAGATCCCAATATTTAGTCTTACAGGTGAGTATACCTAGATGATATCTGTAAGGGGAATAAATTATAGTACGAAACCGTGAGAGCTCAGGTCAGAACTTCCGTTCAGCAGAGAGATGACGGCTCGACTTTTGGTGTGTCCCCTTTAGAGGATCTTTTGTTACAACAGCCATGAATAGCATTTTTCAATGTTTCATCATTTTTTAGCTGAGGGCTGTGCTATGTTTCAAGCAATGCAGAAAGTATTCTCCGGGGACTAGGCCATTGCTTCCGCAAAATCAGAAGTCCCGGGATAATACCCCAGATATCACTAAGCATAAAGACCTAGTATCTCAGAAAGAGGGACCTTTCAAACGAGATTTCAGGGGTTACCTATATATCCAAGTAGTGTTCTCCACGAAATAAGCAAGTTTGAATTTAAGTTTATATCCCGAAAAAGTTTACTAAATGTATAAAAACCTATCGGCATATCATCAGTGAGACTGTTTAACGCTATTTAATCATTACATTTCTTTAGCATACTGTAACTGTCTACTGATGTACTATCATTTCCTCTTTTTACACAAAACCTCAATTTTTCGAATTTTATCATGTTTTTGACTTTTTCAAATTTTCAAATGTTTTTGTATTTTCTAACAACATTAATCCCCCTAAAATGCAAAACCATTTAAAAAAATTTGACAACCCAATGTAGATAGCTTTGTCTCGCCATCCATTTTCTGCTTCACGTGCACTGATTTGCAGAAAAATATAACGTACCCCCATGATTTACAACCCATTGATTTTCGACAGTTTGAAAACCGTTTTTTTCAATCTTGTGAAAGTAATCATGTTTGTTCAGTCGTGAGGGTTTCGGCGTATTCAATCAGAACTCCCCCTTACAACAAACTATTTTCCCATAATGATTTCAAAACACTTAAGTTTGTTTTAATCAAAATGGTTTTTCCGGAAAAATTAGTTTGTTTACCCATCACTTGTGGATTCGGGGTCATCTCATCACCTTGTTCTCTTTTAACCATTTTTGAAAAATTTAACATTATAAGGTCAAACACCACTATCACTTGTAGAAAATCAAGTACAACTTAATGTCCTTGATTAACCACTTGTTAGACGAAATATCACAGTTACCATCCTGTGAATTTCTCAAGAATGATGCCGATACCTGCTTCACACTTACCAACCTGGAAGCTCCGGCAAGTCAGAAATTCAACCAACAGATTTATGTACCCAAGCCTGACCAGTCTTGGGTGTGTTTTGAACATTTCTCTTTTCTTCATAAAATTCTTTTGCCCCTTTTACCTTTCCATCAGCCATCTTGCTAAAAATATGTTTAACATTGCTATTAAACATTTTTCCAGCATCAACACCTTTTGATTTTAGGTTTGCGGCTCGTAATGGTGGAAAATTCTCATCATTCATTAACAGAACTGTCTCTTCCTTTTTTACCTCAACTTGTGGCTCCTCTGATTTTGTGGAATCAGATTCATTGCCCGAACTTGGCTTGTCTGACTTGGATGAGCCAGATTCATTGCCAATAACTTTCTTTTTCTTCTTGTTTGTCCTCAGATTTGCATCTGAAGAATTCGATTTGCTTGACTTTGCCGTCGAGTGAATCGATTCATCAGAACTTTTATTCGAACCAACTGGTGAACCCGAAGACAAAATCTTCTCCAAATACTCTCTCGCCTTCTTCCTCTTTTTCCTCAGTCTGTCTTTTTGCCCCTGCGAAAGTTTCCCTTTCTGGTCTAGAACCTTCTGTTCTTTGGGCTTGACAGTGACTGGTTTCTTTACCGTTCTCTGAGATTCAACCCTCGATCTCCCCATCGATCTCCTTGGGCAATCTCTGGCAATATGTCCTCTGATATGGCAATTATAGCATCTTCGTGTTTCAAAATTCCAATTCTGGCAGTTAACAGCAATGTGTCCTCTAACACCACAGGAATAGCACACTCTGTTATCGTACCATCCACTTTGGTCAGTCCAAACCTTCAGATCATAACATTGTTTGGCTTGGTGATAATCATTTCTCCTCTTCAATGCTGGATTTGTCTTTTGAGCACTGTGGTCAAACCTGCACCACTTATTACCATCATTTTGTGAATTTTCAATTACAAATTTTTGTGATTTTTTATAATGATTGGGTGACTGAACTTGTCACACCCCCAAAATCCACCATGCGGAGTACCACCGCTTGGAGGCGTGACGTGACCAGGATCGAGCCACCAATCATATCGAACAACGTATTTTAGTAAATAAAATCAATCACAATACAATTGGTGACCAAAAAGGAAGTTAACCAAGTTCAATTTAAACAACGGAAGCATAAGACGTTAAACCAAAACATAAGTTTGTAGTTTCATAAGTTTAAAGACCCCAACATAAGTTTCATAACGTTTATTTAGTAAGTACGGGACATATTAGTTCGCATTCCACAACGACCACCTCCATGTGCAAGCTCCACAGCATCTAATGACCTGCAAGGCATGTAATAACTAGTCAACAACAAAGTTGAGTGAGTTCACGTTTGGTTGTTTAGTTAATGAGTTCGTATCAGGAATCGGAAGTTCGTTTCATAACCAAGTATTACCCATTATCCTTGATTCCCAAACCTTTACGATATTTAGTGGGGGCTTCCCATTATGTATGTCACTAGACTAGGCGTATCCATAAGTGTCCTTCCCAATCCGAGGACGGTGTTAAGTATGAGTGTACGTAGGTTTTACGTACGTGCCCTTCTCATCCGAGGACAGTAGTGAGTGTGAGTGTACGTAGGTTTTACGTACGTGCCGTTCTCATCCGAGGATAGTAGTAACTGTGAGTGTACGTAGGTTTTACGTACGTGCCCTTCTCAATCCGAGGACAGTAGTAGGTAGTCTAGTAGTGTTGGTAATATAAATAGAGTGATAGTACGAGTAGTTATTCAATCCCATTCCCAACCACCGGGAATCCCATGCCTTAGTAAGGGTGTGAACTCACCTCGGTTTGCTCGGTTAGACTCTCAGATATAGCTAACAGTCAAGGTCGGTCAATCACGTCCTAGTATGATTTACCAGTTAGTTGTTTAGTGGTTTTCAAATAGAACACAAAGTTCCTACACGTATCTATCACACAACATGCATCACTGTAACGGTTTATGCCCATCTGAGTTTCCCGTCCATTCCCCACTCAAAATCAAACATACAATAATGCACATAACATATATAACATGTTAAATCATTCACAGATATCATACTCGACATTTAGACACGCAAGTCACAACTTATGTCAATTCAGCATTAATACTCAAAACCGGCTGTTTTTCGGACATTTAATTAAAATATTTAGATTATTCCAAAAATTCCCAAATTTTTATAGAATGTCATAAACATTCCATATTTTATTGTGTAAAAATATCGGGGTCCGGTTCATTACCCACATTTTATAAAAAAAATCATATTCGGGACTGAACTCAGATTTATGTATTTCTGACCACAGTCCGCGAAACAATTTATTAAAAATTCATCGAGTGTCCGATTTACGAAATTCTCGTGGGGTAATTACAAATACATAGGTTTTTATCTACTGTACAAATTTCATGGTCTGATTCATCACAAAACTCAGGTTATGACTGAAAGTACGACACCCATTTATTGCTGTCAAAATTCAGCTTAAGTTGCTGTACAAATTAACGCTTTAAAAATAGTAAACGGAGTCCAAAAATTACGATTCCGGTGCCATTAGAACCGTATTTCATAATAACATATTTTAGATTCAAAATATCGATTTTTCGTTGAGTTTAAGACCTGTTTACAGCCAACTGAAGTTGGCTGTAAAGTATGGACAGATTTCTGTTTTTAGTGTTTAACCTTCTAAATCGTGTTCGATCGATTCCGTTAACAAGTTTAGTGACCACAACAACATGAAACATTAATATTAATCAGTAAAACATCAGATAATCAACCAATAGTCATAATCACACCAGATCTACATGATTTACACACATATTCATCCATTAACCACCTTGTTCATCACTTTAGTAGACTTTTAGTTGGTGATCTTATATGTTAGTGATTTTTAACCGACGAAACTCTTATTAACCACTCTAGACAAGATCAAGAAGGTGTTTAGAGCAACTTACTACTAGCTCAAGGCTAGGGAAGATTCTAGTCGAAAATCGAGTGGATAAAAGCAATAGGGTGAGGTCCTTTGCGTTCCGAATGCACCAAGCCTCCTCGTATGTGATCCTCAACACTTGTATGCCCTTGGAATGAGGAGATCAAAATCGAAAAATGGATGGATGGTAGAGGGGTGTTCGGCCGAGGGTTGATAGAGAGGAGAGGGAGAGTGTTTTGTTGAGTTTAGTGATGAGAGGTTATGTTGTGTTATTGTTATGAACTTATAGACAAATATTAAGATTATTACCCAAAGGATTATGTGCCTTCTAGATATTAAACATTAGAGATTAAAATAATAATTTGGAGGACAAAGTATGTCCCCCCTCTTGGGGACGGTTAGTTAAGGGGGGGGGGGGGGGGGGTTCCTAGTTCAAACTCAACCAAACACTAAGTATGCAGTTAGGTTAATCTAGTTAGTTAAGTGATTAACCCGGTTAGTAGTGTGTTGTGCTTTACAGTGGGTGTTAGGGTATTCGGGGACCCTAACTGGCTCAGAAAAAGAAAACAACGTTACTGGCAATATTTTCATGTTCCGGGTATAGTCCGGTTGTTCGGTTCGACACTGTTCCGATAAAATGCTTAATTAATCCGTAAAGCGTCCTACTTATATATTTTGTAACGTTTTTACTTTCTAACACTCAGGAAAATATAACGGACTATTTAGTGACCTTTCTGTACACTATTAGTATATTAACAAATACGTGTAAGCATAACACATATATCAGAAAGCAGTTAAGTGATGCCACACAGTCGTCAAGCACATTAATTATTATTAATAAACTGTACGGTTACATGGGATTATGAGGGTTGTCACATTCTCCCCCTGTTATGAGAATTTCGTCCCGAAATTTAGCGGTAGCTTCAGCCTCAGTAGTGGTTGCGTTTTTCTTAAACAGTTGGGGATACTTGAGTTTCATTTGGTCTTCTCGTTCCCAGGTATACTCTGGGCCACGACGAGCATTCCAACGAACTCGAACGAGAGGTATTCTTGTGTGCTTGAGAATCTTAACATCTCGATCAGTAATCTCTACTGGTTCCTCGACGAATTGCAGCTGGTCGTCGATTGTGAGTTCCTTGAGAGGGACTATGAAGGTCTCATCTGACAGACACTTCTTCAGATTTGACACGTGGAATACGTTGTGAACTCCGCTGAGTTTTTCGGGTAGATTCAACCTGTAGGCTACCGTACCAATTTTCTCAATGACTTCGAATGGTCCGATATACCGCGGATTGAGTTTGCCTCGTTTGCCAAAGCGGACTACACCTTTCCAAGGTGAGACTTTGAGTAGCACTCGATCCCCAACCTGGAGCTCGAGTGGTTTTCTTCCCTTATCAGCATAGCTTTTCTGACGGTCACGAGCTGCCGCCATTCGCTGTCGTATCTGAGCAATTTTCTCGGTGGTATCTACCACATGTTCTGGGCCAGTGATTTGGCTGTCACCAACTTCTGCCCAACAGAGAGGTGATCGGCATTTGCGTCCGTATAATGCCTCAAATGGAGCGGCTTGGATGCTGGTGTGGTAGCTGTTGTTATATGAAAACTCCACTAACGGGAGGTGCTTTTCCCAGCCATTGCCGAAGTCGATTACGCATGCCCTAAGCATGTCTTCCAAGGTTTGGATGGTGCGTTCCGATTGCCCATCCGTCTGTGGGTGATAAGCGGTGCTCATATCTAAACGTGAGCCAAAGGACTTGTGCATTGCTTGCCACAGTTCAGAAGTAAAACGTGTGTCACGATCAGATATAATAGAGATTGGCACTCCGTGCCTTGATACCACTTCCTTTAGGTAAATGTCTGCACGAGTAGAAAACTTATCCGTTTCTTTGATGGCCAGAAAATGTGCAGACTTGGTCAGTCGATCTACGATCACCCAAATGGTATCATTTCCGCGTTGAGTTCTAGGCAGGCCGGTAACGAAATCCATGGAAATTTGCTCCCATTTCCATTTCGGGATCTCTGGTTGTTGAAGTAGGCCTGATGGTTTCTGATATTCAGACTTGACTCTCGCACAAGTCAAGCACTTACTGACGTAGGTTGCTATGTGGGCTTTCATGCCAGGCCACCAATACGTAGTCTTGAGGTCGTGGTACATCTTGTCCGAACCAGGGTGTACAGAATAACGAGACTTATGTGCTTCATCCATCACAAGCTCGCTAAGTTGCCATAAAATGGAACCCAGATGCGCCCTGTTACATAGTAAGCGCCGTCTTCCTTTTGTTCTAGCCGCTGCCTCGATCCTCTTAGGGATTCAGCCCTGATGTTCTCTGCTTTCAATGCTTCGACCTGGGCATCTCGAATTTGAGCGGGAAGGTTGGATTGGATGGTAAGCTGTAAAGCACGTACACGCTTTGGTAAAGTATCCTTTCGACTGAGGGCGTCAGCCACAACATTGGCTTTGCCCGGATGATACTTGATAGCGCATTCGTAATCATTCAAGAGTTCGACCCATCGGCATTGTCGCATGTTTAACTCCTTTTGCTTGAAGATATGCTCGAGACTCCTGTGGTCGGTGTAAATGGTGCACTTTGTACCGTATAGGTAATGTCTCCATATCTTTAGCGCAAAAACAACTGCTCCCAGCTCCAGATCGTGAGTAGTGTAATTCCTTTCATGAACTTTAAGTTGGTGCGATGCGTAGGCAATGACCTTGTCACGTTGCATCAATACGCAACCAAGTCCTTGGATGGAAGCATCGCAATAAACTACAAAATCATCTGTGCCTTCAGGCAATGAGAGGATAAGCGCGCTACAAAGTCTATCCTTTAGGTGTTGAAAAGCGGATTCTTGTGTATCACCCCAATGGTAGATGACACCCTTCTGAGTCAGTGAAGTGAGAGGTTGCGCAATCTTGGAGAAGTCTTTGATAAACCTTCTGTAATATCCTGCCAAACCCAAGAATTGGCGGATTTCTTTTGGTGTGCGGGGTGCAGGCCAGTTCTTGATTGAGTCAACCTTGGATGGATCAACATGAATCCCATCCTTGTTTACTACATGGCCTAGAAAGTGGACTTCGCGAAGCCAGAAGTCACATTTCGAAAACTTGGCATACAACTGTTCTTTTCGAAGAAGTTCCAACATAAGACGTAGATACTGCTTGTGTTCCTCCTGACTCTTGGAATAGATCAGGATATCATCGATGAACATAATAACGAACTTATCCAGGTAAGGCTTGCACACTCGGTTCATGAGATCCATGAAGACCGCTGGTGCATTCGTTAGCCCGAATGGCATAACCAGAAACTCGTAATGGCCGTAACGAGTTTTGAATGCTGTTTTGGAGACGTCCTTATCTCGGACCCTCAGCTGATGGTATCCCGATCTCAGGTCAATCTTGGAGTAATAGCTCGACCCTTGCAGCTGATCGAATAAGTCGTCAATACGTGGAAGAGGATAACGATTCTTCACAGTCACCTTGTTGAGCTCGCGATAGTCAATACACATTCTGAAAGTACCATCCTTCTTCTTTACGAACAAGACTGGAGCTCCCCAGGGCGAAGAGCTCGGACGTATAAAACCCTTTTCCAAGAGTTCTTGTAGCTGTGTGGACAGTTCTTCGAGTTCTGATGGAGCTAGACGATATGGTGCTCGAGCTACTGGCGCTGCTCCAGGAGCTAGCTCGATTTGAAACTCAACTTGGCGATGAGGCGGAAGACCAGGTAATTCCTCAGGAAATACCTCGGGAAAATCGCGCACAATAGGGATGTCTTCAATTCTCTTCTCTTCCGTGGATGTGTCAGTAACGAGTGCTAGAATGGCAGTGTGGCCCTTTCGCAAACACTTCTGGGCCTTAAGGAAAGAGATGATGCCTTCGACAGCACCACTCTTGTCGCCACGAATCATGAGAGGTTCTTCACCAGAACGAGGAATGCGGACGATTTTCTCCTTGCAAACAATCTCCGCTTGATGATGAGATAGCCAATCCATCCCAATAACGACGTCGAAACTACCAAGGGTGATAGGAACAAGATCGACAGGGAAAGTCTGACCAGCTAAGACGAGGTTACAACCTTTAACTACGTGTGTGGCTTCTAGACTTTTACCATTTGCTAGTTCTACCGCGTGTTTGGTGTTCAGGAGTGTTGGAGTGCGCTTAAGCATTTGGCTAACTTTTAAGGACACATAACTAGTATCGGCACCCGAATCGAATAAAACAGTAACAAAGAAGTCATCCAAAAGAAACTTACCCATCACAACGTTGGGATCGTTCCTTGCTTCTCCCTGACCAATCACGAACGCACGACCCCTGGCACCGTTGCCATCATTGTTTCCTCCATTGTTGCCCCCATTATTGTTCCCGTTTCCTTGGTTGTGATTCTGATTCTGATTTAACTGCGGGCAGTGTCTCTTGAAGTGATCTTCAGCACCACACTGAAAGCATCCCTTGTTGCCCTGTTGCTGTTGCTGATTCTGCGGTGCTTGCTGTTGCTGCTGACGATTCTGATTCGTAGGCCATGGGCTCCTGCAATCCTTGGCTTCATGACCCATCTTGAGACACCTCTGACAGCGTCCCTTGTTGCACTGACCACTGTGGTGTCTGTTGCATTTGTTGCACTTTGGGTGGTTTCCTCGATATCCACCCTGCCCTTGACTACCAGAAGAGTGCTGACCAGGGCTCCTATGGTCCTCAGTCCTTCGTTGCTGAGACTGAGACTGAACAGAGGTAGAGCCTTTGCCGGAATTCCCATCCCATTTTCGCTTGTTGTCGGTAGGTGCATCAGAAGTAGCAGCACCAATACGCTTGGGTAGTCTGTTTTGTTCCACCGCCTGGTCGGTGAGACGATGAGCCAATTTGACGACTTGCTGGATGGTACCCAAGTTGGCTGAAGTCACGTGACTTTGAATCTCTGGTACAAGGCCCTTGAGATAGAGCTCAATTCGTTTGAAGGGAGGGTTCACCATGGTTGGACACAAGATGGCCAGCTCGTTTGACCTCTTAGTATACGCCTCGATCTCAGATCCTGTCATCTTCAGATTGTAAAATTCCACTTCTAGCTTGTGGATGTCATCCCGACTACAGTACTCCTCTTTGATCAGCTCTTTGAAACCATTCCAGGATGTGGCATTAGCAACTGCCAGTCCTAGTAGTTGAACTTGTGCCTTCCACCAGGTTAACGCAGCTCCTTCAAGTGTACCGGTAGCATATTTCACCCTACGGTCTTCGGGGCATTCGCACATCTCGAAAACAGTCTCGAGCTTTTCAAACCAGTGAAGAAGGCCCACTGCTCCTTCGGTGCCACTGAAAGTGGTAGGTCGGCAGTCCATGAACGTCTTGAACGTGCACACCGGACGTTGAGCATGTTGACCTGTAGTGCGAGCATAATAGGCATGGTTAAGCACGAGGGTTGGTTTGTGAAGGTAGGATCTAAACGTCCTAAGGTGAGTTGGTATGGCAGGTTATACCTCCTGCAGGGTTAGCTGCGAGTGCCTCCGCAACTCGTTCGTTGATCAAAGCCGTCAACTGGGCTTGAGTGAGGTTGATACGTCCTTCGCGTCCGCTCATGATCTTCATAATGAAGCAACGTAAGTGAGGAAAGTGTCGCGAAAGTGTGTAAGTGTATGGGACGATAGTAGAGCGTAAGCACACAAGGTTCAAATAGCAAGTATCACGTTATCTAATGCACAGTGAGAACTATCTAACCAACAATATAACATAAATCATACCACTTATGGTGTCGAGTCTTGCACGTGGAGCGAAGCGTCGTTGTGGATCGTTGAGCACTGTACTGGTTATAGTCTGGTTTTATCAAAAACATTTCCCTTTTTAAAACCAAGTTCACTATAACCAATGGCTCTGATACCAATCTGTCACACCCCCAAAATCCACCATGCGGAGTACCACCGCTTGGAGGCGTGACGTGACCAGGATCGAGCCACCAATCATATCGAACAACGTATTTTAGTAAATAAAATCAATCACAATACAATTGGTGACCAAAAAGGAAGTTAACCAAGTTCAATTTAAACAGCGGAAGCATAAGACGTTAAACCAAAACATAAGTTTGTAGTTTCATAAGTTTAAAGACCCCAACATAAGTTTCATAACGTTTATTTAGTAAGTACGGGACATATTAGTTCGCATTCCACAACGACCACCTCCATGTGCAAGCTCCACAGCATCTAACGACCTGCAAGGCATGTAATAACTAGTCAACAACAAAGTTGAGTGAGTTCATGTTTGGTTGTTTAGTTAATGAGTTCGTATCAGGAATCGGAAGTTCGTTTCATAACCAAGTATTACCCATTATCCTTGATTCCCAAACCTTTACGATATTTAGTGGGGGCTTCCCATTATGTATGTCACTAGACCAGGCGTATCCATAAGTGTCCTTCCCAATCCGAGGACGGTGTTAAGTATGAGTGTATGTAGGTTTTACGTACGTGCCCTTCTCATCCGAGGACAGTAGTGAGTGTGAGTGTACGTAGGTTTTACGTACGTGCCCTTCTCATCCGAGGACAGTAGTAAGTGTGAGTGTACGTAGGTTTTACGTACGTGCCCTTCTCAATCCGAGGACAGTAGTAGGTAGTCTAGTAGTGTTGGTAATATAAATAGAGTGATAGTACGAGTAGTTATTCAATCCCATTCCCAACCACCGGGAATCCCATGCCTTAGTAAGGGTGTGAACTCACCTCGGTTTGCTCGGTTAGACTCTCAGATATAGCTAACAGTCAAGGTCGGTCAATCACGTCCTAGTATGATTTACCAGTTAGTCATTTAGTGGTTTTCAAATAGAACACAAAGTTCCTACACGTATCTATCACACAACATGCATCACTGTAACGGTTTATGCCCATCTGAGTTTCCCGTCCATTCCCCACTCAAAATCAAACATACAATAATGCACATAACATATATAACATGTTAAATCATTCACAGATAGCATACTCGACATTTAGACACGCAAGTCACAACTTATGTCAATTCAGCATTAATGCTCAAAACCGGCTGTTTTTCGGACATTTAATTAAAATAGTTAGATTATTCCAAAAATTCCCAAATTTTTATAGAATGTCATAAACATTCCATATTTTATTGTGTAAAAATATCGGGGTCCGGTTCATTACCCACATTTTATAAAAAAATCATATTCGGGACTGAACTCAGATTTATGTATTTCTGAACACAGTCCGCGAAACAATTTATTAAAAATTAATAGAGTGTCCGATTTACGAAATTCTAGTGGGGTAATTACAAACACATAGGTTGTTATCTACTGTACAAATTTCATGGCCCGATTCATCACAAAACTCAGGTTATGACTGAAAGTACGACACCCATTTATTGCTGTCAAAATTCAGCTTAAGTTGCTGTTACAAATTAACGCTTTAAAAATAGTAAACGGAGTCCAAAAATTACGATTCCGGTGCCATTAGAACCGTATTTCATAATAACATATTTTAGATTCAAAATATCGATTTTTCGTTGAGTTTAAGATCTGTTTACAGCCAACTGAAGTTGGCTGTAAAGTATGGACATATTTCTGTTTTTAGTGTTTAACCTTCTAAATCGTGTTCGATCGATTCCGTTAACAAGTTTAGTGACCACAACAACATGACACATTAATATTAATCAGTAAAACATCAGATAATCAACCAATAGTCATAATCACACCAGATCTACATGATTTACACACATATTCATCCATTAACCACCTTGTTCATCACTTTAGTAGACTTTTAGTTGGTGATCTTATATGTTAGTGATTTTTAACCGACGAAACTCTTATTAACCACTCTAGACAAGATCAAGAAGGCGTTTAGAGCAACTTACTACTAGCTCGAGGCTAGGGAAGATTCTAGTCGAAAATCAAGTGGATAAAAGCAATAGGGTGAGGTCCTTTGCGTTCCGAATGCACCAAGCCTCCTCGTATGTGATCCTCAACACTTGTATGCCCTTGGAATGAGGAGATCAAAACCGAAAAATGGATGGATGGTAGAGGGGTGTTCGGCCGAGGGTTGATAGAGAGGAGAGGGAGAGTGTTTTGTTGAGTTTAGTGATGAGAGGTTATGTTGTGTTATTGTTATGAACTTATAGACAAATATTAAGATTATTACCCAAAGGATTATGTGCCTTCTAGATATTAAACATTAGAGATTAAAATAATAATTTGGAGGACAAAGTATGTCCCCCCTCTTGGGGACGGTTAGTTAAGGGGGGGGGGGGTTCCTAGTTCAAACTCAACCAAACACTAAGTATGCAGTTAGGTTAATCTAGTTAGTTAAGTGATTAACCCGGTTAGTAGTGTGTTGTGCTTTACAGTGGGTGTTAGGGTATTCGGGGACCCTAACTGGCTCAGAAAAAGAAAACAACGTTACTGGCAATATTTTCATGTTCCGGGTATAGTCCGGTTGTTCGGTTCGACACTGTTCCGATAAAATGCTTAATTAATCCGTAAAGCGTCCTACTTATATATTTTGTAACGTTTTTACTTTCTAACACTCAGGAAAATATAACGGACTATTTAGTGACCTTTCTGTACACTATTAGTATATTAACAAATACGTGTAAGCATAACACAGATATCAGAAAGCAGTTAAGTGATGCCACACAGTCGTCAAGCACATTAATTATTATTAATAAACTGTACGGTTACATGGGATTATGAGGGTTGTCACATTCTCCCCCTGTTATGAGAATTTCGTCCCGAAATTTAGCGCGTGGTTACTGAGGAAGCTAGTTAAGTTGCGTTGTTTTCCAGATTTTCCTGGGGTGTCACAGAACTGATGAGCTTTTATTTTCATTTTTAAAATTTTTCGAATTTTTAACTTTTAGTTTCTGTTCTACACTCTTCTTAACAGGTTTTTGCTTAGAACATTCACCTGTGTCAGTAGATTGCAAAACAGTATTTTTAAATTTTTCTTGTAAATCTAAAAATATTTTTTCTTTTCTTTTCCTTTTCTATTTCATCATCAGCTTTGTCATCACAATCTTCAATTATGACTTTGTCAAAATTTGTGACTTTGTCACTTATTGGAACAGAATTGATCGGTTTTGGACAAACATATGATGCAGAAGTCACAAAACTTTTCAATTTGTTTTCTAAATCAGCAATTTTCTTTCTATTACCTTCGGCTTCATGCTCAAGTCGAATAATTTTATCAAGATGAGAATTTATTTCACATTGTTTTTCAAGATTATTTTTTACCAAAAACATCTCTCTCATCTTCTAAAATCTTTAACTGACTTTTGAAATCATTTTCAAATTTTAATTTTTCATTTTCAAACTCTTTTTCTTTTTCTTTCAAAATCTTGTTATCCAATGTCAAACTGTCCACATCACTCAACAGTTTGATATTTTCAGATTTTAGTTTTTCACAGTTCAAGCGCCACTCCGGAATCTGTTCATCATCAGCTTTCTTCACATCTTTCAAAGCTTTGTTTTCCAATGTCAAATTCTCCGCATCACTCAAGAATTTGGCATTGTCTGCTCCAAGTTTATCACATTTTGAGCATTTTTCATTCATCTTTTCAACATCAGCTTCTTTCTTTGTTTCCATCCTAAATTTTCCTGCACAAAAAATTTTAACAAAATCAAGAGGGTTTGCATATTCATCAATAAAACAACCTCTCTTAATATCATATTTCATGACATTTTTTGCAGCAAGACATACAGAAAATCTTTTTCTCATTTCGATAATCACTTCCAAATTTATCTTTTCTAAATCCCTATTCATTTCATTCATCAACTCTTCTTTTCTTTTTTCTTTATCAAACTTATGTGATCTGAGCTTATCGATGAATTCTCTAAAATGAAGCTTTGAGAAACTAGCATCCCTTTTTAGTTCACTTAAAAATTCATTCCATTCTAAAGGTAATGCATCAGCAAATTTTGAAATTTTTTCAGCATTTGAAACCCTTATTTCATATCTATCGAACTTATCATTCAAATCATCAAACCGTCTGTCCAATTGTTCCAAAGATTCATTTTTCATGCACAAGAAATTTTCGAATCTTTTAATCCAAAGATCCTTCTTATTCTTCTTATCAATCCAAGATCCAGAAGTCCAAACGTTTAAATTTTTAAGTTTCTCGTTTTCCTGTTCATCAAACAGTTTAGCCATCTTGAATCACCTGAATACGAACAAACAAACACAATGAGTTTAATCAAATTTGTCAAACGATCGTAAAAGAATTTGGTCCGTTAGGATGGATAAATAGTCAATCGGATGATGTTGTCCCAATCGGATGAGATCAGCCCACTCGGATGGGTGTCTTCGAACGGATGGAGATCCGGATGATGATTCGTCCGGATGGGGATCCGGATGGTGATACGTACGGGTGGGTATCCGGGTGACTAAGGTGATCCGTGCGGGTGAAGTTGACTACTTTGACTTCAATGAATAAACAAACTCACTTGCAACAAGACAAAAACCTTCACGTGAAAGCCATTATATCACATGCATTCTGTCATCATCTATGAATCTCGTGAAAAACTGATATTTTCAATTAAAGCTTGCAGACTAGATCACGTGATATCACAATTAAATGTACTGACAAACTATGTAAACATAACTTTCAATTAATATCTCACATGCATGTACACTCTAAACTTGATTGATTTTTTGTTTCGGTGCTGACAAAACGGATATGAATCACGTGAATTTTGTTGTAGTTATTAATGATGGCAGGATACTATGTTAACTAAGTGACAGGTATTGGGTTCACGTGGCAAATGATGTTATCCGCACGATGAAGTTATCCGTGCGAGTAGAGTATTCGTGCGGACAAGTTATCCGCCCGGATGGTCAAATAATAGTCAACACGGATTGTTATCCGTGCAGATGGGGATCCAGATGATGTTATCCGCACGGGTGGTGATGTTATTCGCGCGGACAAGTTGTTCGTGCGTGTGGCAAGTCAACAAGTCAACACGGATGGCTGAAAGTAATCCGTGCGTGTGGGAAATGATGCTATCCGCACGGGTGGGTGCTATCCGTACGGGTGACAAGTCAACTAAGGTCAACACGGATTAATTATCCGTGTGAGTTTATGATCCGCTTCTCTCTTCTAGACGACAAATTTTTTGTCTGAGCGAGTGACAGATGATTCTATGACTTCAAGGCAAAATCACATGCAATCAACAATTTTTTAAAATCTCTGAAACAATCACATGCACTCTCAATTAATAATGGCCGTTGATAATGATCACATGCAAAACAATTAATGAAGTTACATGTTCACCGCTTTGACTGACAAGATAACAGTGTTGACTAAAGTTGGATAGGATATTGAGTCGCGGATTACTATCCGTGCGTACAAGTGTCCATGCGGATAGGTCAACGAATAGTCAAAGCGGATAGTTTATCCGTGCGTGCGACTTATCCGCACGGATAGGTCAACAACAAAGTCAATACGGATATGTTATCCGCACGGAGAAGTCATGCGTGCGGATGAACATCAACAGCAGCAACATTATTCAACATTTTTCGAACAACAAATTTCTAATTTTCTCACAAATGACTTAGAGTTATGATTTGAAACTTTGAAGGCTTGTAAATCATGCATATTCGCACAACATATCTGAAAATTATCAATTTTTAACCGTAAAATCCTGGTTAATTTTGCGTTTTTCTGTTTAAAACGTGACAGAGATGAAAGATGAAGAAATTGCTCAATTCTGATGCGAATTGAGATCTGAAAATGATGAAATCCTGTGCGAAATCGTGTGAATGATCTGAGCAATCGATCTCCTGCTCTGATACCACTTGTTAGGACCGGTTTGACTCCGAACGATTGCGAACCGACTCGTGCGACGTGCGGAATCCGTGCACGAACGAGACCGAAACACACGAACAGTAATTATAACTGTGATTCTATTCAAATATCTGATAAGTAAAAAGTCACTTGAATCACCTAGACACTTTCTCTCTCTAGTTTCTCTCTCTAGAACTAGAGCTCTCAAATGTAGCAAATGAGCAAAAGTGTCAAAAGTTCCTAAAGCTAACCCTAACACATCTATTTATAGGCCAAGGGTTATAAGGGATTTCCCCTTATTTACAATAATGCCACCTTGCCTTTTTCTATCTAATATTACAATGTAAGGCTAGAAATAAACTGTTTCAGCTACGACTTGAGATGACGGAGGCGATAGACATAAATGCACTAACACTAACCTCACTTATCAAAGAAAGCAATACCGATGCTCACAATACAGCCACGAGGATAAGCATTTAAGTACATCATATAACAACATATTTCACCTTTACAAGTCTTGAACACAAATCTACCATGTCAGCAATTTCAGACCAAAACTACTAAACAAGGATCATAAACCGCATGCAAGAACATGTAATCAACACCATATGATTCGTTAGAACCCTTACGTGCAAGAAAGAATTCCTAATCAAAATAAGATATATCTTAGATAAAACCAATACCCCTCTCGAGTCTCATGGTGTAAACAAGTTTACAAACAAGTGATTAATCAAGAAATAGTTACCATCCCACTAACCACAGATTCATTATCCACGATAATCAAACATAATCAAGAACTCAACATCAATGAAACGTTCATTATATAATCATGAAGATTCAATCATGAAAAAGTACTAAAGTTTCATATAAACAAGATTACAACATAAAGATTATTCAAGAAACAAGTTTATAACTACTATTACATAAACTACATTAAACATAAACTAACATCAGCTCATAACTTGCAAAATGATCAGAATACATGTTCAAGAACAAGGAATCGAACCATAAACAAGCAAGGAGTTGATGGGTTGGATCACTTATGCTTCCATTCGGTCTTTAAGCTTCAAAGTGGTCTGATCAGGACTGCTTCGGAACCCAGAAATCGCCGAGAAACATGGAGAAAAACCCAACATTTGAACCAGTAGCGAATGCTGCTATTTATAGAAGATTTTCCCATCGGCACGGTCGTGCGACAGGTGTTGTCGGGTGACGTCAGCTTCAGCGATCCCGAGTCAGCCAACTGGACAAGTGGACAAGTTGCTTGGGTCAGCAGATCGGCACGGTAGTGCCGCCGGTGGCACGGTAGTGCCATTCAGTAGAAATGTTGGTCAGAGACCTTGGTTAAGCCTTGGCACAGTCATGCCTCAGGTGGCACGGTAGTGCGGCCCGAGAATCAGTTGGCACTCCTGATCGCACTAGCAGTGCTTCCGAGATCGGAGCATCGGTACGGTAGTGCCGTCAGATGGCACGGTCGTGCCATACCTGGCAGTCATCAGATTTTTGCCATTTTCGTCAGAAATGCATCAGAATTTGTCCATTTTCATCAGAATTTTCCTTTATGCTCTATTTAAGACCTGAAAATATAAAAGTACCGGATTTGGCACCTAAACGTTGTGTTTTCGGTCAAAAACGCTTAAAACGGAAGTGTTTTGGGGTATAAAAACATGTATAATTTAACATAGATCAAGCTGGTTTATATCTCGATACAAAATATTTGTTCGTACGTGAACGAGTTGAGGAAAATAATCTTTGTATTGAGTATATTAGTACTAACGATATGCTTGCGGATCCGATGACTAAAGGTCTCCCACCTAAAGTTTTCGAAGAACATGTATCGAATATGGGACTTACTAAAGACCTTATTTAATGGCATATTGTACTAGCTTATGTTTTAATTAATAAAATTTCCTCAAGTTTGATTTTGCATGTCTCTAACATATGTTCTGCCGGTGTAATAACATATAGACAAATATAAATACAAATCAGACGCTAAAGGGCTTATGCGTATTTTGATCATAACTATTAGGTTTTAAATTGAGGCTATAGTATGACTAATGGGGGTCCTGAGTCGAATGATGATTCAACGGCTGTATTTCTCTGCTATAGTTCTTGGTTTAAGGCTAAAATGAGTGCTAACACCTGGCCAGGCTCATCTAATACTCATGATAAATGATTACTCGGCTAAGTGGGAGAATGTGAGATTAAATATATTAATATTATAATATTTAATCTTGTAGCCATTATAATCATTTATATTATATAGATTAAAATATATTATTAACCTATTAGTAATTAGTTGGTAATTGTTGATGGACCATATTACCCTTATTAACTAATTAGGTTTCCTCTTGGGTGTATATATAAGGAGATTATTAGAGAGATTAAGGGTTACACAGTTAGACAATTACACAACCCTCGTAACATCATATTCTCGGCTCTCTCTCCTAACCAATTTCTTCCCTTGTTTCGGTTCATCACCATCATAATCTTACACCCTAAGGAGGAACCAGATCATCCTGACAAGCATGTCGAACTCAATGGCTGCATCTCTGACTGGATTCTCTGCTGGCCTGTCTGCTGTAACAGGTATGTTATTCATGTTTTCCATTATGTTTAAACAGAACTGATCAACAAAACATATAAAAGATTTAACACAAACAAGCTTTGTTAAATTTATGAAAGGATAATTATAAAGCAATGATTCAACTTTTGATTTACTAAGGATGCAAATCTTTATATTTCTTACAATGTTCACACAGACTCGGTTAAATTTCTGAGTCATACATATAATGTGTATGTAAAACACTCGATGTCTGGTCAATGAATCATGCAATATTATAAGCTTGTCAGAAGATCTAATCTCCACCAATTATGTTAAAAGCATAAATCAAGAGGTCTTTGATGGGTTGAAACGTTAGGTTATGGTTAAGGGTATGGAATGGATATTTGAAAGTAGCAAGAAAGGTTAAAACTTGGCCAAAAACTTGGTACTTTATTTTCTACAATTCTGAACACGTTGCTAAGCTATTGTGTAGGTCTTCAGAGTTTTATTCTATTTATACATCATCTCTCTATTTTTCTTTCTTGATAGTCTTTCCTTAATCTTCCTAGAGAGTTTTGACAAACGGGGTTTTTTTTTTCATGCAACATAATTAATCTAGAAAGCTTATGGCCAAATTTTTAACGAAAATAAGGGTAAATGAGAAAAAGTTATATTTGGGTGAACTTTTGGGTAAAGTTTAAGAAAAATACGGAAAATAGGCTCAACATGGCGAACTAATGGATAATGTTGGGTGCGGGAGGCTGACAAGGGGTTATCCTAATTGCCTCTATCATTTCTATGTAATTTCATATATTCATGGTTTTGACAAGTATACAAATGACAAGTTCTAAATTACATAAAACATCCGGCTCACTCATTTTTCCGCAAAAACAAAGAAGCATTTGACAAGAAAGCTGTAAAGGCTCAAAAATATGCTCACGTAAACGGAAGGAATGGGTATAAATATAAAGATAAACATGCAAGTCTTTCGTTTTGTTTTATCACGCTTTTTAGTTATGTATTTCAAAAATTAACTTGGCTTGTCGATTTTTATCAAATTTGATGCTTTCTAAAGAACACAAATTAACAATTTTTTTTTATTTTTCGAAAATATATATAAAAAATGAGAACAATTAAGGACAAACAAAGTTTAAAACCTTTTAAACCCCTCCCCACACTTGAACTTCACATTGTCCCCAATGTGAAATACATATTAGTTAAGCAATTATGAAGAGCTAAACTAATAATGTGAAAAGGGAAAGATGTACTCCCTCAGAGTTTGAGTTGACTCGTTTGAGTAGACTTTGATTTGAAGTCGTCTCAACTCTGTGTGCATTTCTTTATGAATTTGCCAGTATGTTACTTGCTAAAATAGCCAACATCACCATTTATCAAGATGTTAGATAATTCAACCAAATCCATTATTCAAACAAAGCAAACACACTACTTAAAACATTAAAAACAGACATAAAGTTTAAAAAAATCCCAAACAAAGTACTGAATAGAAATAAGATAAAACATTAGTTTCTGAACTGTTCTCCCCTACCTCCTCCTACTCCTCATCATCATCATCACCATCACGGTGGCATGTTCCAGATGAACCCGCCCCTTACGTACCTGTGTCTCCAAATGGAAACTGTGGAGGGTTGCCGAAATGGCTCGGATATACGTTTTGTAGCCCTCCGAAGATGTAGGAAAATCCTGCATACATTTCCTCCCGCATGGTGTGTTGAGATGCCCGCATAGCTAACTGGTCGGCCCTCATAGCGTCTTGAGTTGCTCGCATAGCCTCCTGGTCGGCTCTCATAGTGTGTTGAGAGACCTGCATATGCTGGAACTGTTGGTACAACTCAGGGTAGGAAGGTATACCTGGAGGCCAGTTTTGCTGGTGTTGATAGTGATGCTGGTGCTCTTCATGATGTGGGTGATCGTGTGGTGGCTGGCCATGTGGTGGTGGCTCTAGTGCCTGATGTTCTTCCATGTTGACGTCCTCGTCCTGTGGTGGTAGCGGTAGCGGATCCGATATTTCCCCATTTATACCTCTTAGTCTTGGTCCACTATCTGTATCTACTACCAAACCCATCGCCTTTAAAGACTTCATATCCACATCTCCTCCTGCGTGAACCAATGTGAGACCACTGACTACATCATCTTTCATAATACCCAACTTGTATGCCAACTGAGTCACATATTCACCACCATGGATTTCGCTGCTTGTAGTTCTCCCTGCACTGTTTACGAAAAATTCAGCCATTCTAGCTGCGAGGTTGACATGCACTCCGGTCACTAAGGAATATAAGAAAAGAAGATCCGGAGTGGGACAGTTTCCTGCACTGTCCATGCGCCCATAAATGGTGTGACTCATGACCTGATGAACGACCCTCAGAAGCGGGTCCCGTAGTCGTGAAGCTTTAGCTTTCCTAGCTTCATAAGGTGGTTCAACTGCCACCTATGCCCAGAAGTTAGCCCGTTGCTGATCATTTTCAAACTTGTAGATATTGGTGAAAAGTTCTGAATTGATGTCTTCAGCTGAGTATATGCCCAATCTTCTTCCAAGTTTAGCAACTGACCACTTATGCCACTTTCTTCCCAACCTGAACTGTATTGTTTCCCTGTTTTTAAAGTATGGATTTTCGCTTCTTGGTTTTTCATAAGTGTATGAAGCGAAGAATTCCAATGTTAGTTCAAGATAAACGGGTCGTGTAATGTTGAACAACCTTGACATCGGATGTGGCATCATGTTGTATAACCTTTCAGGGTTGTCAAAGTCTCCCAGTTGAATCTTCTCGGTTCACCGATTTGTCCCCGTCTATTCCATAAAGCTTTTAATCTTGCAATACAGGGTTGTTCTTTCGGTTTGTTTTCGCTGAACTGGAGGAATCTGTGATTTATCTGCACACAGGAATATAACAAAATAAGAGCAGAATATAAAAATTTCGTTGCTGCCACCGGAACAGGCTGTTTACAAGCTTCTGCTTCTGTTTCAGCAGTCGCACGGTTGTGCGGCTGGTGGCACTGCCGTGCCATTCCGAATCGGTCAATAGCTTGTATCCGGAAACCCGTGTGGCACTGCCGTGCCAAATCGGCACTGCCGTGCGACTCGGCTTCGCAACTATGAATCGATGGTCTGTACTTGATTTCCGACCTGCACTGTCATGCCGTTTAAGTGGCGTGACCGTGCGACAACAAATATCATCAGGAAATAGTCTAAATCACTGATTTTAACTTGTATCTTTCAAAATTTAACTTGTAATAAGTGAATAGATCACGAATCAAGCATCAGAACCATCTATTTATCATTAATCACTCAAGAATAAGGGTTTATTTGAATTTTATGAAGAAAACCCTAAATTTCTTGGTTCAATCATCAGATCTACATCAGAAACTAAGTTTAATCTACAAAACAAGTAGGAAACATACCTTGGAAGATGATTGAAACGAAAACTAGGCAAAAATTAGGTGGTTTGTGGGTGTAGGCGACCTGGAACTCCCGTGCGGCGACTAGGGTTTCGTAAAAGTGACATATTTTTACTGCAGAATCGTTTAAATATCTCTGCTTTTACTGTTCGGTTTTCGAGCCGCACGGTCGTGCGAATTTGGCACGGTCGTGCCATTCCGGACAGTTTTCCCGGTTCCACCTTTGTTATCTAGTTGCACGGTAGTGCATCAGTCGCACGGTAGTGCGATCCGGTGACCATTCGATGTACGAGTTAGAGGTCTGTTTTGACTAAGGATTGCATGACCGTCCCGATTTGGTATGACCGTGCAGCACATGGGCCTTTTTTCATAACTTTTCACAGTAAGCTTTTAACTCCGAAATTTCACCCAATTTTCCCATTTTTGCACTATTTTATATATTTTAACAATTAATTAACTTCAAATCTCCAAAAATTATGGATCAAGATCGAATGTTCCTACGTTTAAAACTGAAAAAAAAACGAATTACGAAATAAATAATAGAAACTAATATATACAAAATTACCGTTAGCGTGTGACAACACGCTCGCTAAATTTGTCAGCGAGTCGATAGCTAGACTCATTCTCCCATCACTTGTTTTAAGTGTGCAGGACATGGAGTTCGAGAATTTCCTCCACCGGGTCAACTGGTCCGTTGATGTAAAGTTTTAAACGATGACCGTTGACTTTAAATGTTTCCCCGCTCAAATATTCGATGGTGACGGCTCCGTATGGAAATACTTCTTTGATCGTATATGGACCCGTCCATCAAGATCTTAACTTTCCGAGAAATAAACGCAATCGTGGGGAGTATAGCAAAACAAGATCTCCAACGCGGAAATCTTTATGTTCTCTCAATCTTTTGTCATGAAACCTCTTGACTCGTTCTTTGTACCTTCTAGAACTTTCATAGGCATGACTTCTTAGCTCCTAGAGCTGGTGAATTTGCAGAAAATGGGCTTCACCTCCGCTTTTTAAATCCATATTTGCCGTCTTCAAGGCCCAGAATACCCTATGTTCTAGCTCGACAGGTAGATGACAAGCTTTTCCATAAACCAACCTGAAGGGTGTGGTCCCAATAGGCGTCTTAAACGTTGTTCTAAAAGCCCACCGAGCGTCATCTAGCTTGTTTGACCAATCCTTGTGGTTGTTATTAATGGACCGCTCAAGGATTCTTTTCAAACCCCGATTTGTAACCTCCACTTGCCCGCTCGTTTGAGGATGATATGGCGTAGCCAATCTGTGATGAACTCCATAACGATACAAGGCTCTTTCTAACTGCGCATTACAAAAATGCGTTCCTCGGTCACTGATAAGTGCTTTTGGAGCACCAAATCGGGAAAATAAACTTTTTAAGAACCTCACAACTACCCTAGCGTCGTTTGTGGGCAAAGCTTGAGCTTCGGCCCATTTTGAGACATAGTCTACAGCAACTAGGATGTATTTGTTACCTCGTGAGGCTGGAAATGGTCCCATGAAGTCGATACCCCATATATCAAAGACTTCACAGACTTGCATTGGATGCTGAGGCATTTCATTGCGTGCGGAGATATTTTTCGCCCTCTGGCAAGCATCACATGCTCTAACCCATTCATGCGCATCGCAAAAGATTGCAGTAAAACCCAGAGTCTAACACTTTCTTTGCAGTGTAGTTTGCTCCATGATGACCTCCGGTTGGCCTTTCGTGTCACACCCTCAAAACCACATGCGGAGTACTACCGCGAGGCGTGTGACTGACCAGGATCCAACCACTACTTATTTAGAACCATTTAGTTATTATTACAAATAATGGTGTAATTAGCGGCCAATTTAAATTTTTCAAAACATAGTTTAAGGTTTTTGCAGCGAAAAGGAAAGATGTACATATCGTAATTTAAAACCACAAGTTTATTAGTTATGAACTTATAAACCATGCACTCCATCCGATTGCAACGTTCGTCCAAAGTTGTTAGCGAGCAACCTGCAAAGCATGCAGTAGAGTGTCAACATAACGTTGGCGAGTTCACGAGTTTAGAGTTTTCCAGTTTTATTTCCAAAAACTTGTTTCAACGGTGAATTTTATCCGTTTATACATGCCATGGGGAGCTACCCCATAAGTAAGCTACTAAACTGTTTTACAATACCGAATACTTAGTTAACCGTACGTTTCCGCAGTGCCCCGTTTGTCAATGTTCTATCATCATTGATGGTTTGCCTGAGTACATTAGTTCACTCCCGTTCCCAGTAACAAGGGTCGGTGTGAGGCTGGTTAGACCTAAATAGCGCTATCAACTAATAACCCGTTCGCCAGGCCCCGGCGACTAATCGATATTAAATGGTAGGGGCTTGAGTGATAGAGTTTCGTTTAGTGTTGCTTGTTGCATCCAGTATAAACAGTAATTAACTAAAAGTCCCGCATAAGGGGAGAAAAGTAGTTTGTATCCCTCACAAGGGGATAGCGTTGTTACCCGTATCCCACACAAGGAGATAGAAATACCGTATCCCGCACGAGGAGATAGTAAGCAGTCCCAAACCAGGAAAAGTGTTTCGTTCCGTTTCCCAACCACCGGGAACGCATGCTTTAAGTAAAAAGTAGTGAACTCACCTTTGCTTTGCTCGGTAGTTAATTTACTTGTGTTATGTTGGTCAACCATACCCTATTATGGTTATTAATATCCATTAGGTTCGTATGCAAGTAATGCCACGTATAAAGTACACGTATTTAACACATAGCACGTAAGTCATACTGGCATATACGTTATTGGGCCTATCCTAACATATGAGCAGTTAAATAGTAGCAGCACAAAGTCCAATTAAGCAGTGGAAAATAACACACAGTCCGAAACAGGTTTATCACATAGTGCGGCCCAATAACGGAAGCAGTCCAGTCGAAACCGGATAGTCTCGACTCGAGACTATGAGTTCTCGAGTCGCAACCACTGGATTCTAAGTCGAAATCAGCTGGTCTCGAGTTGTGAACATTTGAGTCGCAACCCTAGAGGTCTCGAGTCAGGCCTCGAGTCGAGATCAGGGGGTCTCGAGTCGTAACCAAGCTGATCTCGACTCCTGGAGCGTGTTGTCTGGTTTAGAGTTGTCAATCAATGGTCTCGAGTCGCAACCATAAGGTCTCAACTCACAGTTATGCAGATGCTTCTAAAATTCTCCGAATGGTACTATCCAATCAGGTTTCATAAGCACGTACTATCCAATCAAATTTCATTAACATGTTTTATTCCACCGTACACTACCAAATTGGATCAAAACATCATTATTCAAATATTCAAGGTATCTTCAAATAGTTCATCATTAGGGTTTTCATATTCAACTAGCATACTCTTCCTAAACGTTATGACCCTATCAATATTTTATCAATCTCGTGAACATTATGTTCCTAGGCTCATCTTCAAATTCATTCAATAAAACTCATTCATGTCAAAACAGTCACCATATGAACAGTTTATACAAACAAATCATGTCATCATTATAATAACATCATATATTAGCAAAAGTGCATATACCCTATTTGCAACATGAATCATCATTTCTAACCATAATGACAGTCAACAAGGTTTTTATTAATAGTCAACTTCTAAACCTTTGAACAGACAAAATGCACTTTTATTTTCTTATTTAAAAACTACCGAGAGTTTAGGACAATTAGCAATAATCGAACAACAACCTTCATGTATCAATTTCATTTCATGACAAGTTCCCTTCAGCACCCAAAACAGTTTGCACATGCCTAGTGAAATGTCCTAACTATCACTATTATCTTTCACGAATCTACAATCATGTTCTCAATGAAAATGTGCACTACAAACACCAATTCTACACACTAGACAGCCTACACAAAACGGATCAGCAGCTATAATCATTAGTTTATATCTTCAGTTTTCATAAATGCTAAACATGTCCTAGCCATTCCAACACAATCGATGTATACCAAATAGTTAATATATATGAACAAAACTCAAAAAGCTCACAACTAACATTCACTGACCAAGGGTAAACAAACACAGGGGGGGTATAAACTGACCAAAGGTTTCGAGACAAAGCGAAATGCTTGCTGCCATGGCCACTGTGCACGAACTGGAGCTTCGAGGTCCAGACTCAAGCCTGAAGAAAACCTCTTCCGTCGCCGTACTCGGTGGTATTGTCGCCGGAAATCACAATCGCCACGGCGGAGCAACTCTTCGGAGCTGTCTCATTCTGACAGCCGGAGCTCTAGGGTCGCCGGAGTTCTCTGTTTCTTTGAGTTTTCTGCTATCGCCGCACCACCAAGGAGTGGTGGTCGGCTCCCGCTCCTCAGCAGCTCTCAGTCTCTCTCTTGCAAAAGTTTGCGTAGAAGAATGGGAAAGGGGGAAGGTTGAGTGTTGTCGGCTGATGTGTGTGGGTGAGGTGTTGACAGAAGGATAAGGGGGGGTGTTTTGGTGAGGGTGAGTGGCCGGAGAAGGCAGCCGGAAAAGCTCCGGTCGCCGGAGTAACAGGAGAATGAGGGGTGTGGTCTCGAGTGTGTGCGGCTGCCATAATTTTGTAGGGTTTTAAAATGAGTGAGGTGTGAGTAGTGTTTGTTTATATATGCTAGGGTGTAGGTTTAGGGAGTTGGGTTGGGCTTGGCCCGTGTGTATGGATCCGCATACCTTAAGTGCCTAGCTAAACCCATACGCTCGATTTAAGTCACGAACAAAATACGGTCGACAATCATTCAAGCTTTCGATAAGTTATTTACTTTCGATTCGGGTTACCCGTTAAACAAATCATTTTTCTTATCGCGGATCGCTGATATCAATAATAATAATCAATAATACTAATAATAATAATAATAATAAATGTACGTATTCCCAAAATACCCTTCTCTTGACAACGAGAGCAACAAGCTCGTCTCACGACGATCAGGATCAAGGGTTCGAGTTGTCACACTTCGTGACAGTGACTTAGAATGCTAACTGCCTCTTCTCCAAATACACATCTTCGGATCACCTGATCGGCTCCGATTCTAAACAAGTATGGTTCGTCCCAAATGTAATACTTCAAATCTGCAAAGAACTTCCTCTTTTGTTATTATGACAATCCTTGGATAAGGATTCCACATGTGAGGTAGTTTGCAAAGTCGGCGAACCATGGTGACTCGTCATTCATCTCGATACTTAAAAGAAATTCGTGGGGGAAATTGTCATTTATTGGTTCCTCCACCGAATTTTCTGAATTACCATGCTCAAGTCTCGAGAGATGGTCGGCTGCAACATTTAAAGCTCCTTTTTTGTCTTGGATCTCAATGTCGAATTCTTGTAACAACAAGATCCATCTGATAAGACGCGGTTTTGCGTCCTGTTTACTAAAAATGTATTTAATTGCTGCATGATCCGTATACACAATTGTTTTGGACAACACAAGGTATGGCCTGAATTTGTTGAAAGCATATACTACTGCCAAAAGCTCTTTCTCTGTAGTCGTATAATTTTCCTGAGCATCATGTAGAGTTTTGCTGGCATAGTAAATAGGATGAAAATGCTTCTCCCTTGGTTGTCCTAAGACTGCTCCTATTGCATAATCACTGGCGTTGCACATTATCTCAAATGGCAATGCCCAATCTGGTGCAACTAAAATAGGGGCTTCGATAAGCCTTTGTTTAAGCTGCTTGAAAGCATTCATGCATTCGTCTGAAAATACAAATGGAGCATCTTTTTCCAACAAACAGGTCATAGGTCTTGCGATTTTTGAAAAGTCTTTTATGAATCGCCTATAGAACCCTGCATGACCTAGGAAACTTCTAATCGCTCTGACTGAGGTTGGGGGAGGAAGTTTAGAAATGATATCCACTTTTGCTGGATCGACTTCCAACCCGGCTTCAGAGATTTTGTGCCCGAGAACTACCCCTTCTTTCACCATGAAGTGGCACTTCTCCCAGTTAAGCACAAGATTAGTTTCCTCACATCTCATTAACATTCTTTTCAGATTTCCAAGACACTGATCGAAAGAACTCCCGAACACAGAAAAATCATCCATGAATACTTCCATGGAGTCTTCAATCATATCATGGAAAATAGCTACCATGCAACGCTGAAATGTGGCTGGTGCATTACACAGACCAAAAGGCATACGCCGGTAGGCGAATGTGCCGAAAGGACATGTGAAAGTAGTCTTCTCCTGGTCTTTAGGAGCGATAGGAATTTGAAAGTATCCAGAGAACCCATCCAGAAAGCAGAAAAATGACAGACGTTCCAACATCTGGTCGATGAATGGAAGCGGGAAGTGGTCCTTACGGGTGGCATCGTTGAGTTAGCGGTAATCGATGCAAACTCGCCATCCGGTGACGGTACGGGTAGGAATAAGTTCATTCCTATCGTTTGGAACTACAGTAATACCACCTTTCTTGGGTACTACCTGCACTGGACTTATCCAAACAGAATCTGATATAGGATAAATCAGCCCTGCATCTAACAACTTAATAACTTCTTTCTTCACCACGTCTTGCATGTTAGGATTCAAACGCCTTTGATGATGTGCACAAGGTTTATAATTGTCTTCCATGAGAATCTTATGAGTACAAAAAAAAGGATTAATGCCTTTGATATCCATAATCTTCCACGCCATGCCTTTCTTGTGGAGCGTTAGAACTTCGAGAAGCTGTCTCTTTCTTCTTTTGCTAAAGATGCTGAAATGATGACTGGCAAGCGACACTCCTCGTCTAGAAATGCATACTCGAGATGCAGTGAGAGTTCTTTTAACTACAAAGACGGTGGATCTTCAACTGAAGGTTTTGATTTTTCTTCAACTTCACGGTCAATTTCCACAAATTGATCTGGACTTTGAGTATCATCTTCACCGATTTGAAAAACCGGCTGCTCAATTTCGTGGCCCTCCTGTGAAATGCCATTTTGGTTCTCACACAGAAGATATGTGTCCATATCAATTTCTTCAATAGTGCCTTGGAAATGAGAGCTTACACAAGTATCGATGATGTCGACGTAGTAAAGCATGTCATCGCGACTTTGCGGATGTTGCATTGATCTTTTAATATCAAAAGTCACATGCTCGTCATTTACTCAGAGCGTGATTTGGCCTGTTGCCACATCAACAATCGTCCTCGCGGTGTTGAGGAACGGGCGTCCAAGTATCAATGGCACTTTTGAATCTTCGTCCATGTCTAAAATAACAAAATCCATGGGGAAAACAAAGTTATCGATTTTAACAAGCATGTTTTCTACGAATCCTTGCGGATAGTTGATTGAACGATCTACAAGTCGAATGCTCATTCTAGTGGGTGTAGGTTCCCCCAGATCTAATTTAGCAAAAACCTTATATGGCATAAGGTTTATGCTAGCTCCTAAGTCGGCTAATGCGTGACTGACAGACATGCTGCCAATGAGACAGGGAAGAGTAAAACTGCCCGGATCTCCCATCTTTTCAGGTAGACGGTTTTGGAGAAGGCCTGAACAGTTTTCATTCATCAACACACAAGACAAGCTTTCGAGTTTCTGCTTGTTTGTGAGGATGTCTTTTAAGAACCTTGCGTATTTAGGCATTTGAGCCAACGCCTCAACAAATGGTATGTTTATGTGTAATTGTTTAAACATTTCTAAAAACTTACCATGTTGTTCATCATTCTTTTGCTTCTTCAGTCTGCTCGGATATGGAATAGGAGGAATGAAATCTTTAATTGGCTCCTGGAACTGTGTTGTACTTGTTGGGACTCGCCTAGCGTGCACCTCGTCTGAAGCGTCAGTTTGGACCGTCTTAGTGATCGGTGGTGAATCCGATTTGTCAGGTCCCATTGTTTTACCACTCCTCGTCATTACTGCATTAACGTGCCCTCTCGGGTTTGGTTCTGTGTTACCTAGAAGACTACCTTGAGGTCTTTCAGACAACATTTTGGCCAATTGACCGACTTGGTTCTCAATGGTTTGTATTGAAGCCTTCTGGCTCCGCATTTCCCCTTCCTGCGCTATGAAACGCTCCTCATGTTGTTGGTATCGCTATTCGGATATTTGATTGGCATTGTTGGAGTTGTTTAACAGCTGCGCCATCATCTCTTCTAATTTTGAGTTGTTTGAGAGGTTTGTGGCTGGGAAGTGCTTCCTGAACCTAAATTAATGTAACGTGGTTGAAAGGGTTGCCCTAATGTCTGAAAAGATTGTCCCTGGGGCTGAAAGGATTGCCCCTGAGGCTGTTGCGGTGTGGGAGCGCGTTGAGCAAATCCGAGTGGGTTCTGATTATTGGAATTGGCTTTCCACCCGAAGTTTGGGTGATTTCTCCAACCCGGATTGTACGTGTTGCTATAGGGGTTATTCTGGGGCCTGATTTGATTGCCCAAATAGTCCACCTTTTCGTGGCCTGTAAACATAACACCCTGCTCACATGTACATGGCTCGTGTGACACCCCACACAGCTCACATGATGATTGTACTTTTGAAACGTTCTGAGCTTGATCAAACCTTGCTGCCAAAGCTCCAATCTGTGTTGCAAGAGCCGTATATGTATCTACTTGATGAACTCCAGGAATAGATAAAGCTTTACTTCGCACTCAACTGTGACACGAACTCGACTTCAAGGAAGCTTTTTCTATGATTGCATAGGCTTCATTGGGTGTTTTTGTTCCAAGATCGCCTCCTGGATAAACATCTAAACGTTCTTGTGAGTTGTAGCTGAGTCCTTGGTAGAAGTTCAACACAAGTTGCCTTTTGGAAAACCCGTGATGTGGAACATCGATCAGAAGATCTTTGAACCTCTCCCAAGCTGCGTGTAGAGATTCTCCTTCATCCTGTTTGAATGTCATAATACGATTTTTAAGCTTAGCTGTCTTTTCCGGCGGGAAGTATTTTTGCATAAAAAGATCGGCCATCTCGTTCCAAGTCGTGATGGAACCTGCTGGAAGTGACGAAAGCCAAGATCGTGCTTTGTCTCGCAAAGAGAATGGAAAGAGTCGCAAACCAATTGCGTCTTCAGAAACGTCTCTAATTTTGAAAGTCGAGCACACCTCGAGAAATTAGGCGATGTGTCGACCTGGATCTTTGTGATCCTTCCCATCAAACTGCATAGAATTTTGTAACATGTTAATGATACTGGATTTAATTTCAAAACTCGGTGCTGCTATCGTAGGTCGGGCAATGCTCGGTAGCAAGCCCTCTCCTCCTAGACGGCCGGTCTCATTTAAAGGCTGGTCGTCCTCTGCCATAATGGTTCTGTCACACCCCGATTTCCACGTGTCACCGGTGGGCCCGGTGGGGGAGTATCGTGATGTGGTTGGCAACATAATAGTCAAACAGCACAATAATTATTATGCACAGCGGAAGCAAATTTAAAAATATAATACAACCGAATTTAATTATTGTAATATCAAGTATCACAACGTTCGATTGTTTATCCACAGAACGGATCGAAATAAAATAGAAACAATGGTTCAACAGACTTCAGGCATCCTAAGCTTGCGAGACTTTTTATTGATGCTAAGGAGACAATCCAGCCAATTTCGTTTAGTACCTGCATTCAGTCTTTTTGGGAAAATACGTCAGTTTACACTGGTAAATACAATCAACTGACTCATTTTGAAAAAATGATTTAAAATTGGTTTGGATGCACATGGCATAAACATTTTTATAACTTGGGAGAATTATTTAATATTATAATCTTGTGAACGAATTACATGTTACTTGTGCGTTCAGTAGCCCGGATCTTATCCGGGTTAAAGATTAATAGACACACCACATCATAGAGTTATACACTGACGGGTGTACGCCTACACCCCGTGCTCAGGTCGTGGCCATCTCGTAAGATGATGCCAAGGATATCCGGGACATGGTCATTAACCCCCCAAAGGCTTTAAGTAATCAAGACTGTTTAAACGAGCCGATCAAATTAGTCAACTACCCACTCAACTGTGGAGATTTGATGCTCGATCAAGCGGTATGCTATATACCGTAACCCAAGCCCGTATAGGGAAAATAAGTTAAAAGTATTTACCTGAGCAAGTATAATTCACAATTAGAAAAATGCACGTAGCTTTTACTGGTCCTCCTAATCTGGAACGAAGGTTTTATAATAACCTATTAGAATCCTAAAGGGTCTTTAATTAAGCTTAAGCTTAGACCGACTAGTTTCAAAGATACGGTTCGTACGCACGATTAAGCGAAGACCGGATAGAATGTGATTTAGACCCGACAAGTTAGAAGACTTGTTTAATATGGGTTTATTATTCACATTCTGGATTTTGAGATAAAACCGTTAAGGTTTGACCCGTTTCGGCTAATTTATGTAAACTTGTTACATAAACTGAACCGTACGCGTAATAAGCGTGACGGGTATTCATGAGAGCTATATACAGGTTTCCTAAGTTAATTATGCTTCAAATATGTTGTGACATCAGTAAGAAGTCTTTCATTATGCCCGAAACGTGTTTAAACACAAACTAGGCCCCGTAGGGGTAGTTTGGTCATTTAAAAGTTTATAAAAGAGTTTAAGTAATAATCTGGGTTACAGGTCTGGTGTAATCAGAAAATATACTCAATTTTTTAAGTTATATCAGTAGGTTAAAGTATATGTGTGAAATCTATCAGTTATAACCAATTATGCACCGTAGGGGCATTTTGGTAATTTCACATAAGCCGAAAAAGCTCAAAACCGGAGTCTGAGTTAATAAACCTTTGCTTACTGTTAAAATATTCTAAATTGCCTAAAATATCAGTAGGTATCAACCCGGGTATGTTCAATATGATTTTAATACATACTATGCGTTAAAAACGCTAAATAAGGCGATTAAAGGCCATTTCCGGGTTCGATACTTAAATTTGATATTTTTATATTTCCAGAAGGCTTAAAATAATTTATTTATCATATGTGATCAGTAGCAAAAGGTTTGGAGTCGTTTAGATATGTAAAACTCATTTTATGGCCCGTAAGGGCAAAACCGACAATTATCGGATTAAGCCTACGACTATGAGTTATGCTCAGCCTAAAATTAATTAAAAATCTTTAAAAATCCCAAAATAATATATTACATCAGTGGGTATTAAGTTTGATACCAAAAAGTAGGCTTAACTAGGCTATACGCTAATTACGCCGTTTTATTAACATAAAGCATTCATTTTTGCGATAATGAGCATAACTCTTAATCTACAATTCAAACTGATGTCAAACTTTGCATACAAGTTTATATATCAGTAATTAAAGTTTCTACTCTTTTACATTTCCAAAAATCACGTTTTAAAGTAATAAGGGCATAACGGTCAACATATGAGCAATTAACGGAAACATGCATATTAATTGGATAACTAGTGAACCAAGGTGTAACATCACAGAGGGTTATTCTAACATGTAACCTAGTTCAATTAAAGCTCTGAGGCATTTCTAAAACATGTCTAAACGGGTCAGAACTGAAAGTCAAAGTGAAAGTCAAACTATGTGACTTTCGGTTCCGAACCGGGTCTAAACAGGAAATTGTCGGGTTGAACATGTTTAGACATGTTCTTACACTTTTTACCAAGTTATAACAATGATCAAACAGGTTGCATATGGTCTACATTGCTAATTATGCATAAATCGCATTTTAAACTTTCTGTTGACTTTTTAAGTACACGTTTGACCTGACTTTTGACCTGGTTAGAGTGGTAATCAGGGGGAACCCTTTTGAGGGTTTATTACCCACATAAATACCAACTTATATTTACTTTTAATTCGAGATATGACTGAGCCATTGTTGACTAATCTCGAAGTCAAACCGTAATTACGTCGGTTTGACTTTTAGCTAAATAACTAAGCTAAAATTAATTAGAGAAGGTTAGGCAACTTACAAAGGTCCTAAGCTTGATTAGAGAACACTTGAGAGAAGGTTTTGAGTTCCAGAAGTGCTCCAAGAATGCAGATGAAGATGTGATGAATTGTTTGCAACTAAAGGCCTTATATACTAGTTGTAATCACCATAAGGTGTTGACAACTAAGGATACAAGTGACCACAATTGTCCCACAAGTGTCCCTGGGGTCTAGGAACATTTTAGGGGTCGTCCAATGGTGAGAAATACCAGTGAGATCGGTCAAAATCGCGCAAAACAGGCTGCAGCCGGTTTTCTGTTTGTTGGGCATTGCTTGCGCACCGTAACGATGAATGCTTGCGGTGCGTAAGGGCATGCTTACGCACCGTAAGCTTATCTTCTTGCGGTGCGCAAGGGTTCTTCAGCAGCCATTCTTTTGTTCTTTCATGCATTCGAAAGGGCAACCTCGTAACTCGACTTTGGGACTTCAATTATCAGTTAGGGACCTCCAATAAGTGTCTAATACTGTAACATACCCTACCACTTTGGTATGTTTCATTTGAATCCAAAAGAAAGTACCGAAATTGAAGGTTTATCGTAGAATTTCCTCGTAGGAGTCCACCAATTAAATTATGAATCATTCATTGTTATAATTCACTGAACTTGAACATATACTAGATGTTTTTAATATGATTTGAGTCTTGGGATTTACTACGAGGTCGTTCAGAGGTGCAAAAGTTAACATGACGACACTTTCAAATCCTGTCAAACATTTGTTTAATAATCCGAGTTTATAACGTTTTTCGTCTTACACGACACGTGTCGTTATTTTATTTAACACGAATTTTCGAGGTGTTACATCCTCACCCCCTTAAAATAAATCTCGACCCGAGATTTACTGAAATAAATAAGGGTACTTTTCTTTCATGATGGATTCAACTTCCCACGTATACTCGGGACCTCTACGGGCATCCCATTTGACCTTTACAATAGGTACATGCTTCCTACGAAGCTTCTTTACCTGTCGATCTTCAATCGACAAAGGTTTTTCAACAAATTTCAAGCTCTCGTCTATATGCACATCTGTATGTGGTATAATCAGTGATTCATCAGCGAAGCACTTCTTCAGATTGCAGATGTGGAACACATTGTGAATTCCACTGAGCTCTTCCGGTAAGTTTAACTTATAGGCAACTGACCCGACACGTTCGATAACCTCGAAAGGTCCTATGTATCTCGGGCTTAGCTTGCCTTTCTTACCAAACCGCATCACTCCCTTCCAGGGTGACACTTTAAGTAGGACTTTGTCACCTACTTCGAAGTGAAAATCCTTACGCTTAGGGTCAGCGTAACTTTTCTGCCTATCCCGGGCAGCTTTGAGACGGTCACGAATCTGGACAATCTTGTCCGTCGTTTCGAACACGATCTCTGGTCCTGATAACTGGATATCTCCAACTTCCGCCCAACAAATAGGCGATCTACACTTTCTACCGTATAATGCCTCAAAAGGCGCAGCCTTAATGCTGGTATGGTAGCTATTGTTGTAGGAGAATTCGATTAATGGTAGGTTCTTATCCCAGCTACCACCCAAATCGATCGCACATGCACGTAGCATGTCTTCCAACGTTTGAATAGTACGCTCACTCTGACCGTCAGTCTGAGGATGATAAGCCGTACTAAAATTCAGACGCGTGCCCAAAGATTGTTGGAAACTCTTCCAAAAATGCGACGTGTACCTAGTATCTCTATCAGAGATAATAGCCACAGGTATGCCATGCAAGGCTACAATCTTATCAACGTATAACTGGGCTAACATATCGGAGCTATAAGTCTCCTTGATGGGTAAGAAATGTGTTGACTTAGTCAATCTGTCAACTATAACCCATATCGTATCATTTCCTTTCCTTGTCTTGGGTAACTTGGTAATAAAATCCATCGTCACCATTTCCCACTTCCACGTAGGAAGTTCAGGCTGTTGTAGCAAACCTGACGGTTTTTTATGCTCGGCTTTGACTTGCGCACATGTCAAGCATTTAGCTACATGGGTGGCTACAGACTTTTTCAAGCCTATCCACCAATAATTTGCCTTTAGATCCTGGTACATCTTATCAGCTCCAGGATGAACGGAGTATTTGGAACTATGGGCTTCCTGGAGGATGACATCTCGAAGACCTCCATAAATTGGAACCCATATTCGTCCATTTAATCGTAAAATTCCGTCCTTGCTAAGAGTTAACTGCTCCTCAGTTACTCCTAGCTTTTCATTAGGATAGTTAGCTTCCAACACAGCTTCCTTCTGTGCAGCTAACAACCTTTTAATCAAATTATTCTTTATCTCCATGCGCTTGGCGTTGATTCGGATGGGTTTCACCCTCTCCTTTCGACTCAAGGCATCGGCAACTACATTCGCCTTGCCGGGATGGTACTTGATTTCACAATCATAATCGTTTAAAGTTTCCATCCAACGGCGTTGCCTCATGTTTAGTTCCTTTTGATTAAATAGATGTTGGAGGCTCTTGTGATCAGAATAAATCACACACTTGACACCATATAGATAGTGCCTCCAAAGCTTTAGTGCGAACACAACGGCACCCAACTCCAAGTCGTGGGTGGTGTAATTCTTTTCATGCACCTTTAACTGTTGTGATGCATAGGCAATAACCTTGCCTTTTTGCATAAGCACACACCCCATGCCAGTGTGTGATGCATCACAATAAACTACAAATTCTTCGATTCCATCAGGCAATGTCAACACAGGAGCATTGCTCAACTTCTGCTTGAGAATATCGAAAGCTTCTTGCTGCTTAGGGCCCCAAACAAACTTTACTTTCTTCTTGGTTAAGGAAGTTAGGGGTGCAGCAATCCTTGAAAATTTTTCGATGAAACGCCTGTAATATCCTGCTAATCCCAGGAAGCTACGAATCTCTGAAGGCGTCTTCGGCTCTTGCCAGTTCATTACGACTTCAACCTTAGCGGGATCCACCTGGATACCACGCTCACTGATCACGTGTCCAAGGAATTGGACTTCTCGTAGCCAAAATTCACACTTAGAGAATTTGGCATAGAGTTTCTCTTGATGTAAAAGTTTGAGAATACAACGAAGGTGTTTCTCATGGTCAGCTTGATTCTTAGAATAAATGAGAATGTCGTCGATGAAAACGATGACGAATTTATCCAAGTAAGGCTTAGAGACGCGATTCATGAGATCCATGAATGCGGCCGGTGCATTAGTGAGCCCAAACGGCATCACTAGGAACTCGTAGTGACCATAACGAGTCCTAAATGCAGTCTTGTGCACGTCTTCATCTTTAACCTTCAACTGATGGTAGCCTGACCTTAAATCAATCTTCGAGAAGTAACTTGCCCCTTGAAGCTGATCGAACAAATCGTCGATCCTGGGCAAAGGATACCTATTCTTGATCGTGACTTTATTAAGCTCGCGATAGTCGATGCACAGGCGCATCGACCCATCCTTCTTCTTGACAAACAAGATTGGCGCTCCCCAAGGAGATGAACTAGGTCTAATGAAACCTTTAGCCAGCAATTCATCTAGCTGTGTCCTCAACTCCTTCATTTCTGTGGGTGCCAATCTGTATGGTGCTCTAGCAACTGGTGCTGCTCCGGGGATGATATCGATTCTGAATTCCACTTGTCTATCTGGTGGTAAACCAGGTAGATCTTCAGGAAACACTTCTGGGTATTCAGAAATGACAGGGATGTCTTCTATCTTCGGTTTGGGCTCATCAATAATTACTTGTGCCATGTAGATGACACAACCTTTCTTTAAACATTTTGAAGCCTTGAGCATAGTCACTTGCTCAGGCAGCCCATACTGGGTATCTCCCCGAATGGTAAGTGATTCACCAGACGGAGTCTTTATCACCACTTGTTTCTTGTTACAGACAATTTGGGCCTGGTTATTAGATAACCAGTCCATACCCAGAACTATGTCAAAACCGGCCAACTTAAAGGGAAGTAGAGACAGAGGAAAAGAATGGTTCTTAATGGATATAACACATCCATCTAACATAGTAGAGACGGTTTCTAAGGTGCCGTCTGCTAGCTCCACCTCATAATTCACATTTAAGGTTTTGACAGGTAATTTCAGCAATTCACAAAACTTTTTATCAACGAAAGACTTATCAGCGCCTGAATCAAAAAGTACTCTAGCAAAGACGTCATTTACAAGGAAAGTACCTGTAATAACGTTGTCGTCTAGCACTGCTTCTTTGGCGTCCATCCTGAAGACTCTAGCATTAGTCTTCTTAGCCTCTTCAGGCTTCTTGTTGTACTTAAGGCAGTTGGTTTTAATGTGGCCCTTTTCATTGAAACGGTAGCACGTTGCATCTTTTATCTTCTTGCAATCCAAGGTTTTGTGATCCGTGGACTTGCAAATGCCACAAGCATAAGATTTTGACTGAGTCTGTGAGTTCGACTCAAGTCTGCACTTTCCAAAGTGCTGCTTCTTGCAAATTTTGCATTTGGGCTTCTCACCAGAATTATGCCCCTCTTTCCTTGAGTCAGATCCTTTCTTGCTATCGCCGTTCCCACGGTGCTTCTTGTTCGATCTGCGTGAACCATCATCTTCACGTTTTCTCTTCTCAGCCTCCTTATTCCTCAGCGATCTCTGCCTGACCGCATCCAGAGTGAGGGATAAGGAAATGTCAGCTACTGATCTAAAAGTAGCTGGCCGAGAAGCTTTAACGCTTGCCTTGATCTCGGGGGCTAAACCACCGATAAAACGAGCTATTCGCTTTGGTTCCGGGGTTACTAAATATGGAACCAACCGAGACATAGTGTTGAAGCTTGTTAGGTAAGCTTGACAGTCGAGGTTTGTCATCACCAAGGATAGAAAGTCTGATTCTATCTTCTCCACCTCATGCTGAGGACAATAATTTTCCTTGATTAGGACGACAAATTGATCCCATGACATATTATACAATGGGATTTTTCCGGTGGCCTCAATCAGAGATCTCCACCATGCTAACGCTTCACCCTTAAAAGACTGCGACACAAACTTGACCACGTCTCTCTCAGCACATCCGCTGATGTCTACAACCGTATCCATCTCATCCAGCCATGTCATACAGTCAATGGCTCCCTTCTCCCCAGTGAAATCCCGGGGCTTGCAAGAAACAAAATATTTATACGAGCAACCCTTGTCACGGGGCCCTTGATTACGTATAACCTGCTGAGATGGAGCACTGTGGTTCGAGGAGCGTCGATCATCGTTTTTCTTCGGGTCGTCCTTCTTGGACGGTGGCTTTGAAGGCTGTGTAGATTTGGTCCTACTACGAGTCCCACTGTACTCTTCATACTGCCTTTCCAAAGCCTGTGTGACAGCGCCGTCTATGATCGCTTTTAATTCCGCACCCATTAGATTAATTCGGGCGTCATTATTAACCTCCACTGGATGGCTATTACCCTCGTCCGAGTTAGCCATTTTAATTGAACTGTTGCAGAAAACAAGGACAATAGTTTATTTGGGAGTTTATTATGGAATTGCCCCTTAGGGAAATTCATTAACCATGGTAAACAGAGACCATATTTGGTTAATTTATTAATCATATTTATTTAGGATTTCTATAATAATTTATCCTAATTATAAAACAGCAATAGTTTTATTTGTGGCACAAAAAGCCTAGTCACGTGGACATTTTTTTTATTTAATCTATAATTTCAGAGAATCAAAACATTAAGGTATACTGGCATAATAGGCCTGGTCACAAGGACATTTATAAATTATATGCTAAGATTTCAGAGAATCAAAGCATTTGAGGTTTGAACCTAGTTCATTACCTTTATCTGACAGGGAGTCATAGCTACCACTGTCCTTTGGCTCATATGGAAATGAGCAAGGCCCGTAGGCACTATATTACCACGTATGGTAAAATATGATCATCTTAATTGATGATGTAAACCCAGGATTCGGAGATCATTAAACTGGGTTAGGAAGTCTTCTAAAGAATTCCTTTATAAAAACGACGTGTGATTTTAACGAATCACGTCTGCCAGGAGTGTTAACATGTTTTCAGATGTTAACCTAGATTTGAATCTTTTGAACAGGTCTTACCATCTTGGCCTGGTCTTATGATGACCCGAAGGCTAGGTTTCACACTTTAAGATTCTTAATTAATAATTACATAGGCAGATTATTTCAAAAAGGAATGATTTTAATTTATTTATTTCATTTATAATTTATATATGCACATAATGGCAAACATGAAATTTATAAAACAAGCATTCCATTAATTTATTATTATATTACACGCTGCCCTAAACGGGTCTTTTCCAACAAACAAGTACCCACGCAGGGGTCAATCAACATGCTCGTCCACGCAGGGACTTTAAACAAACATCATACCCACGCAGGGGTTGACGGAAAATAGACCCACGCAGGGGTCAAGATAAACACACATACATACCCACGCAGGGGGTTAAACAAATACAACAAATACAGGCCCACGCAGGGGCTCAATCAACAATTGGAAGGATTCAATGATCCTTCTTGTTCTTCCCTTTGATCAAACTTGCTAATCCTTGGAAGAAGGTCTGTCTCTCCCTACGGTCACGGTGGAAGCCTCGCTCTACTTCATCCAACCTTTGTAGGATTTCCTCCCTTTCTGGGGGAGAAAACCGTGGTGGCTGCGATTGCGTCCTGATAATAGGCCTAGGAGGTATCGGGTACCCCTGAGTCGGGTAACCTACTCCCCATGGATCCCCATAGGGTCCTTGGGCGTTGTAGTTCGCCGCTACCATGTACGGGTCGGCCTCCGCGTAACCATAGTTGTGATGCGTTGGGGGTTCAAACGGGTTGTATGCCATGGAACCCGTATACGCTGGAATTGGGTTGTCAAAACCCATTGGCGGTGGCTGTGGTATAGCTGGTTGTGAAGGTCCACCCATTTGTGGGTCCTCCTGATGTGGCGGATAATGGCTGCCACTGGACTGACGTGGGGAACTGAAATGGAAGTCCCCTGCTCGTGACGACATTCGGGCACCGGTTCTCCTATGCCTTGGCGGTTGAGGAGGTGCCGGCTGTACTGGTGGTGGTGGAGGTGGTGGCGTAACTGCCACAAATCGGTGATCCTCAGAGGAATCTTGATGATGCTGCTGCGGCTGCTGCTGCTCGTGAGGCGACGAATGGTGAGGAGGTGTATAATACCACTCGTGCCGGGTGAACATGGCTTGGAAGCTGTCTGGACCAACATAGGGTGATCCGTGAAACGAAGATCCGTCCGAGATCTCTATCGGGTGGTTCGGAGTACCACTTGCAGGTTCGACGGGGTCTGTATCCTCGTCCATGTCCTCCGCATTATCACCGGAGAAGTGATCGTCTAGCCCCAGTGGGTTAAAACCCACGGGTTCTTGCACGTAAGCCTACCGGATTAAACCGGCCCCGAAAAACTGGGGTGGGGTCCCCGAAAGAATGATGAGACAGGGATCCTTGTAATGGTATGAAGGAAGGCTGAGGGTTGTTCGGCTCGTAGTCCGGTTGTGGACCATACGGGTTTTGGACCGGAGGTGTCGAGCTATGTGAGACCGACCGTCTAGCCGGCTCAAATAGGTTCCTTCTGTTTTGTCGTGGATCATCACTCTCCGTGGTAGACGGAGCTCGAACATTCGAGGGTCCTGCCTCGTTGTCATTGGGGGCGGTAATCGACCCCTTGCCTCGTCCTCTCCTACGGAAGAATCTTGGAGGCATTTTGTCCTGTCAATTCAATATAAGATAACAATACAAAAATATATGCAAAATAAAGGACAACACAAACAAGGTGGAATTTGTCCTATGTTATATGTCTAGACTCGAAAGTTTAGAATTGTGCAATTGTGTAACTGAGATTAAACACAAAAGGCTAGTGTTTAATTCGCTCAGTTGGCTCTGATACCAACCTGTCACACCCCGATTTCCACGTGTCACTGGTGGGCCCGGTGGGGGAGTATCGTGACGTGGTTGGCAACATAATAGTCAAACAACACAATAATTATTATGCACAGCGGAAGCAAATTTAAAAATATAATACAACCGAATTTAATTATTGTAATATCAAGTATCACAACGTTCGATTGTTTATCCACAGAACGGATCGAAATAAAATAGAAACAATGGTTCAACAGACTTCAGGCATCCTAAGCTTGCGAGACTTTTTATTGATGCTAAGGAGACAATCCAGCCAATTTCGTTTAGTACCTGCATTCAGTCTTTTTGGGAAAATACGTCAGTTTACACTGGTAAATACAATCAACTGACTCATTTTGAAAAAAATGATTTAAAATTGGTTTGGATGCACATGGCATAAACATTTTTATAACTTGGGAGAATTATTTAATATTATAATCTTGTGAACGAATTACATGTTACTTGTGCGTTCAGTAGCCCGGATCTTGTCCGGGTTAAAGATTAATAGACACACCACATCATAGAGTTATACACTGACGAGTGTACGCCTACACGCCGTGCTCAGGTCGTGGCCATCTCGTAAGATGATGCCAAGGATATCCGGGACATGGTCATTAACCCCCCAAAGGCTTTAAGTAATCAAGACTGTTTAAACGAGCCGATCAAATTAGTCAACTACCCACTCAACTGTGGAGATTTGATGCTCGATCAAGCGGTATGCTATATACCGTAACCCAAGCCCGTATAGGGAAAATAAGTTAAAAGCATTTACCTGAGCAAGTATAATTCACAATTAGCAAAATGCACGTAGCTTTTACTGGTCCTCCTAATCTGGAACGAAGGTTTTATAATATCCTATTAGAATCCTAACGGGTCTTTAATTAAGCTTAAGCTTAGACCGGCTAGTTTCAAAGATACGGTTCGTACGCACGATTAAGCGAAGACCGGATAGAATGTGATTTAGACCCAACAAGTTTGAAGACTTGTTTAATATGGGTTTATTATTCACATTCTGGATTTTGAGATAAAACCGTTAAGGTTTGACCCGTTTCGGCTAATTTATGTAAACTTGTTACATAAACCGAACCGTACGCGTAATAAGCGTGACGGGTATTCATGAGAGCTATATACAGGTTTCCTAAGTTAATTATGCTTCAAATATGTTGTGACATAAGTAAGATGTCTTTCATTATGCCCGAAACGTGTTTAAACACAAACTAGGCCCCGTAGGGGTAGTTTGGTCATTTAAAAGTTTATAAAAGAGTTTAAGTAATAATCTGAGTTACAGGTCTGATGTAATCAGCAAATATACTCAATTTGCTAAGTTATATCAGTAGGTTAAAGTATATGTGTGAAATCTATCAGTTATAACCAATTATGCACCGTAGGGGCATTTTGGTAATTTCACATAAGCCGAAAAAGCTCAAAACCGGAGTCTGAGTTAATCAACCTTTGCTTACTGTTAAAATATTCTAATTTACCTAAAATATCAGTAGGTATCAACCCGGGTATGTTCAATATGATTTTAATACATACTATGCGTTAAAAACGCTAAATAAGGCGATTAAAGGCCATTTCTGGGTTCGATACTTAAATCTGATATTTTTATATTTCCAGAAGGCTTAAAATAATTTATTTATCATATGTGATCAGTAGCAAAAGGTTTGGAGTCGTTTAGATATGTAAAACTCATTTTATGGCCCGTAAGGGCAAAACCGACAATTACCGGATTAAGCCTACGACTATGAGTTATGCTCAGCCTAAAATTAATTAAAAATCTTTAAAAATCCCAAAATAATATATTACATCAGTGGGTATTAAGTTTGATACCAAAAAGTAGGCTTAACTAGGCTATACGCTAATTACGCCGTTTTATTAACAAAAAGCATTCATTTTTGCGATAATGAGCATAACTCTTAATCTACAATTCAAACTGATGTCAAACTTTGCATACAAGTTTATATATCAGTAATTAAAGTTTCTACACTTTTACATTTCCAAAAATCACGTTTTAAAGTAATAAGGGCATAACGGTCAACATATGAGCAATTAACGGAAACATGCATATTAATTGGATAACTAGTGAACCAAGGTGTAACATCACAGAGGGTTATTCTAACATGTAACCTAGTCCAATTAAAGCTCTGAGGCATTTCTAAAACATGTCTAAACGGGTCAGAACTGAAAGTCAAAGTGAAAGTCAAACTATGTGACTTTCGGTTCCGAACCGGGTCTAAACAGGAAATTGTCGGGTTGAACATGTTTAGACATGTTCTTACACTTATTACCAAGTTATAACAATGATCAAACAGGTTGCATATGGTCTACATTGCTAATTATGCATAAATCGCATTTTAATCTTTCTGTTGACTTTTTAAGTACACGTTTGACCCGACTTTTGACCTGGTTAGAGTGGTAATCAGGGGGAACCCTTTTGAGGGTTTATTACCCACATAAATACCAACTTATATTTACTTTTAATTCGAGATATGACTGAGCCATTGTTGACTAATCTCGAAGTCAAACCGTAATTACGTCGGTTTGACTTTTAGCTAAATAACTAAGCTAAAATTAATTAGAGAAGGTTAGGCAACTTACAAAGGTCCTAAGCTTGATTAGAGAACACTTGAGAGAAGGTTTTGAGTTCCAGAAGTGCTCCAAGAATGCAGATGAAGATGTGATGAATTGTTTGCAACTAAAGGCCTTATATACTAGTTGTAATCACCATAAGGTGTTGACAACTAAGGCTACAAGTGACCACAATTGTCCCACAAGTGTCCCTGGGGTCTAGGAACATTTTAGGGGTCATCCAATGGTGAGAAATACCAGTGAGATCGGTCAAAATCGCGCAAAACAGGCTGCAGCCGGTTTTCTGTTTGCTGGGCATTGCTTGCACACCGTAACGATGAATGCTTGCGGTGCGCAAGGGCATGCTTACGCACCGTAAGCTTATCTTCTTGCGGTGCGCAAGGGTTCTTCAGCAGCCATTCTTTTGTTCTTTCATGCATTCGAAAGGGCAACCTCGTAACTCGACTTTGGGACTTCAATTATCAGTTAGGGACCTCCAATAAGTGTCTAATACTGTAACATACCCTACCACTTTGGTATGTTTCATTTGAATCCAAAAGAAAGTACCGAAATTGAAGGTTTATCGTAGAATTTCCTCGTAGGAGTCCACCAATTAAATTATGAATCATTCATTGTTATAATTCACTGAACTTGAACATATACTAGATGTTTTTAATATGATTTGAGTCTTGGGATTTACTACGAGGTCGTTCAGAGGTGCAAAAGTTAACATGACGACACTTTCAAATCCTGTCAAACATTTGTTTAATAATCCGAGTTTATAACATTTTTCGTCTTACACGACACGTGTCGTTATTTTATTTAACACGAATTTTCGAGGTGTTACAGGTTCCTATGTCGTCCTCTGAACTCTCGCTGTTAGAAAGTATCACTGGTTCGTCGATTGCGGCCGCAATCCTTTGTGCAACAACAAGTGATCTTTCGCGAAGCCGCCTACTTCTTCTAAGGTTATTTTCTGGTTCGTTGGCTAGCTCAGCGTTAGCGGGTGCAGGGGGCGTGGACATCAGCCTGCATGTGAAAAGGAAGGCATTATACAGAAAAAAGAACATAATAATAATATAAGAAATAAGTAATAAAAATGATAATACAGAATTCACAAACATATAGGTAACGAAACAAATCAAATTAAATATTTACTAGATTATTTACTTACTTACATCCGAAAGTTGTTTTTGTCTGTTTACCAGAAATTCTGATGACGAACATCAGAATTCTGAGTAAACTTTTTTTTTTTTAACAAGGTTTGATAAATTTCTGCTAAAAATCTGATGAAAGAATTGGTTCCATCAGATTTTCTGATAAATCCATCAGAATTACAAGAAAATCTGGTAAGTTCATCAGAAATGAAAATTGTTGTTTTTAGAATTTCTAATGGGTTTATCAGAATCTATCAGAAAATCTGATAAATTAATTGGAATTTATCAGAAAATCTGATGATTTTTTTAGAAAGTTATGCTTTATTTTTGTGGAGTAAATAAGTAAACAACTGAGTACAATAATTAAATATATGAACGGTTAAAATAGATGGACAGAAATAAATAAATGAAGAACTGAATGTAAATAATTAAATGCAGAAATGAAATAAAAATAAATAAGCAGATAACTGAATTGAAATAAATGAAGCACTGAATTAGAAATACTGAAAGGAAATACATAAATAAATAAAGTACAGAAATAATAAATGAAGTACAGGAATGAAATGACTGAATTTAAAATAAATGAAATAAATAATTTCCAGTAAATGGTTCGATTCCGAACACATAACTGAATTAAATAAAAATGAAATAAATGTTAGACGAATAATAAAATAAAAAGTTTGCATGTTAGTGAGTTAGAGGTTAGTTGGTTAGTAAAACAGAAAAAGAAGAGTTAGTCAAAAGTTAGTCCTAGTGGGCGTGCCAGGCTAGGTATTCACAAGTTAGTAAAATAAAAGAAAATAAAAAGATACAAAAATGTACAAGTATTAACAGTTATTAACAGTTTGTACACCGGTAAGATATTGACTCGGATTGTTCCATTAATTTTGCCGTGGTCCCCGGCAACGGCGCCAAAAACTTGGTGCGTGTCTATGTATGCATATTTATACAGTGAATTTCCACACGAACTTGGGTTTTAAATTTATAAAAATGGTTTATACCTTAACATTAAAACACACACAACAAAGGACAAGTGTATCCCGTCATATATGTAGCAAAGTATTGGTAAGAGTCATATATCGATCCATGGAACACGGGCGTTATATGTACTAAATCTTTGTCATTATTTTACCAGATAAAAGGATAGGTGAATGGTGTTTAACTAAGTTATCTAAATTATAACTAAAACATAAATATACTATTATCTTGTTTCACAAACAACCTAAACATGTTATCTATCAGATATGTCACAAAAGCACTCAATCAATTTTCCAATTTTGAGACAGTTAGTCATCCGCTAGGAGTTTTCTAACATGATGATTCTTCGGAAAGTTAACGCGATAAACACACGTTAACCACCTAAACTCATTCTTTAGCGAGCTATTGATATTCATTCATGTGAACCTTTAAAGATAGATTAGTCATCCGCTAGGAGTTTTCTAACCTCACTTATCAAAGAAAGCAATACCGATGGTCACAATACAGCCACGAGGATAAGCATTTAAGTACATCATATAACAACATATTTCACCTTTACAAGTCTTGAACACAAATCTACCATGTCAGCAATTTTAGACTAAAACTACTAAACAAGGATCATAAACCGCATGCAAGAACATGTAATCAACACCATATGATTTGTTAGAACCCTTACGTGCAAGAAAGAATTCCTAATCAAAATAAGATATATCTTAGATAAAACCAATACCCCTCTCGAGTCTCATGGTGTAAACAAGTTTACAAACAAGTGATTAATCAAGAAATAGTTACCATCCCATTAACCATAGATTCATTATCCACGATAATCAAACATAATCAAGAACTCAACATCAATGAAACGTTCATTATATAATCATGAAGATTCAATCATGAAAAAGTACTAAAGTTTCATATAAACAAGATTACAACATAAAGATTATTCAAGAAATAAGTTTATAACTTCTATTACATAAACTACATTAAACATAAACTAACATCAGCTCATAACTTGCAAAATGATCAGAATACATGTTCAAGAACAAGGAATCGAACCATAAACAAGCAAGGAATTGATGGGTTGTATCGGTTATGCTTCCATTCGGTCTTTAAGCTTCAAAGTGGTCTGATCAGGACTGCTTCGGAACCCAGAAATCGCCCAGAAACATGGAGAAAAACCCAACATTTGAACCAGTAGCGAATGCTGCTATTTATAGAAGATTTTCCCATCGGCACGGTCGTGCCACTAGTCGCACGGTCGTGCGACAGGTGTTGTCGGGTGACGTCAGCTTCAGCGATCCCGAGTCAGCCAAGTGGACAAGTGGACAAGTTGCTTGGGTCAGCAGATCAGCACGGTAGTGCCGCCGGTGGCACGATAGTGCCATTCATCAGAAATGTTGGTCAGAGACCTTGGTTAAGCCTTGGCACGGTCATGCCTCAGGTGGCACGGTAGTGCGGCCCGAGAATTAGTTGGCACTCCTGATCGCACTGGCAATGCTTCCGAGATCGGAGCATCGGCACGGTAGTGCCGTCAGATGGCACGGTCGTGCCATACCTGGCAGTCATCAGATTTTTTCCATTTTCGTCAGAAATGCATTAGAATTTGTCCGTTTTCATCAGAAGAATTTTCCTTTATGCTCTGTTTAAGACCTGAAAATATAAAAGTACCGGATTTGGCACCTAAACGTTGTGTTTTCGGTAAAAAACGCTTAAAACGGAAGTGTTTTGGGGTATAAAAACATGTATAATTTAATGTATATCAAGCTGGTTTATATCTCGATACAAAATATTTGTTCGTACGTGAACGAGTTGAGGAAAATAATCTTTGTATTGAGTATATTAGTACTAAAGATATGCTTGCGGATCTGATGACTAAAGGTCTCCCACCTAAAGTTTTCGAAGAACATGTATCGAATATGGGACTTACTAAAGACCTTATTTAATGGCATATTGTACTAGCTTATGTTTTAATTAATAAAATTTCCTCAAGTTTGATTTTGTATGTCTCTAACATATGTTCTGCCGGTGTAATGACATATAGACAAATATAAATACAAATCAGACGCTAAAGGGCTTATGCGTATTTTGATCATAACTATTAGGTTTTAAATTGAGGCTATAGTATGACTAATGGGGGTCCTGAGTCGAATGATGATTCAACGGCTGTATTTCTCTGCTATAGTTCTTGGTTTAAGGCTAAAATGAGTGTTAACTCCTGACCAGGCTCATCTAATACTCATGATAAATGATTACTCGGCTAAATGGGAGAATGTGAGATTAAATATATTAATATTATAATATTTAATCTTGTAGCCATTATAATCATTTATATTATATAGATCAAAATATATTATTAGCCTATTAATAATTAGTTGGTAATTGTTGATGGACCATATTACCCTTATTAACTAATTAGGTTTCCTCTTGGGTGTATATATAAGGAGATTATTAGAGATATTAAGGGTTACACAGTTAGACAATTACACAACCCTCATAACATCATATTCTCGGCTCTCTCTCCTAACAGATTCTTTCCCTTGTTTCGGTTCATCACCATCATAATCTTACACCCTAAGGAGGAACTAGATCATCCTGACAAGCATGTCGAACTCAATGGCTGCATCTCTGACTGGATTCTCTGCTGGCCTGTCTGCTGTAACAGGTATGTTATTCATGTTTTCCATTATGTTTAAACAGAACTGATCAACAAAACATATCATCAAAATTATATACTTGTGTTAAAACAGTATTTAACTATTTGAGGAAAGCTTGAAAGCTACAACCGGTTACAGCTACCAGCCTTTGCTTAATTCAAACACTACATCCACGGTTATTGTCATTTACCCCTCTTTAATCTCATATTTCCTGTCCTTTACTCTGATAAATCAACATGGTATACGCTCTGATCATATAAATAGGCATTAATATTATTTTCATCTTATAGACTTTAACTTGATGAATGGAGAAGCTGGATAGAAAGTCTTTTGAAAGCTACAGGACAGTGAACAATAGGCTTCCGGAACCCAAAATCGCCAGGCAATTCATCATTCGTCAGTTAGACGTGCATCTTTTGCACAACTTACCTACATAACACTATGTGTTAGTATGCTAAGTTGTGATGAATTTTATGCGAAGTTGTGATGAACTTTAAACCGTACAACATTTTGTATAGCTTCATATTGTACGTTTTTCATATATACGTTAGGCAATGTAACTATGGAACATTGGTCTAAATATTTGGGTTTTGTTTAGTATGACACATATAAATGGATCCCGCCGCATAGCGGCGGGTGATAAATCCTAGTTTTAAATTAAATACAACCATGCCAAATCATGGTTACATATGAACTCCAGTTAAATAGCATAAATCATAGAACCAACAAATAAATATAAATCTATAAAATCGTTGTGTCTAATAACATGTTCATTGCTAGCTACATGTGTGCATCCTCCAACATGTCTAATTTATATATTTTGTTTTCACTAAAGCCCAAGTTCCGATTGGTTTGTACTGAAACATGAGGATTTTTTTCAAAGCAATGCGTTTCTACTCTGATCTCGTTATTAAAACTCCCACTAAAATTGATTATTAGGGAGAGAGAGGTGCTCACCGAGCAAGATACCACCACCCGCCGCCATGGCAACCACCCGAAAACTATCCGCTAGGCGATGAAACCAAGGGTGTTCACCAACCGAGTATCCACACTCACAACTCTCGATCTCTCTCCTCTGCAACACACACACACCACTCTCGAATCGGTAACAACCACCCGATCTCAATACCCGAAACCCCCTACCAAAACTACAGGCGGAGGTGTTGCTGATTGGGTAGGGGGTACACGGTCATAGTACCCATTGGTGCCCCTCCCTCCCTTATGACTTTGTATTTACATTAGATCATGCGTAGTGGGCATGATTCTGGCGTTTTTCCTCTTCAATCACGCCTGAAAACGCCAAATCCCCACCCCCCGGGCGTGATCTGGTTTTTTTTTTTTGAAAAAAACCTTCCTGGCGTGTTTTGAATCACGCTTTGAAGGAGAAAACTTGGCCAATAGCATTTAATCTTCCTATTTTAGTCCAATAGTTTTTTTTGTTGGTTTTTTTATTTTTATTTAATTCTTTACACCCTTTAACATAATGTCCACGTCCCCACTACACCCATTTTAGAAAAATGTCCAATAATGCCCCTTGCTGACTGTACCGCCACATGACGGAAAACGCCCAAGGGTGGAGGCATATTCACTCTTACCACTACGCATGGTCTTAGAACAACGGAAGAAAACTACTACAATTCCAACATAATTAAAATAAAAGTAACTATCTATACTATTATAAAAAGGAGAAGTGATGTACAAAAAGGTAATTTTGTTATAGGTACAAATTTTGAAGCAATGTATACAAAGAACCCAAAGCCTTTTGAGAGAGACATTTTAAGACGTTGTGGGGGTAAATACGAGAATTCCTCCTAGAGAATCCAAACTATCGGCTTATAATGGGGAGCAGAACTGATCGGCCGTGAATGAATGCTTTTAAAAGAGAGAGAGAGTTTATGGCAGAGTGTTAGAGAGAGAGAGGGAGCACGCAGGAGAAAAGGCCAACCCGGTCAATCAATGGCGGTCTCCCACGCTGGTTCATGGCCGGAAACAGACGCTGGTTCATGGCCGGAGACGGTGTTGATGTAGACCGATCGCCGGTTCATCTTCGTCGCCGGCATATGTTGCCTTCCATTGTCGGTGTATGTTGCCTTCTATTGTCGCTCAACTTATAAAACATCAATGAATTATGTTGTCTTGAAATTTCTTTGTTGTCCTATTAATTTTTTACCTACTCTACATATATACATTCTTACAAACCATCAACCTTTTAGATCAATCGACACCATCAACATGTCGCTTTGAACATCGCATCGTGGAGAACAAAGCACCTCAATCTTCTCCGGTTTCAGGTGAAGTTCTTTTCCTATCGTGTTGTTTGTTGCATTTGATTTTGATGATATTGTTTGATGTGAATTTGATTTGCTAAAAGTGTTTAGATCCGAGATTTGTTGTTGTTTAATTAGCGGATGAATCTATGTTGATTACTGATGAATTATAATGGTTTGGAAGTTTATTTGTGATTTTAGACCTAATTCTTGTGTTTTTTTTTTTTTTTTTTTTGTGGAATTTATGTTAGGGTTTAGGGTTCCATAGGCGTGTGTTCATAAAGTCCAGTTTCTAGATGTTGCAATCACAACCGGGTCTGTATATTGGCATTACCAGGTTCGCGTCTGTATATCGGCATTATCAGGTTTGCTTCTTCTTCCTCTACTACGCACTATTCGATATTTTGAATCCATTGTTTTTAGAGTGATTTGAGTTTTAATCATAACTGCGTAACAAGGATTTGAAAATAGTTGATGATTATATCCAGCTGATGTACTCATCTATATGTATTTAGAGATTAGAGAAAATGTGTGTTTTCTTTTTTATTAATGGAATTAGATCTGTTGATTATATGTAATTCTTTAAACCATTACTACTTTTTAAGTAGTATTTCGTTTGAAATTTGTTCTTAACTTTTGATTTGAATGATTAGTTTTGGATCTGTTGTCAAATGATGGTTTTTTTCTACTATTATTAATAAGTTATATAATCGTTTTTTCATTTGATAACAAGTTGCTGGTATTTTTTTTTTATAGGGATCCATCTCTCACTCCACACAGTTTTTGGAACCTCTTGGTATAGCTGGTAGCCACCACAGGTTGCTTTTCTCAAGAACCGCTCTTGTGAAAGCTATAGCAGTAGAAGAATTAACAAGGTGAGCCGCTTCAACCTACAAGGGCATTATGGGAATTTCCCATGTTACAAAAGATTGCTAGACACAGTGGGCTCTATGGTTTGTCAACCTTGATGGGCAACTTATCTACGTTAAGTACATTACATTACATTTATACTTTGTAATTGTGACATTTGAGTCAGAGAATGTTTATGATTTGTGACATTTTCAGGTCTGCTAAAGATACAAACATCAGCAGTTGAGACTGGAAACATATCTACAATTGTACAGTCCACATGAGCCTGCTCTAGCGAATGGTGTAGAGTAGCACTTATGTGTCGTTATATAGTTGGTAGCGACAAATAGCGGTAAATAGCTATTAAGTTAGCGTTTATGAAGGGACACAAAATGCTAATTCATTGTCGGAATGCAGCAACGCGCGGTATCTTTATTAACTTTTCATGACAGATTCTAAAACTAACAACATTTGTTGACTTTGTCAGGTCCAAGAAAAAAAAAGGCTAAGAAAGTTGCTGAAATGAACATTGACCCTTTAGAGGCTGTTGGAAATGGAAGTATTTTTAAACGGGTAGGCTATATTTGCTGTTATGGAACTATAAAAAGCTTAATATAGGTTGTATGTGTTATAAGACATTGTTATCCACCGTTGACCCATTTGACGTCTTTTTCCTTCTTTCATTTGTAGCCGACTACCTTTGTCAATGGAAGTGAACCGTAACCCTAACCCTTCGACTGACCAGCTGTTTCAACTTAATCGTGATGTTCTTGTTCGGTTGGCGTTCTGACCAGGTAAGATTACTGAATTCAAGTTATGTCTAGCATGATTACCTCAGCCCGCGTTCTTGGTTTAATACTTGGATTCGATTATGGTGTTATCTTTGAGATAGTTTAGTAGTGTTTTAAACCTCATTAGCATGCTTAAGGCTGAAAAACTGGCTTTGTGAAGCGGGTTCTGGTGACAGGTTCAAACGGGTTCGGGTCAATGCGGAATATAAGCAAAATGAGTTTGGGTCAAAACTTTCCGCTTTAAAAAAAATGAATTTGGTTCGGCTCCAAATGGTTTGAAAAAAGCTCTTTTTGTTTTTCGAGCCGTAAATACTCTGATGTGATGGACACTACACTAACCCCAAGTTGTATTTTAATTATATTGGCTTTTAATATATGATTCAACCCTACCCGACCCGAAAATATTGACGTCGTGCTGTTATAAGTTTTACGAAAAAATTAACACCACAGGAATAATTTCATGGCTCCTCTGCCGCTAGCCGATGATTTTACCAAAAGCGCAGGCCTAACTGTCTTAACCATTCAACAAAAGTGTAGGCTAAATTCTTTGTGAAGGCTAAAATTTCATGTCAATTTTGGAAAAAAAAATCTCTTTAAATGACTATATTAAGGTAGTTTCCCTTAAGTTTTCTATGTACTCCATTCATTCATCTATAAATATAACCACCAACCCATCGTTATGATCACATCTTGTTCCAAACAAGTCTTTGTTACAAATTAATAATAAAAAAAAAATTGTTCCAAATGGTGTGTCTTCACAACTTCATGATGCAATATTCACAACTTTCTTTTTGAAGTTTTTTTTAAATGTTTATGAAATATGCTAAGGGATGTTCCCCAACCCGGATTTTACAATTTTCCTTTTGAAGTTTTTTAAAAGTTAAATTAGTGGGACTAACGCCATTGTATATAAGCTGCTATAGGGACGGTCGGAGTCAGAAAGAAGTGGTTTAGTGATTATGTTAACTTTAAAAATACTTAAGACCTCTGACTTATGGAAAACTACTATGGTTTGGAATACTAAGCAGCACCAGGTTTACCTAGAATTCAAATAGTGGAAAAAACATAGTTGAAATACTAAAAGCAGCTAAAGTCTGTACTTTACTAAAATAAGCATGATGTTACTGTCTGAATAATAATGGAAGTTCAGCTACTCTTTTTAGCATAAAGCTACTGTACTTTGAGCATGGACTGTTGGACTATAAGGTGTGGAGGAGGGTAGTCCCTTAAGGATGATTCACCACGTAGGCAGCCACGTCATCGGGTGTGAGGGATGGGCCAAGGGTGTGGAAGATGAGCCCCTTTATATATGTATGTATATGTGTGTGTGTGTTAGATAAGAAAGAGGTAGGCCCGTCGCGAGCGGCAATGGAGGGACAATACGGACGGGGATGAACCAAAGGGGGGTGGTGTGGACGACCCTGGGACGTCCCCCATACCCTTTAGTCTTATTCCTAACAAATTGTTTCATGCAAAAGTGTTACTTATTACTTCAGATGCACATATTTTCTTCAAAACTTTTGCAATTTTTGAGTTTATTGTTTGGATATTAAATTTGCATCGTTAATCAGAAAATGTAAACAAACTCTTAGCTGAAACAGTTAGGTTATCATAAGAAACAAGTCCTCATCTTTAAAAGAAATCATTTCTGATGGTACAACTGCACAACACCGAGGCTGCCACCGAACGCACGGTCACGTCTCACCGAGCACTGACTGTTACTGTTTCGATTTTGTTAAATGTAGAATGTTAATTTACCTTCCTAAAATTGTCAGAATAAAGGATAAAAAGAGACGAAACTCTTGGCTGCATTTTTTGTTGAATGTAAAGTGTTAATTTACCTTCCAGGACACGAATCTCAAACTGAATGACGATTTTTCAAGGCCGAAGTTTCATGCTGCTGCTGCTGCTGCAATGGAATGGTTAGGCATACGTTTGGACTTTGGATATGCTGTCTTCTTTTACGTTTGCTGTGTTCTTAATTTTCTTGGTTTCCATCCCGGAGGGAACCAAATCATCATCTTTCTACATTTCGTATTTACTTATCAGTTTTCACATAAATTGGTATAGTTACAAAGAATGGAGAGAACTGGAGTGTGGGACAAAGACAGCCGGTGTGTCTCGGGCGTGTGTTACTTAAAAAGAGCAAAGTATGGGTACTTGACGAAGCTACTGCATCGCTAGAACTTGCAATTGATGGAATGATTCAACAAACACTCGCGAATCACTTTACCGACTCAACTGTGATAATGATCGCGCATCGTATCCACCTTTGTGCTTTATATTGACATGGTTCTGGTTCTAGAACAAGGTTTGTTAAGAAACATTGGTTTCCTTTATGTCGTCTATTGAGTTAAATTAAGTCTTGATCTAAGCTAATTTTTTCCTTGTATGCAGGTCTGATTGAAGAATATGATTCTCCAACAAAGTTGCTGGAAGATAAATCATCATCATTTGCAAAGCTTGTTGCCGAGTATAGTATGGGATCCAGTTCCAGTTACGAAAACTTAGCAGCAACATAATGTTTGTGTATCAAAGACCATCTAATCTTGATTGCTCAAATGGAAATGTTGACCTCATTTAAAGACTTTTAAGGCTTTTATTATTTAAATTTCTTTTTGGAGTGGCAAATGAGCAGACGGGTAACCGACTAACTAACGGGTTAGAATTGATACCAGTTGGTTTGGCCTATGTTTTGTCTATCTTGATGTAAATTGTCGCTCCCGCAGCAACGCGCGGGTTCCCCACTAGTAACTAATAAACCATAAACCTAAACAATTAAAACAGTAAACAAATAAATCCTTATGTTGATTTTTATCTTTATGTTGATTTTTCTATTTGAATTATCTGCTCCAAATCATTCAGTGGAAGGTCAAGAAAATCCTTATTGGGGCAACGTTTTTAAAAAAAGGGTAACGAAATCGAAAAAACGTCAATCATTTTTTCAAAATTTACACTACCGTTGGAGCGTCAAGGGGCAACGGGGGTTACTCCTTGCTACAAGGTAGGTCCGCCACTGCTCCAAATTGTTTTTAAATAGTTCTTTGGTCATTCAAAATGATCGATTCTGCAATAACAATCATATATAATTGAGTTGTACATTAACAAAAATTCAATCTTTATACTCTTACCAGAAAACCAACAGGAGTTCGCAAAAACTTCTAAATCCATAGCTTATTCTAAATGGTTGGTGGCTAATGGAGACGTCTTTTAGAATTAAAAGTTTAAAATGTGAGAGAGCTTTGGGAAAATAACATGGACCGGAGACATCTTTTTTTAACGAAAACTTAGGTGTTGTTTGCTTTTTCAGAGGTAAAACATCTGTAGTCTACGGACCACATTTGCAGACATTTGTAGCAGAAGAGATGAACCAAACATCTGCAGTCTCCGGGGAAAAGATTGTTTGTTTAACACCACACCAAACACCACTTATCTCTCTCTCCTCAGATCTCTCTCTCCATTTCTCTCTTCTCACTTCTCAGACAACCACTCACCACCACCATCTCACTTCCACCTCCACTGAACACCCATTGCCACAACCGTCTTACTTCCAACACCGGAAACCCACCAATACCACCACCACCGTCTTACTTCTTAGACAACCACCACCACCTAACACTCAACACCACCAGCTCAGATTCCGCTGCCTCAAGATTCAACGGTGTTACAGGGGGCTTTGGTGAAGAGTTTTTCGACAGTGTTACAGGGGGTTGGACAGTTTTTCGAAGGTGATGGAGGGGGTCAACGGGTTCGACGGTGTTACAGGGGGCTTCGACGCAGATGAGGGTGGTGGTGGTTAAACCACAGTCGGTGGTGGAGGCGGCGGCGGCAACTTGAGTGGTGGAGGAGAGGTGGTGGAGGAGAAGATGTGAGAAGCTAGTGTGGTGGAGGAGAGTGGGTGTCGGCTGGAGTGGGGCGGCGGAGGTGGAGGGGCGGCAATGGTAGAGGTGGTGGCGGACGGTGGGTGGAGGAGAAGGGGTGGAGGAGAAGGGGTGAAGGAGAAAGGGTGAAGAGGTGTTAGGGTTTTGTGAAGAAGAAGAGGTCTGCAGACCCATGAAGACATTGGTCCATGTCTGCACCAAGAAGTGGTCGCAGACCTTTTTTAATGAAAGGTATTCGAGAAAACAAACAGTCTTCAGACCCAAAGGTCTGCGTGGCGCAGATATAAGAGGTTCTGAAGACCTTTTCAGATAAAACAAACACCACCTTACTTTTAATTCATATCGTCTATGAGACTTGAACCTAAGATCTCACCTTTCAAATCCAGGTGTTTAAAGGTTTATCTTTGTCATGGACCACCATCTCATTGGTACCTAAGACGTCTTCTAGAATTGAAAGTTTGAAACATGAAAGAGATATTTGGGAAAATAAGATGGAGCGTCTTTTTCTCTTTATTAAACTAGAAAGTGATATGTTTTAAACAAACACCATTTTAATAAATATTTATTCCACCAACATAGAAAAAGAAAAGAAAAACTTCTTCCAAATCAAATCCATCTTATTTAATATATATATATATATATATATATATATATATATATATATATATATAACTTATTTAACAAACGATTTACATATGCAAACTTTACAAAAGCATAATTTATCCGAGGACGGGTGTAACGTAAGTCTGTAACCATGGGCAAGTCAACAAAGTGGAGGAAGGCCCACCAATTTTCAATCTTTTTCTTTAATGGTCAACTTTTGATAGTCCACCAAACTATACTGGAATACAGTTGTAAAAAGGTAAAGTATATGTTTGACTTTTGACTTTCTTTAGACTTTCCATTAAATCTTTTTGGTTTCTTTTTCCTCACACAAATTCATAAATGGGTTACTATGAGGGTTGGTTCCGGTCACAGTACAAATCATATTTATTTTACAAACCGTAAGAACAGATCTTAGTACTTAAAAAAAGTTAAATTAGCACATACTAAAACATTACATACATAAAAGTAGCATTTTTGAATTATATTAGCACATAAAGATTAATCAAGATAATTAATTTTAGTACATAAGTGAAATGATATCAGCACTTTTCTTTATCAGCACATTGAAAACAAAAGTAAGATATAAACAAATAATTAATTGCTTGTTAGCATAATTATAAAGAATTCAAGATAATTGATATTATTCAGGTTATCATTTTACTATTTCTCTATAATTGATTGGATGTCACATAACACTTTTTAAATGGTTCTTACAGTTTGCATACGAAGTGCAGTTTGTATTTGATCCTACTCCGATTACCTGTGTATCACTCAATTTCTTCTTAATTTTTTTCCACTATATGTGTTGTGTTTAATTGTTTGTTTTTTAGTGATTTGATATTTATATATTGTTGTCTTATATGGAGTCATATAATGTTATTTTATTATAAATTAGATTATTACCCTGTGTAATACACGGGTTGAAAAAAATGTTATTTTACATAGTAAATAATAAAACAATATATCATTAAAAACCCCATTTATTACACGGGTTGAATAAATGTAATTTTATATATTAAATATTAAAAAAATATTATATTTTTAAGAACCTGGTGTATTGTAATTTATATATCAAATATTAAAAAGTTAAATCTTTAAAAACTCTATGTATTACACGAGATGAATAAATGTAATTTTAGATTAATAGTATATTAAATAAATATAACTAGGATTTTCAGATCTGACCAGATTCGAGAAAGTGTGGTGCCGTGTTCGCCGGTGATGTCGAAGAATAAGAGGTAAACGACGATGATGACGGCGACGGCGTTGAAGATGTTGAAATATCGAGATTTGGTTTTTTCTTCGACGGCGGTGGAGGACGGATTTCAACAAAAACAATGCAAAATCAAGCTTGAAACCGGAGCGATCTTGCCGTCGCCGTCTTGCCGGAGCCATGGATTCCGACCGTCTCCTTCAAGGTAGAGAGAGAAGGGGAGTTAAAGATAATAAAGTGACTGTATGTATTGTGTTATATATATATATATATATGGGACCGCTAAAATGAGAACCACCTCCAGTTGTAAGAACCGTGAGAACTTTTTGATCCGAGGCGAGTTGGACCAATTTTTTTTTCATAAACGTAGATGCTTGTATTATAAACACATTTGTAAAAAAAAAAAAAAAAAATTCAAAAAAAAATGTCGTGTGTGTAGTTTTGAACACCACAAGTTTGTGTTTACGGGTACCGTAAATTTTAAATTTACGGTACCCGTAAACACAAACTTGTGGTGTTCAAAACTACACACACGACATTTTTTTTTAATTTTTTTTACAAATGTGTTTATAATACAAGCATCTACGTTTGTGGAAAAAAAAATTTGGTCCACCTCACCCCGTACGGTGTAGTTTTCACGGTTCTTACAACTGGAGGTGGTTCTCATTTTAGCGGTCCCCTATATATATATATATATATATATATATATATATATATTTATATTTATATTAATTTTTAATTAAAAAATGCCACGTCACCTTGCCACATCAGATAAAAAGCCACATCAGCAAAATAAACAAACTCAGTTAGTGTTTTTTAACAAAAGGGTGACAGTGACACTAAGTTGTCGAGTAGAGGGTGGTGGGAGGCAATTTGAAAGTTGGGCGTGGTATTGGCCAATTTTGCATAGTTTAGGATGATACAGTACATTTCCCATTTTATTTAGACAATCTATGTTTTTTTCAATCAACTCATTATAGTTTTAGACAATCTGTGTTTTCTTAATCAACTCATTATAGTTTGTATTTTTGTTTTTCAAGCAACTTATAGTACAGTTCCATTCTTTTTTATTTGCAATATTCATTGTACTTGTTCGATTAGTATCCCTTAACTTTGTCGTTTATATCTTATTTCAAACATGTTTTTGGATTTATTCCCCTTGATATTGATTCAACTATTCTCATTCGAATTGACGAATTTAATTTTGATCTGTTCTCTGTAGAAAAAAAAATATAGGTTTAGATTGGTGAGGAGGAAAACCTACATGCAAAAGTTTGAGTAGATGCATACGATTTTATAAACAGTTCGATTACTTTGATTAACCGTCATTTATAGTGAGATATTTTATGCACATATTTTAAAAATTACATGCTTTATGTAAACTGGACTTTTTTTTTTTTGACAAATGAAAGACTCGTGATACAATAACTAAAATAAATTTTATGCATCAAAATGATAAAAACAATAGGTTTAGTTATTAAGTAGCTAATATAAATTTTATGAATCAAAATGATTAAAACAATAGGTTTAGTTATTAAGTAATAAAAACTAGTATTAAGCACCCCCCGCGTTACGGCGGGGGCGTAAAACCGTGCCAAATAACATCAATGTCAAACCATTGTGAGCGACAATCAACACTGAATATGCAGCGTGTTAATGTGAAGAAATTATACCGAAACGTAAAACATAGAAAATAATAACTATGTCAATCTAGGATCCATACGTTATGATGAACTTGTCAAACGGGTAAAAATAGACAACGTTAAAACGTCGAATCGCACAGAAACGCTGCATCGTGTTAAGTCGCAAAACTTGGAACGAAGCGTAAAAACCTTGAACCCCACACACACGTTGCGTTGCGTTAACTCGCAAAATTTAGAACGAAGCGTAAAAGAAAAAAATTGCGAAAGATGAAACGTATAAGCGACCAAATTTGAAAGTAAAATAATTGTGAGATTAAATTGCAAAAGATGAAAGTTTTGGAGTAAAAGTAAAAAATTCAAATAGTTTTGGGTTTAAATTAATTTAAAATAATTTTGGATAAAAGTAAAAAAAATAATTTCTTTTTTTTGAAAAACTCCCCATACATTAAGTACAACACCCCTAAGCACAACTAAGTTGCTAATTTATAGTTGGTAAATTTTGGATAAAGTCTTATATATAAATTTTAAGTAATCAATATATTTGATAAATAATAAAAATACTTATAATAGTAAAAAATCTAATTTATATACTAAATAATAAATATAAAAGAAAGGCGGAAAACCCAAAAAATAGGTGCCTCCAATGAATGACACGTGTCACATATTGGTTTCTTTAATTATATAGCATAGATATATATATAGATGTTCATATCATCGGTTGTTTCAATCGATAACATAATTTGTTTTCATATCATGGATCCATAACCAATGTTACAAATGTGACAAACAACACTACAAAAAAGGGAGGTGGATATGAAATACCGAGTATAAAGTTAACCGAATACACTATAAAGAAATTGAACTAAAATAGAGTATATGGTCTAAATATGGAGTAAAGTGAAATAACAAAGTAAAGTGTGTATGTTCTAAATATGGAAGAGTGAAATAAGTCGTTTTATACTTAAGATTTATTAATATATAAAACTCACTGAAATTAAACTAATAATATTTAGTAGGAGGGTTATCTATATTATAATATATTAAACTAAATAATATTTAGTAGTTATCTATAATTAATTAGAAAACATTAAACTAAAATAAAAATTATCAGTAAGAGATGGTCTAATATAATGACAAGTGTTCCTAAAGCGGTTTCTTTTATTATATAGTATAGATATAGATATAGATATAGATTGTTGTTTTCTTTGACACGGCACATATTTTCGTCCCCTAGAAAAAGAAATGTGTATGCTATTAGGTGTAACAAGTTTATCTAAATGGGTGAATTAAGTTCACGGATCAAATCAGGTTATCAATAAGTTGAATGAAAGTGTTAACATATAACTAACCATAAATATCTCAATGACTCAATCCAAACACACCACATTTAATATACGATTAAGACGTTGATCTTATCTAGAACCCGAATCGATTTAGTTCTAACAATCATGTATTGTGGGGACACATGTCAATACTATAGAACTAAAAATCATATAAAAATAACTTTAACTGCTTTAAAATCCATATTTATTTTAATTATATTATGAACGAAATGTGGAAATGGAGGATTCTGAATGACCATTCTAGCCATTGGGCGAAACTGATTAAAGCCATTCATAAGGTCACCCTCTTTTCAACCGATGAGGTGTCAAAGGCTTCGGTACATATAATGAGTTACGTTTATTAATATAGCATCTTAATAAATCAATTTCACCAAAAAAGATATATATAAATCTTAAATGTTAAGAAGAAAAAAGAACAAAATGTGGACAAATATATAGAGACATGTCAGAAGAAGTGTTGTTACCCAAGCTAGATCATTTTTTTAACGGAAACTTAGATTATTTTTCCCGGGTCAACGAATATGTATGGTGGATCACGATTACTCTTCGTATATTACACATGTTTTTTTTTTTTTTTTAAATCTAACATAATAAATAAGGTTTGCATAACGGAGAATCATTTATTCGATTCGTTTAACACAACACAAACAATAAGATACGATATACTACGAGAACCCGAAACTTAATTTGTTGACAAGAAAGGAATATTTACATATCGATTTTCTTCTAGTACAAGAAACCAAAAGAAAAGAGGATACATAGTTGATACCATAAGAAATAAGAACAAGAACAGTACTTGATCATAACCCTAGATCTAGCTACATACATGAGCCATGGTTACCTTAACTTTATTATTAATGGTCAGATCTGCAAGATTCTGTCCATCCGAGGTTAATAAAACCTCAAACACCTTGGTGTTCTTCACTTCTTGTCTCCTCCACCACAAGCGGAAGCTAAATCTTTAATAATATCCGTTAAGACCCCGCCTCGTACTTTTACCGGGTCTTTACCTTCATTTGCTAGAACTTCACCTGCAACCCACATCCTTCTTCGGGTCAGGGTCGGCTGGCCGCTTGGTTTCAGTGAGAGGATGTGAAGTGAGGGGCAGTTGCAGCCACACTATTATATAGACCAAATTGATGATTATATATGACATCATTAGTAATGACGCAAATTATTATTCCTTCTTGAAATTACAGCCTTTTGTAAAGATATAATTTGTTGCATATTTTATTATGATTGAAAAAACGTGGCTTTATTTTTTATGCACCAAACAAGATAAATTGTTTTACTTTATATTATTTCGTTTTATTTATATCCCACCTTTAATGGCATATATCATTATATTATGTTTTAGAGTTAATTGCCAAAATCGTCCCCGAGGTTTGAGCACATTTGTCATTTTCATCCAAAATGACACTTTTGTAGCAAATTGCCCCAAACGTTTGTATTTTTTTTGCCATTTTCATCCAAACCACTAACTTAGTTTATTTTTTCTGTTAAGTTGAGGATATTTGGATGAAACTGTTAAATATAAAACCACAGGGATGATTTTGGCAATTTACTCAAACTGCTTTTTAATTTCTTTTATTTAATTATTTTTATTACATATATAGTAAAAAAGAATATACATGGAGTTTTTAGAAAAAAAAATAATAGTTTTGTCACATAATTTTTATAAATTTTCATCCAAATCACTAACTCATTTTATTTTTTAGTATTTATCAGTTGTAGAGATAGAAAAAAATTATGAAACGTTAAATATTTTTTAAATGTGTTGAGCACCTAGGAAATATGTTGGTAGAAATAAAATATTTATTTAATGGATTAGGATCAAATACAAAGGATCCTAATTGTAAGAAGAGTAAGAAATATTTATAGAGTGACAAGTGTCCAATAACCTAAAAAAACTCACTACACAAAAAAACCTCACTACAAAAAAAAAACCCCTTAAACATCCACCACCACCAAAAACCTAAACCCCCCACCCCCACATCACCCACCCAATTTTTTTTTTTTTTTTTTTTTTTTTGTGCCGAAGGGGTGGGGGTGGGGATTTAGGTTTTTGGGTGGTGGTGGGGGTGGGTGTTTAGTTTTTTTTAGATTTTTTTTTTAGGTTTTTGGGGGGGGTGGGGTGGGGGTGGGGGGAGTTGGGTTTTTTGGGGGTTTTTTAGGTGAGGTATAGTTTTTTTTTTTTTTTGGCCGGGGGGGGGGGGGGGGGGGGTTAGGTTTTTTGGTGGTGGTGGGGTGGGGTGGGGTGGGTGTTTAGGTTTTTGGTGGTGATGTAGTGGGTTTAGTTTTAGGTTACTGGACACTTGTCACTCTATAAATCCTTCTTACACTTCTTACAATTAGAAGCTTTTGTAGAATAACTTGACCCTTATTTAATTAAGATTATGATAGTAACTAACTAATACTTATTCTGAGTGCCTTGAGTAAAGAAACTTTTGGTTTATAGTATTATAATTACAATTTGGTGGGTAATTTTAAGATTTGGTAACGATACGTTGTTTGATAGAAGGGGGGGGCACTGGCTTCTGTGTTTCCTTATGAGCGAATTTAAAAGAGTAGAAGATGAATTAGAAACTTGGTACATATGATAAGATTTTTTTTATTTGACCTTTTTCAATAAGGTCACCAGCATTTTAGTTTTATAAAATTTAGAGGTTTAAGTAGATTTTATTTTTATAAAACTGATCTAAATAAAAAATTAGAAATTAATTTATGTCTTAGTTTATAAACATCTTTCGACTTAATAGAAAAATTAACTTGGTAGTTGGATGAAAATTTATAAAAATTATGTGACAAAGCTATTAATTTTTCATATAAAAATTGCATGTAAATTCTTTTTTATTATATATGTAACAAAATTAATTAAATAAAAGAAATTTAAAAGAGTTTGAGTAAATTGCCAAAATCGTCCCTGTGGTTTTATATTAACCAGTTTCATCCAAATATCCTCAACTTAACAGAAAAGATAAACTAAGTTAGTGGTTTGGATGAAAATGGCAAAAAGATACAAACCTTGGGGGCAATTTGGTACAAAAGTGTCATTTTGAACGAAAATGGCAAACCTGTCCAAACCTCAGGAACGATTTTGGCAATTAACTCTATGTTTTATTATAAAGGTTGCTTACAAACCACTTAAACTGTAGCTTTATTTTTTTTTTCACTTATTTTTATTGTTGGCATTAGTTGTCATATTTACCCTTTAACATACTTGGATTCGATTCAAGTAGAAACCACTATCAGTTGCGAGAACCATGGGAACTCTTCCCATCCAATAGAATTTTAACACATCACCTATAATCAATTTAATTCAAAAGAGTATTTTAATATTTTTCTCTCAATGTCATATCCCCTCGGCTCTCTCTCTTAGACTGTGGGGTGTGGGGCATGGGTTGGGACGGCGGTTGCCAAACAACGCTGGCTAGAACACACCGGGCTAGCGTTGGCCATGACGTTGCCTCGCTGACTTGGGGATTGAGTCTAGCGTAGGGCGGGGGAGGGGAGTTGATATGACTGGCTTTGGTTGGCTGGTCCAATATAGCCGTTGGGGCCAGCCATTGCAAACAACTACTTTAATTAAAAATAACATATTAAACCAATAAAATGCCCACCAATTTTTAACATATTTACCACTTCTCTACTTCTTCTATCATATCTCTTTATTTTTTTTTATAAAATCAACCCACAATATCCTACAATGCATCTTTTAACCGAAGCTACGACCCAAACAATCCCTTTGGATACCAAGAAAACCCGAACCATAGCCCAAAACCAAACCGTCCACCACCAAACCCGACCCAAATACCCCTTATACTCAGCCATCCACAACAACCGCCCCACGGTTTAGTATACTCATTGTGTCCCGATCTAGCTAGAATCGCATCGTATTTAGGAAACCGTGTATACACGAACTTTCCATACGACGATTCATCTATTCCAGTTAACCTTTCCTAACCCGATTCCGTGCCCACAATTAGCAATGACATTGGAAATGAAAGAAGAAATCATGAAAAAAATATAACATGGAGAAATCATGAAGTTTTTATTTTTTTTTAAATTTTATTTGTAGTTTTTTTTTTAAATATTATATGTAATCTTCTCGTCTATTTTAATTAGTGTGTTATTTTAATTAAATGAAATTTAAAATAGCTTAAAAAAACAAAATCCACATGGCTGGCCACGCCAGCTGAAGCCACGCCACACCACACCCCTTGTTTTTTAATATTACCTTGTAGATCACACACTCGCCACGTGTCGAGCAATGCCCCCAACCTAAGCCCATCCACACCCCATATTCTTATCTTTAAAATATATCACATCATCATTATCTCTCTCATTTCATCTCTTTTATACTTTTTATATTTAAAATTGAGAAAAATATCTTAGGTTTTAAATTCAAACACCAAAAGTATTACTTAATTTAGAAAATACAAAAATATCAAAAATGATATCAATTTCTTTTTGCTCTATTTTCTCTAATTATGACATAATGTTCTTTATAGAATACAAGCTATATTTGTCTTATATGTTTATTAGAAAATACAAAATTATCAAAAATGATATCTATTTCTTTTTGCTTTGTTTACTCCTAATTCTGACATAATGTTCTTTAACGCACCGCTTGCGGTATGCGCATATAATGTATATATGTGTGGGCGCTCGGGGGCAAAAGTGAAAGTGCACTAATTTTAATGTTATTTTACTAACTTCGTGAAAATAACCTTAAAAGAGGGGGATGGTTAATCATGCATCATGTGGTGGCGTTGATAGCCGAAAGACAAGGGGGTACATGCATTAATCGGCAGTTGTCTCAATTGCTAAGTGTTATTTGACTTATGTCCAAGGTTTGATGCAAAACTACTATCGAGCCGGGGGTCTCACTGGAAGCAGCATCTCTATTCCTAAGGGGTAGAGGTAAGGCCCTACCTTAGCTTTGCTATTGGTGGGATTTACTGAGTATGATGATGATGATGATATTTCATTCGTTAACGTTTGATGACTTTGCACTACAACTTATTCAAAAAAAATTCGACAACGTGCGCAAAAAAAGTTTTAACAACGTGCGTAAAAAAGTTTTGACAACGTGCGTGAAAACAGTTTGACAACGTGCGTAAACATTTACACTAACTGAGTATGAGCACACCACTATGTAAAAGAATAAATAATTTTTTTTTGACAATGTGCGTAAAAAAAGCTTTTTTACGCCCATGATAGCCCACCCGAGCTCCTCTAAACGTCACGCGTAAATCTAATTTTCAAACATATGTAACAACGAAAGGCGTAAAATAGTTTTTTACGTACGTTTGAAAAATGTTTTTACGTAAGTTTCGAATGTAAATTAATTTTTTTTTGTGCACGCTGTCAAATGAAAAAAATGTTTTTTACGCCCCTGATCGTCGGTCAGAGCTCCTCTAAACGTCACGCGTAAATCTATTTTTCAAACGTATGTAACAACGGCACGCGTAAATGTTTAGTTTTTACATACGTTTGAAAAATTGTTTCTCATACGTTGTCGAATGTAAAAAAATTCGCGCACGGTGTCGAATGTAAAAAAAAAAATCGCGCACGATGTCGAATGTAAAAACATGTTTTTTATTACACACGATAAAAAAAATGTTTTTTACGCCCCTGATCATCTGCCCGAGCTCCTCTAAACGTTTGTGGAATGAAAACGCTCTGTTTTTTCTTTGATTTTTGTAGGTGTTGGGGCTATTACGTTCAAATGACGAGGATAACAAACAAAAAATGAAGATCAAGATAAGAGATTGAAGACGTTTTCTTTTTATACATGTAGTGTATTTTTTGTATGTGTTATAATTAATTCTTTTTTTAAATAGATAAACGTAATTAATGTTGACATGAAGAGTGACGTAGTCTATTATATTTGATTGTCAGTTTGACAAGTTGACATGAATAGTACACAAGTCAAATTTTCCAAAATACCATTCTTATACTATTTATTCTTTTTTAATCAATAAAATCACTACAAGAAAAATCAAACTTAAACAATTCAATCTCAACCACTCATACATGAGAGATCTAGGGTGAATAATGGTTCCTACGGTTTTCGTATCTAAAGGTGATTCCTATTTTACCACATCCCTAACATACTTTAACTTTTGTAAACGCTTATACTATTATATATATATATATATATATATATATATATATATAGTAGGGATCCTACGGAAAGTGTGTTTTTCATAAAAAGTGTAAAAAAGTCATAAAACACACCTAAAACTCATAAATAATAGAATGAAGATTACTAAAACACCATATTCAAACTCTAATAGTCCATAAAAACTTCAAACACACCATCGTAGAACTATGAATTTAAAACACAAAAGGCTAAACAACATAAAACACAATAATATTTGTCATTCCATAATCAGAGCCTTAACATCTAAAACACAACACAAAACCTACATTCATGATGTTTTAGTAATCTTCATTATGTTATTTGTGGGTTTTTGGGGTGTTTTATGGTTATCTTTTGGTGTTTTATAACTTTTTACACTTTTTAGGAAATTTGGACTTTTTAGCCAACTCCTAGCCTATATATATATATATATATATATATATATATATATATATAGGGGGCCGCTAGAATGAGAACCACCACGAGTTATGAGAACCACGAGAACCAAGTGCCACGGAGGGGCGTTGACCACGAAATTTTTTTTACACCTAGATCCGTATATTTTAAGACCGGGTGTAAAAAAAAAATTTCAAACGGCGCGCCCGAGGGGGTAGTTTTTTACACCCAAAGTTTGGTGTTTTTAATTTTTTTTCTTTTTTCTTTTACAAACTTTGGGTGTAAAAAACTACCCCCTCGGGCGCGCCGTTTGATTTTTTTTTTTTACACCCGGTCTTAAAATATACGGATCTAGGTGTAAAAAAATTTCGTGGTCAACGCCCCTCCGTGGCACTTGGTTCTCGTGGTTCTCATAACTCGTGGTGGTTCTCATTCTAGCGGCTCCCTATATATATATATATATATATATATATAGGGATGAGTTGAAATGTGAACCACTACGAGTTGTGAGAACCATGAGTACATTTTGATCACGCGAGAGTTGAGCCAAAATTTTGTTGCACAAATGTAGATTAAAACATTATAAACACATCTGTAAAAAAAGTAAAAAAATTGACGAGACGTTAGTTTAATAGTTTTGACTCATACAAGTTTTTTACGCCCTGATAAAAAAATATATAAAATTTTACACCGATTCGTAAATTTTTTTTGCATCAGTCAAAACTAACGCCTCGACAATTTTTTTACTTTTTTTTACAGATGTGTTTATAATGTTTTCATCTGCGTTTGTATAAAAAAAATTGGTCCAACTCGCGCGGGATCAAAAAGTTCTTACGGTTCTCACAACTCGTGGTGATTTTCATTTGAACCGAATCCTATATATATATATAGGGTGGGGTTCTAGAGAAAATACTAGTGTATTTGCGAACTGAGTGAACAAATCATGGCCATTGATCTACACACGTGTATGGCCATGATATCATCATCAAATCGTAAAATACACTAGTGTATTTCAACATCAAATCCTGACCATTGATCTACACACGTGTATGGACAGGATTAGTTTACTCAGTTCACAAGCTACACTAGTGTTCACTCTTGAACCTAATCCTATATATATATATATATATATATATATAGGGAGAAGATCATGCGAGAACCACCTCTTATTGTGAGAACCGCGAGAACCAATGTGAACACACCAAAAATGCCTAAAAATAGCTAAAAATCACACAAATTTTTATTTTTTTTATTTTTTAGGTTAAAATCGCTACTTTTCGAAGCCAAAAAAAAAAAAATTTTTTTTTTTTGCTTCGAAAAGTAGTGATTTTAACCTAAAAAATATTAAAAAAATCAAAAAAAAAATTGGATTTTTTTTTATTTTTTTAGATTTTTTTTAGATTTTTTTAGGTTTTTTGGGGGTTTAGTTTTTAGCATTTTAGCTTGGGGGGGGGGGGGGTGGGGTTAGGTTTTTTTAGGTTTTTTTTAGCTTGGTGGGGGGGGGGGGGTGGGGTGGGGGGTTTAGGTTTTTTTTGGGGGGGGGGGGGGTGGGGGTTAGGTTTTTTTTAGGTTTTTTTAGCTATTTTAGGTTGTGTTCACATTGGTTCTCAAGGTTCTCACAATAAGGGTGGTTCTCGCATGAGCCCCTCCCTATATATATATATATATGTATACACATGTTTTTAACTCTTTATCCCTAAACATTCAGAAGCTCTTCTATGTAATTAACTCATTTATATGGATTTTCCCTATACAGTCATAAGCTCTTTTCTGTAAGGCACAAAACCCGGGGAGCCTCAAGGTTGGATCATTGCATAAAAACACAGTTCTGAAGTCAATCATAGTCATTAATAGCAGCGGAAAATACTATAAAACATCAAGTAATAATTAAATTGTCTTTAACAAACATCAATTAACATAGTAGGTTAACTAAAGTCGATAGAATGTCAGTCCATTGGTAGTTGAGCCTTCAATCCATTTTGTAGTCTTCCTACCAAACATCAATCTATTCAACCTAATCTTTATTCTTAAAAATCAGCTACGTTGAGCGAGTCCTAGTTTTTAATCAAACAAGGAGTTAATAGTTCAAAAACGTTTCATCAATCACATTTTAACATCAAATCATGCAAATCAACCACAATTGTAAGTAACTATAAATTTGTGAAGATATCTTCACCATCAACTGCCTGAAACTTTGTCAGACAGGTTTACACCGGTATAAGACTTTATGTCTGCTATGTCGTTGTGCTCATAGGACCATCAATAGGGCTAGCACAGTCATCAATCATCAATCATTTAACATCAATCATCAATCATTAAACAATAATCATCAAACATAAAATATGAATCGATCAAGGTTGTCATATAACATAAATTAAACAATCAACAATCACGTAATAACAATCAAGTACTTCCCTAATTAAAATCGTTTAAGGTAGCATGCATGATGTGCACAAAATGCAACATATAAATTACATCAATTGTGGCATAAAACTAATTTTTTTTAGTACTAATGTTGGAAAAAGTGTGTTTTTGTCTTCCTTTTGTATTTTCAGGATTAAATGAGCTCAAATTAACAAAAGAAGCAAAAAGGCAGCTAAATCTAACATAAAAACAAGAAAAGGAACAAACGTGGCTTGCCCGACCCCCCGACAGCATCTTCCCAAGCAAAATCAAGAAGACAGAAGACTGAACACGCCTCGTGCTCAGTGAACACGGGGGCGTGCCCAAGTGCCAGCATAAAAGACAAAGCTATAGAAGCTTCTACCACCCACCACGGGGGCGTGCCCATCGGAAACGGGGCCGTGGTCAACTCTAAGATTCGCATAATCTGAGGAAATCTTGATAGTGCAGATATGCTTCTGCACACGGGGGCGTGCCCAGCGAACACGGGGGCGTCGTCAACTAATGCAGACAAACTGCAATTAATGAAGGAAGAGAAGAGGATGGACACGGGGCCGTGCCCGAGCTGCTGTTCAGGCTATAAATAGGGGTGCTTGGCTCATTTGCAAACCATCCCTTGGCACACCACCTCTCTCACACTTCACCCACCACCCACCACCATCACAACACCATCATCCACCACCATCATCCATTGTCCATCATAGAGTGTGTGAGTCGTCTCGGGATCCAAGATTGATCGTAAGAGTTCTTGACAATCAAAGGCCATGTTTGCCTAAGTCTCTTACATCACTTGGTGAAGACAAGTGTCTAGTGTAATACTTTTTATTTTTTAATCTTTTCGCACTTTTTACTTGGTTATGTAATAATGACTTTAATAACTAGTTTCTTATGTTGAAGGTGATTCTTCCTTATCGTTTGTCCGTGGTGTCTTGGCATTATTTTACTGTCTATATAAAATAAAAGATTTTCACTATTCATATCTCCACGGTCTATATGGAGGTATGTTGGCTACCTGGTCGGGGGTTAAGGGAACGGTTTGGTAAGAGTCTTGCCTTGTTCAGTGTATAGATCCTGCAAGGACCTGGGTCAAATTTAGTAGGACCTCCTTCAATCCCCTCCGGTATTGGATGGCGGGGGTCCAAACTCTTTGATCCCCTCATATGTAAGCTACTATTAATACTTTAACCCGGCTACTTAGGACTGTATCCCTGCTGACTCAGACTACTTAGCCGAGGGTAACGTCACCTTCAAAAGAGGGGCCTACCATAATATGCATTAATAACTTAATTAATTATCTTTCAATAATCCGACCCTTTAGGATTGTATCCTTGCTGACTCAAACTACTGGGTTGAGGGTAACGTCACCTTCAAAAGAGGGGCCTACTACAATAACTAAGATAATCTCTTAAAAAGTGCAAGAGTGCGGAAATAATCACAGGTTATACTAAACACGAGTCGGAGCCAAGTGATTCATCTTGTCTATCTGTTTTTACTTTTATTTTATTTTTCAGCATTTTAGTTAGTTTTTATTTTCCTTGTTTAAAAGCTTTTTCCAAACTTTTGATTTGATTAGACGTTGAGGATAAACCGGTACTAAAAGCTCTTGTGTCCTTGGACTACCTCGGTATCGTGCCAACACTATACTACGCTCACGATGGGTGCACTTGCCCATATGTGTGTTTGGTGTTAGTAAAATATCGTGTTTTATAAATTTAAAACTTGACTAACGTGTAAAAAAGGCTTAAAATATACTTAATTCCATATACACACCAACCCGCATCAAGTTTTTGGCATCGTTGCCGGGGACACAAGGATTTTAAGAAAGTTAGGAATCAACGGCCTAATTGTTTTTTCTAATTTTGCTGTGTTTTTTTTAGGATTTTCTTAATTTTTCAGCTTCTGCAGAACTCAGCACGGGCCGTGCCCGCTGAACACGCCCCGTGCCCAATCATTGGAACTGGCAATCCTGTTTTAAGTCAGACAGTAAGTTGAACACGGGGCCGTGCCCACTCAACACGCCCCGTGCCCAAGATTCAGTTACTGAAAACAGAACAGTAAGATCCCGACGGTTCGTAATTTCTGACACAAACATGAGAGATACTGATACTTTTTACTTTCGGCACTCTTATGGTACGTGGTGTCAAATATGTGGTGGCCCTCATAAAGAATTAGAATGTTATTTTCTAAATTATAAGCCCCACTATATAGACCCATTGTTTTCCCGTAGCCTTAAGAGGGGCGAAAGTAAAAATAATCCCTATCTCTACCTCGAATGCTCTCAAACGGATCTTCTAGGAGAAATGCTTCTTGATGAGCTATTTCAAATGGAAGATCTAATTCTTAATTGGTTAAAAGAACTTAGGATAGATTTCAATAATTTATCTCAAGACGATAACCAAGAAGAATTGTTGAGATCACATTCAAATAAAAACAACTTCGTTATTCCCGATGTTACCTCTAACTCTAGTGAGGACTTGAGCGATAGTCGTCCCTGTGTCAATTGTGCCGTGAAGGACTCCCCATCAACTTCGTTCGATGCATACATAGACCTGAGCGATTCGGCATACACCTTCTTTAACGAGAGCCCGGGAAAGGGTTGGACTTGTCCACCTACATATAGCATAGGAATCACCCTCACCGACAACCTCTTGTGTTCTCGTCTTAATCCAGAGCAATTAAGGTATCTTAGGCACTTTGGGGTTGTTCCATCCAGTAAGGAACCGCCCGATCTGGATAAGTTCCTTAAAAATAAACAAACTTCATAAGACAGCTTCTAGACACGGGGCCGTGTCCAGGTCAACATGCCCCCGTGTCCACCAAAAGATTCCTTTCTGATTTTTATCAGAATACGGACAAAATATGTCAGAATTCTGTCTGCACACGGGGCCGTGTCCAGCCGACACGGGACCGTTTGCAGCGTGCTGTCGTTTTCTATAAATGCAGCAAGATTCCTGCTCATTTGGACCACTCCAAAGACAGAGATTTGCTGGGGATCTTCATTCATACCATCCTAGGTATATTCTAAAAGAAGGTTCTCAACAACCATCTTGTCTTTTCCATTTTTGTTCATTGCCTTCTTCTTCAATTTTCACTCAATACCTCCATTAAAGCTTGAAATCTCCATGATTCCAAGCTTTATTGTAATGTTTGTAGGGTTATTATTCAAGAAATCTTGTTTAGAATAAGTGACACAACTTTGTTTTAAATTATTTATGCTTTAAAGTACCTTATAAACTGAAAAAATAATTTAAAACTGCAAGATTCCTTGCTCTAAAAACCCGCAGACAGCTGAACACGGGGCCGTGTCCAAGGTGCTGGTCCCATAAAGTTGAACCCTTTTCGGTTTGTTTTCTCAGAATGGCGAGCAGAACTAGCAGAACATCTTCGTCGCACTCCAGAAACAACCGACAAGGGAGAAGGTCATCAACGGTTGAAGATTCTCTTGTAAACTACGTTTACGCCTTAAGAGAGGCCATTGATGAGATAACGGGGGTGGAAGAAGCATTGGTCGACCGTATTAATCATCTAACAGTGGGACTAGAAGGATGTCTCTGAGAAGTCAACCTTTTGCACCAAAGGTTGAACATTCTCGCCTCGCCTCCTTTGGTACCGATTATCACCCAAAGGGCATGGAATGTGGCACCGGAAGTCATCATTCCAGCCGAATGGTACGCCATACATCTGAAACCCCCTCGAGACATACTTCAAGGGGTTCCGATTGGTATCACTACCCCTCCACAAGATGTTGAGGAACATGAAGCCGCCTCCTTCCTCCCAAGAGAGATAGAAGAATGGCTCTAGCAATATCTAGGGAAGACCGCTCGGCTTGGAGTTCTACAAAACTTTTAGATACCGGAAAACTATTTCCGGAATTTTGGTTCTTATTGTCTTAATAGAGCTCCTTAGGATGATTTTTAGTATCACTTGACCTATCTAATTTAGGACCCTTAAATTTTATTTTCTGCTTTGTTTTCAACATTTTAGGATTATTATGTAATTATCTCTATGACTTAATGAATGATGGTTTAAGTTAATTTGGTGTCTGGATGATGGATAAAACACACTCGGGATGGTGAAGGATAACAAGGGAAACTTGAACCAACACCCCATGCACGAAAACAAGGCCATCCGACAAAATTTTCTTCATTACAGCAAGTTCAGCACAGGTCGTGCCCGCCCAACATGGCCCCGTGCTGCTCAATCTGCAGAAAATGTCAAGTTCAGGTAACTGGACACGGGGCGTGCTCACTGAACACGCCCCCGTGCCCAGGCTTCTGTTTCTTTTTACATATTTTGTTACTGGCGATCTGAACACGGGGTCGTGCCCGGACAACACGGGGCCGTGTCCAGACGCCCAGTAACACAAATTTTGCTTTTTCACACCATTTTACACATTCAATCAACCTAAAAACTTATTTTTGGGACACATTGAGGACAATGTGTAATTTAAGTGTGGGGGGAATGCTAAAATCTTGAATCTTGCAAGTCCTAATTACAAGCCTTACACAAAACTCTATTGGAACCGCTAATCACCCCAAATTTTTTCAAAAAAATTTCATTTTTCTTACTTGTCTAGGTTTAACTTGGGAATTTCAAATTCTATAAAGTTTATATTTTTACAAATTTACAACCGATAGCGTCGTGATAAAAAGAACCAACATAAGAAAATTATGAAAAGGCATGACAAGTTTAGTTAAAATTTGATTATATATACTTGATCACATAAAAACCCATTCCCACAAAAGTGAGTTTTGAGCCTTTATTGAGCATACAAATACATATCTTTAAACTAAATGCTCATTTTTCGTTTCTTGTGTGAATAGCCGCTTGGTTCTTACGACTCTAGAACTTGCCACGACGATACATTCCCGGTCCTTACCAACTTAAACATGAGTAAGTAAATGATGGAGGCATTAGGACTAACCCTTTTTCATTTCTACACCATTATTTTTCTTTTTTTTTTATACCACCTACCCAAAATCCCCCTAGTTAACCCCTTTGAGCCTAAACCTTTTCATTTCTTAACCCAAAAAACAAACACCCTTTCACCCACCAAAACCCTTTTTATTTTTAACCCTTTGTTTTAGTAACAAGCTCGGTTTTTCGTATGACTTTTCAAAAAAAAAATGTGTTGATGATGAAGCAAAAGAAATAAACAAACAAGTTCATCAAAAATAACTTTGTTTGAATAATGGCTTCATCAAAATAAAAATTGCAAAAATAAAAAGTCTTACGAAAACCGATGCTTTTTACGCTTTTCGCCCTTTTCTACTAACCATTAACCCAACCACCTACCTTTAACCCAAAGCCTAACCCTTCACCCAAAAGTCCTCTTGATATTTACAAAGGTATATAGTTAAAAAGGAGGAGGATTGATTGCTTGGCAAGCCTATGGTAGGAGTAAGTTCCATGCCGCTCTCGAGTGATTCACTAAAATACATCTTCGGGCGAGTGTTGAGTGATCCCCGTGAGGTATGTGAACTTGTATATAAATGGGATTTTAAAAAGGCATGTTATGCCCTAATAAGTAATTTATCTTATGTAATGTTTTAAATAAATCATGACGAATAATATTGTAAATAAATAAAAATAAAACTTAATAAAGAATCTTGGAAATCCCGACACTCTATGACAAGCCCAAAAACCTTCTCTTCTACCCATTCCATTTGGGAGTGTAAAGCCACATTATAAAGAGTTTTGCTTGAGGACAAGCAACGATTCAAGTGTGGGGGTATTTGATGTGCACAAAATGCAACATATAAATTACATCAATTGTGGCATAAAACTAACCATTTTTTAGTACTAATGTTGGAAAAAGTGTGTTTTTGTCTTCCTTTTGTATTTTCAGGATTAAATGAGCTCAAATTAACAAAAGAAGCAAAAAGGCAGCTAAATCTAACATAAATACAAGAAAAGGAACAAATGTGGCATGCCCAACCCCCCGACAACATCTTCCCAAGCAAAATCAAGAAGACAGAAGACTGAACACGCCCCGTGCTCAGTGAACACGGGGGCGTGCCCAAGTGCCAGCATAAAAGACAAAGCTATAGAAGCTTCTATCACCCACCATGGGGGCGTGCCTAGCGGACACGGGCCCGTGGTCAACTCTAAGATTCGCAGAATCTGAGGAAATCTTGATAGTACAGATATGCTTCTACACAAGGGGGCATGCCCAGCGAACACGGGGGCGTGGTCAACTAATGCAGACAAACTGCAATTAATGAAGGAAGAGAAGAGGATGGACACGGGGCCGTGCCCAATGGACACGGGGTCGTGCCCGAGCTGCTGTTCAGGCTATAAATAGGGGTGCTTGGCTCATTTGCAAACCATCCCTTGGCACACCACCTCTCTCACACTGCACCCACCACCCACCACCATCACAACACCATCATCCACCTCCATCGTCCATTGTCCATCATAGAGTGTGTGAGTCGTCTCGGGATCCAAGATTGATAGTAAGAGTTCTTGATAATCAAAGGCCAAGTTTGCCTAAGTCTCTTACATCACTTGGTGAAGACAAGTGTCTAGTGTAATACTTTTTATTTTTAATCTTTTCACACTTTTTACTTGGTTATGTATTAATGACTTTAATAACTAGTTTCTTATGTTGAAGGTGATTCTTCCTTATCGTTTGTCCGTGGTGTCTTGGCATTATTTTACTGTCTATATAAAATAAAAGATTTTCACCATTCATATCTCCACGGTCTATATGGAGGTATGTTGGCTACCTGGTCGGCGGTTAAGGGAACGGTTTGGTAAGAGTCTTGCCTTGTTCAGTGTATAGATCCTGCAAGGACCTGGGTCAAATTTAGTAGGACCTCCTTCAATACCCACCAGTATTGGATGGCGGGGGTCCAAACTCTTTGATCCCCTCATATGTAAGCTACTATTAATACTTTAACCCGGCTACTTAGGACTGTATCCCTGCTGACTCAGACTACTTAGCCGAGGGTAACGTCACCTTCAAAAGAGAGGCCTACCATAATATGCATTAATAACTTAATTAATTATCTTTCAATAATCCGACCCTTTAGGATTGTATCTTTGCTGACTCAAACTACTGGGTTGAGGGTAACGTCACCTTCAAAAGAGGGGCCTACTACAATAACTAAGATAATCTCTTAAAAAGTGAAAAAGTGCGGAAATAATCAAAGGTTACACTAAACACGAGTCGGAGCCAAGTGATTCATATTGTCTATCTGTTTTTACTTTAATTTTATTTTTCAGCATTTTAGTTAGTTTTTATTTTCCTTGTTTAAAACCTTTTTCTAAACTTTTGATTTGATTAGACGTTGAGGATAAACCGGTACTAAAAGTTCTTGTGTCCTTGGACGACCTCGGTATCTTGCCAACACTATACTACGCTCACGATGGGTGCACTTGCCCATATGTGTGTTTGGTGTTAGTAAAATATTGTGTTTTATATATTTAAAACTTGACTAACGTGTAAAAAGGGCTTAAAATATACTTAATTCCATATACACACCAACCCGCATCAATGCATATCTGTGACAATTGTCAAATTTGCATGTATCCGTACAATAATTAGACAATGATTAGTGCTTAATGACTGTGCTGATTTAACATTTATTACATGAATGTTTCCTGATTATTGTTATCATACATACATGTGCATCATATATTGCAAATGACATATCATTATTGCATGCAACACTTATTGATTCAAATGATGCACGAAACAGAGATAGCACAGTTATCAGACAAATCAGAAAAATGTTGACGGAGTTCAGTACATAGACAGACATGGTATTGAGACACAGAATGAGCCAGAAACCAAGAGTTACACTAGTATAGTGTGTAGGAAAGTAAGGATCTTAAAACTGTCTTCCTAGTGATAGTATAAGTGCCGGAAAGTGCCTAAAACTCACATAAACTGCAGAATTCAGCAAAATTCAGCATTTAAACAACTTAATATCATGAAGAACACTAATGATCAAGAACTTAATCTCTAACATAAGACTAAAAATCATGAAGAATCATGTTGTTTAAGTGTTATTATGTTTCTTGATTGTTGATTGTTTATGTTAATGATGTTAAACATCATATGAACTTGCTAGATGGTGATTAAAGATATAATCTAGCAAGATGAGAGGATGATTATGTTAGACATCAAAGTGATCATCCTTGTGTAAAAGCATGAACTTGAAGTATGAATTGTTTTTCTTGAATAATGATGATCAAAGTGAATATAAGTCTTCTAAACATGTGATTTTAAGAATGATTTTCTCAAAAAACTACGTTAAAATACAAGATTTACATAAACTTGGTTCTTAAAGAAACTAACCACATTTTTAGTGGTTAATCAAGTGTAGAATCATGTATTTAACAAGAAAAACTCAAGAAGAAATATTTTTAGGAAAATATTTTACAAGTTGTAAACATCCAAATTCTTCAAGAATGATGTTTTTAAATAAACAACCACACTTTAAAGGGTAACTAAGCTTACTAAACACACTAGTAAGTTACTACAAATTTTTATAAATTTTCAAGTTCATGAAGTAGTGATTATAGCTTGATTTTGGCAAATTGGTAAGTGTTGTTTGATTTGTTGTTGATTGTGATGATTTATAAAAGAAAATGATATGCTTTGAAAGCATGGAAACCTCCATTTTTAAGGGGAAACTATGGCAAAATTTTTCTAGAAATTAAACACTTAGAAAAATATTTTTAAACAAATAATTACAAGTATATTTTAACCATGGATTTTCATATAAAGTTTGCCATAATTTTTGTTACAAAAATTATAAATATTGGAGGTTGGTTTTTGATAATAAAAGTGACTAAATATGTATTTAGGAGAAAATATATTTAGATGTCACCATGTGTGTGATTATTTGTATATTATGTGTATTAGTTATATTATTTTAGGATTTGAAATAATATAACTCACCAAAATACCAACAATTACAATACAAAATATTACCAAAATTCCAAGAAATAAATATACAATTTATACCAAAGATACTGGAGAAACCGAACAAGAAATATAACCTACATAAATATTCCGGAAATAAATTCATGAGTATATTTTGGTAAACGGTATTTCGGACACCAAGAGAACAAAAATATGATTTTTACAATTATTACGAAATTATATCATATTTTTGACAATAAGAAATCATATTATTTTTGGGAAAGAAAAATATATATGTTTTTCTTGAATGACTAGAAAATATATTATTTTTGGAGAAATATATATATATATATATATATATATTTTCTTAAATAAACTTAGAATATATTATTTTGGGAGAAAAATGGATTTATAAATATTTTCTAAAGATAATCTTGAAAATATACTATTTTTGAGATTTATACGAAAATATAAACATTTTTGCCAAGAAGAAGTATAGATAAAGTTCTATAAATAATTTCTTAAAAATATATATATTTTAAGAATATATATTGGAAAATTTTTATTAGAAATATTATTCCGGAAAAATTTATACAAAAACTAAGTATAAGAATACTTAATAACTACAAGAAAATACGTATTCTCGTACGTATAAATACACCGGAATACGCCACCAATACAAAATATTACCAAAATACCAACAATTACAATACAAAATATTACCAAAATTCCAATAAATAAATATACAATTTATACCAAAGATATTGGAGAAACCGAACAAGAAATATAACCTACATAAATATTCCAGAAATAAATTCATGAGTATATTTTGGTAAACGGTATTTTGGACACCAAGAGAACAAAAATATGATTTTTACAATTATTACGAAATTATATCATATTTTTGACAATAAGAAATCATATTATTTTTGGGAAAGAAAAATATATATGTTTTTCTTGAATGACTAGAAAATATATTATTTTTGGAGAAATATATATATATATATATATTTTCTTAAATAAACTTAGAATATATTATTTTGGGAGAAAAATGGATTTATAAATATTTTCTAAAGATAATCTTGAAAATATACTATTTTTGAGATTTATACGAAAATATAAACATTTTTGCCAAGAAGAAGTATAGATAAAGTTCTATAAATAATTTCTTAAAAATATATATATTTTAAGAATATATATTGGAAAAATTTTATTAGAAATATTATTCCGGAAAAATTTATACAAAAATTAAGTATAAGAATACTTAATAACTACAAGAAAATACGTATTCTCGTACGTATAAATACACCGGAATACGCCACCAATACTTGGAAAAAATATACAAGTTTAAGAACATGGGTATGAATACACCTATCCTTGGGGAAATTATACATGTACAAATACATAATGAGTCAAGTTAAAATATATTATTTTAACTAATATTCCAAAATTTTATAAATATAATTTAAGTTAAAATATTTATTATTTTAACAAACAATTATATACTTGGAATAATATTGAAGACACAAAGAAACGTAACTCAAAGGCACTAATTAAGACTAAGGTCAAGGCACGACCCACCCGTCTAATAAACCGTAGTACATTTGTAGGTAGTCGTGCACTCTAGAAGAAGCTTTGGGTTGATTGATTGAAGAGCGCAAGACTGTGAGTTCATGTCCCCCTTTTCTTTTAACTGTTTTCAGTTTTTATAACTTCGGGGATGAAGTACATGTTACAAGTTGTTTACAAACGTTTACATATGGTATGGTTAGCTAAGGAATGAACTGCTAGATCATGTGAGTGGTGGGTACTGTTTTGGTCAAAAATCAGACTAGGATAATTCAACAAAATCTTATTTTGTGAGGTGTGATGCTTGAATGAATGAACGAATGTATGAACAAGAGACACGAGGATTTATACGAGGAAAAAGCCCTTGATCAACATATGATCTCCGGCACAAAAAAACCTCGGGTGATGGAAACTACCGATCACCAACTATATTAAACAAATAAAGGTTACAAATCGAGATGATAACAAGCTTGTTACAAGGATCACTAGTGTGCAAAATGTGTGTAATCGCCAATAAGTTGCAGAGAGTTTTCAAGTGTGTGTGTGTTGCTAATTGTTCTAACTATCAAGCTTGTTATCCCCTTTTAAAAATGGAAACAATCTAACTAACTAATAATCCGCAAATCATGCTAGCTTCCCACGACTTCCATAACGGTCATACAAGCTATGCACATGCAGAATAATGGAGCATATTCCCCTAGAATCTCGGCAAGACCAAGTTCCATTCGAATACTCCTGTAAAACGAATTCAAACATAATGGAAACAACCGTTAGTGTAAGGATAACAATGAGGATTCTGGATCCTTAAACCTGCAACGTCTTCTGAGGATCCTTAATTCAAATATAATTGAGGATCCGTGATCCTGGCTGCACTTGAGGATCCTTGATCCTTTGGTTTAGAAAATCTATCCCTAACAATTGCCCCCAAAATATGAGGAACAAAATACAACTTGACGAGTCATATTTTCTGCCTTATCGCTAACAAACTGAGTAACGTAAATATAGCCGTTATCATCTGACTAGCCGTTGTAATCCTGACCTCAGCGACATGACTACCTGCAAATCATCATTATAAATTCAAAGTTAGAGATAAGGATAAAGAGGAATTTAAATTCGTGCGTTACTCTCCCTTTAAATCCTCATCCGGAGATAGAAACAGGTATCTCTCTTCTTCCTTCGCTCTTCATTTTCTTATTCTGATTTTCCTTTACTCTTAGCATCCATGGCGAAAATGGTTCTCTGATCCTCACCGGCCAAGGATCCCAAGAAGGATAGTCCTTTGAGGAGTCAAGGCATTATCAAAAATCCTTCGTCTGAACTCTGCCGCTTCACTAACCCGGAAATCGATCGAATCCGCCATTGCTTCCCGGCGAATGTTGTCTTCAAACCTTTCGACTCTTCTATGAAGAGTGACTGTATTTCCGACACCTGGGTTGCTTTTCCGGCCACCCCCTTCTTGATAGGATTCTCTTATCCTTTCCCTGCTTTCACCCAATCCTTTTTTGCACTCACCGGCATGTGCTACATACAGGCCATGCCAATGATTTTGTATACCCTGGAAAACATCGTTGAGCAGGAAGGTGTAGAGATAGGAATGTCAGAGTTGGCTGAGTTATACAAACTTGTTAGCCATGGATCACACCGTTTTTTGTTCAAGCATAAACCTGGTCAGCCCCATCCAATCCTTAAGACCACAAAAAATGATACCCACTGGAAAAACCGCTTCTTTTTTTGTAAGGAGGCACTCTATTCCGCACGGGAAAGACCTTCCCAAAAAGTGGACCACCCATAGTAGTATTTAGGATCCTTATACAAGGATCATAGGAGGATTCTTTCTCTTTTAAGGATAACTGATCCTTTTTCTGTTTCTATTGTGCAGCTATCTTAGTTTCTCATCTTCTAGAATCCCCTGTAACAAAAGAAAGAATCGTTGCCTTCTGGAGGCTTAACCCTGCTGTGAGGACATTTCAAGCTAAAACCAAGGATTCAGAAGAAGTATACTCCGGTTCCTTCACAATGTCTAGTAAGTATTTGAGTTTATGTATAAATGAATGAATGTTAACTTGAATAAAAAATATGAACACTTATCTGTTGTTTGGCATTTGTAGGCGCTGTAAAATCTTCAAAATCAGCTACTCGGTTGTAACACCTCGAAAATTTATGTCCAATGATGTATCGACACATGTCATAAGCTTTAAACGTGTAAAAGATTACTTTAGAGGGACTAAAGTTGACAAACAAAGAAAGTATGTGAATATAAGGGTTCAAAGTGTCAGCAATGGATAAATATACTTTGCAATAACCCTACACGATGTTTATACCCTTAAACGAATGAATCATGGATCATATGAAGCTAATTGTGGAAGAAAGTGAGAGACTACAAACTACAGGGGTTAAATGTGTCAACATGTTGCAAGTATACCTCTGAGTGACCTTTTAGCGAACCCGAAGCTTTGTAATGATAAATTATACTCACTAGAATATGTGATAAAAATTTCACCAAGTTTCGTAATCATATGAGAAAGTTATGATAAAATTCGTATACGAAGGGTTCAAAGCGTCAACGTTGAAATTTATGACTTTTTGGGTGATCGTACAAATAACCGGGAGTTAACGGAGTTAGTTTGTGACTCAAGGTCCTTGAAAGTTAACTATGGGGGTCCAAAACGCAATAAATGAGAGTTAAATAAAGATTATATGGACTAGGGACCAAAACAGCAAACTTTGAAAGTTAAAAATCCGGTCAGAAGGGGCGTCGCGCGACGCGTAGGATCCTTAGGAGACCTACGCGTCACGTGAGGGGTCGTCTGTTGCAGAAACTCTTGACAGGTGTTTGTTCAGCCCGTTTAACCGACTTAGATTACTTGTTTTCAATACCATGGGCTGCACAAACTTGTTTTTAGGCACTAGGGACACTTGTGTTGATCAAGGAACAAACCTAGACTTGTTTGGCAACATCTTGATCAATCAAGATCACTATATAAGGACCCTCATTGTGCAACTTTTGATCATTCATTCCATACACAACTCCTGAAGATTTCTGGAGCTCAAGACCATTCCCTAAGCATCCTTAGTCGTGCATAGGACCTTGGTAAGCTTCCTTAACCTTTCTTAATTCAGTTTTGATTAGTTTATTAGCCTAAAGTCAAACCGTCGTAATTAAGATTTGACTTCGTCATTAATCTTAAATTGTCCAGTCAAATTGCAAATTGAAAGTACCTATAAGTTGGTAATTATGTGGGCAATAAACCCTTAAAAGGGCACCCTCTGATTCCCACTCTAACTAGGTCAATTGTCGGGTCAAAGCTAATTACAAAAAGTCAACAAGAAGCTTATTTTCAAATAAATGCATAATTAGCATTGTAGAAGCTATGCAACCTGTTTTATCATTAATATAACTTGGTAATTAATGTAAGAACATGTCTAAACATGTTCAACTCGACAATTTTCAGTATTAGGATCGGTTCGGGACCGAAAGTCGCATAGTTTGACATGTGCTTTGACTTTCAGTTCTGACCCGTTTGTGCATGGTTTATAAATGCCTTAGAGCCTTATTAGGACCAGGTTTCATATAAGTATAACCCTCTGTGATTATACAACTTGGTTCATTAGTTATCCGATTCATATGCATATTTCCGTTAAATGCCTAAATGTTGACTATTATGCCCATTTGACCTTAAAACAAGAATTTTAGAAATGTGAGACTACAATAATCTTCGTTACTGATTTATAGACTTGTCCCTAAAATTTGACATCAGTTTGAGGTCTAGATTAAGAGTTATGCTCAATAGCGTAACTAGAACGCTTTTTATTAATTAAACAACGTAATTGGTGAATAGCCTATCTAAACCCAATTTTTTATACCAAAATTTTTACCCACTGTTATAATATAATATTTTGGGATTTTTGAAGATTTTTATTTATTTTTAGGTTGAGCATAACATAGAGTTCTAAGCTTATTTCGGTATTGCCGGTTTTGCCCTTTTTGGGCTATAAAATAAGTTTTTCAAATCCTTTTTATACCAAACCTTTTTCTACTGATCTAATATGACAAATAAAATATTTTGAGCCTTCTGGAATAATAAAAATATCAGCTTTCATTTGAAAACCCGGAAATGGCTCAAAATCGCCTTTTAAGCATTTTAAACGCATAGTATGCATTAAAACTATTTTAAACATATAAGGTTTGATGCCTATTGATATTTTTAGTAAATAATTTTACTCTAACAGTAAACAAAAGTTTTAAACTCAAATTTCCGATTTTGACCTTTTAAACTTATGTGAAATTACCAAAATGCCCCTACGGCGTATAGTTTGGTTATAATTGATAAATTTCACATGTATGCAATACCCTACTGTTATAACTTATTAAATTAAGTATTTTTACTAATTATATCAGACCTGTAACTCAGGTTAATATTTAAACTCTTTTATAACCTTTAAAATGACCAAAATACCCCTATGTGGCGTAAATTGAGTTTAAATCCGTTTTGGGCACAATAGAAGATATCTTACTGCTGTCACAACATATTAAAGGCATATTAACTTAGGAAACTTACATATGACTCATTTGGTTACTCGTTACACACTTTTCGCGTTCGGATCGGCTTATGTAACTAGTTTGCATATATTAGCCGAAACGGGTCAACCCATATCGTTTTCACCTCAAAATCCAGAATGTGTTCAAGTTACCCATATTAAACAAGCATACAAGCTTGTCGGGTCAAAACCACATTCTCAACCGGTCTTCGCTTTATCATGCGTTTGAACCGTGTCTTCCTTTTGAAAACTAACCGGTCTAAGTCTAAGCTTAATCAAAGACCCGTTAGGATTCTAATAGGTTATTAAAAACCTTCGTTCCAGATTAGGAGCCCAGTAAAAGCTATCTGTACTTGCTGAATTGATATACGGCTGGGATTGAATTTATATTTAGCTCAGGTAAATACTTTTAACTTATTTTTCCTATACGGGCTTGGGGTACGGTATTATAATACCGCTTGGTCGGGTATGAAGTCGTACAATCAGATATTTATTAAAAAGATGCATAACCCGTTTTATTCTGTCTTGTTTGATACAATGCCTTTGGGGGGTTAAAGACCGTGTCTTGAATATCCTCGGCTCATTCATTAGTAATGGCCACGACTTAAGCACGGGGTGTAGACATACACCTGACAGTTGTGTATGTAAAAAGGGGTAGTCCACAAGAAGGGTATCTTCTTGTGGGTATTATACCCAGTGGTGTGTCTATTAATCATGTTAAACCGGCTCTTCTAACCGCGACCTAAATGGACGACAAACATGTAAAACTGTATACAAGTTTATTTCTAAATAATTATCCCAGGTTATAAAAGATACTTTTGTGCCATGTGCATTCAAACTAATTTTCTTAAACTCTTTTCAAAATGAGTCAGTTAATTGTATTTACCAGTGTAAACTGACGTATTTTCCAAAAAGGTTAAGTGCAGGTACTATACGAAATAGGCTGGCTACTCCAGGCATCAATAATCAAGTCTTGCAAGCTCTAGATGTTAAAGTCTGTTGAACAATGATCTTATTTATATTTTGATCAGCCTGTGAATCCATCTTACATTCTGTTGTAATATTTGATATTACTTTTGAATCGGTTTGTAATATATTTATCTTTTGCTTCTGCTGTGCATTTAAATTGTGTTGTTTGACTATGATGATATCAACTACGTCACGATACTCCCCACCGGGCCCACCGGTAATACGTGGAAATATCGGGGTGTGACAGGTTGGTATCAGAGCCAACATTGAGTGAATTAAACACTTGCCTTTTGTGTTTTATCTCAATGACACAATAGCACATTCCTTGACCTTCTGAGTCTAGACTTAACATAGGAATAATCTCATCTCTATTCGGAGAATTATTGCCATCAATTCTATATATTTTAATATGTCGCCAAGCAAAGAGGCCATAGTGGAAATTCTCCCCATTTGAAGCCTAGGGAAGGCCGAGCTTCATACTGCGACAAGGATTAACGTGCAACCAAGGAGAAAGCATTCAGAAATAAAATGAAGAAGAAACTCCTTTTGCTGAAGATCGTTTCCTTAGTAGTCCTTATAAGGACATATCTATCTTTCAGTCCCTTCGAGGACAACATTATTCCTTTCAAGTCCCGTTCAGGGCAATTCTGTACCTCCTTTAAAATCATTGGAATGCTTTATCAAAATTTCATTTTTATCAATATATATAAATATAATATATGAAATAAATGAAAAGTATCATTCCTTTTAAAAGATCTACCATTATAATAAAATGGCAAAATCTAAAAAGGACAAGACCTAGCCCATGTGTCATTTTAAGAACAGGGCCAAGATGGCAGTTCCTCAATTAGATTCAGATCCTTATTAACATCTCAATTTAGCATTTTTTTTCTGCGTTAAATATTAAAAAGAATCTTAAAGGTACAACCTAGCCTATATGTCATTTCAGACAAGGCCAAGATGGTAGGACCTATTCGATAAAATCGCATAAGTCATCCTTAAATTGGATTACTCCAATTTTCACTTATTTATATAATTATCCCTTAAGGATAAAATGCCTACGGGCTATAATTAACGTCCTCTGAGACTAAAGACAGTAGTGGTCTACAACCCCCTGTTAAAAAGGGCAATGAACTTTGATTCAAGCCTTAATACCTCGATTCTACAAAATCCTGGTTTATAAATTAAATATGTCCATGAGACTAGGCTGTTGAACTATTATTAAATTATAACTAGGGATATAATGCCTACGGGCTGATATAATGCCTACGGGCTATACTCATTGTCATATAAGACAAAAGACAGTCGTAGCCTACAACTCCCTGTCAAGAAAAGGCAATGAACAACGTTCAAGCCTAAATACCTTGATTCTACAAAATCATGGTTTATAATTTAAAGTTGCCCTTGTGACTTGGCCTTTTGTGTCATAGTTATATTTTAATAAAATTCAGGATAATTATAATGAAAATCCTGAATAAAATAAATATCATTCCTTTTCTGCCTGTATATGTATTAAAAGAATCTTAAAAAGTATAACCTAGCTTAAACGTCATTAAAGACCTAGCTAAGATGGTAAAACTTGTTTAAAAAGAGATTCAGATCCTTGTTAACATCTGAAAACATGTTAACACTCCCGACAACTGTGATGCGATAAAATCACACTTGTCATCTTTATATTAGGAATTTTCCAAACCCCTTATTTAGCGTAAATGATCAAGAGGAATCATGGCTAATAAACGTCGAACATGATGTATACATCAAAACATCTATTTAAGATGTATGCCTACGGGCAAAGATGTAATTATGACGAAGATAGTTTCTTTCATAACTTCCTGCCAAAAGGTAATGAACTATGAAATTTATCCGACCCAAAGGATCATTGATTATGTTTTAAAATTTTCCTAGTGACAAGGCCTCTGTGCCATCAAAAAGTCCATTGGAACAAGCCCTTGTGCTATATATAAAATATAGGTACGACATTGACAGTCGTGACTTATGCCCCCTGTCTAATAAATAGAAAGGATTGTATTCCATTTAAACGCCAAAGATGGTTTATTTAAAAACCTAGGCAAAACATAATCAAATAAATTTTATACTATCTATTCGCCTATATGGTTTAATTGTACCATGGCTATTTAATCATCAAATTCGACAATTCACCATATAATTAAACCAATTATTACTACTTGGTTTGTAGCCTTCAAAGCTTCACCATGGCTGACCCATCCGAAGCTCACAGTCATCTAGTTGATCAGAATAATGATGCAAGACTGAACTTAACGGGCACCGAGTTACAGGCAATGATAGATACAGCCGTAAACAACGCCGTGGACCATGTATTAAAGGATCATAAGCGAAAGTGCGATAATACCCCAAATAAAGGTTACAAAAAGGGTAAGACCGGTTCAAACTATAACCCGTCCAAGCCAAAGGAGGCAAAACCCAAATGTAAAACCTGCAAGAAGAAGCACTTCGGAAAATGCTTCTATGAACAGACCGGGGGATGTGGCATTTGTAAAGAAATGGATCACAAGACCCTTGAGTGCAAGGACTTGAAGGACGCCACATGTAATGGTTGCGGTGAGAAAGGGCACATAAAGACCCGCTGCCCAAAGAAGACAACTAAAGAGAAATGCACTTTGGAGTCACAAGCTAGGCCTTGTGGGATTTGTAATAAGGAAGGGCACAAGACCTTGGAGTGGCAAGACATAAAGGACGCAACCTGCTATGGTTGCAATGAAATAGGGCACATCAAGACAAATTGCCCAAATAAAACCAAGAAGCCTGGGGAGGCTAAGAAGACCAAAGCTGGAAGCTCTCAAATGGACGCTCAAAAGGCTATTCAGGATGGCAATGTCATAACAGGTACTTTCTTTATCAATAACGCTCATGCTAGAGTATTATTTGATTCAGGTTCAGATAAGTCTTTAGTAGACAATAGATTTTGTAAATCATTAAATCTGCCTGTTAAAACTCTAAGCGTTAAGTATAAAGTATAATTAGCCGATGGCACCCCAGAGACTGCTTCAGCAACATTAGATGGATGTTTTATATCCAGTAGGAACCATTCTTTTCTGCTGTCCTTGCTTCCGTTAAAATAGAGGGACTCGATATAATAATAGAAATGGGTTGGTCATCCTGTAACCAAGCCCATACTTTATGTGATAAGAAGCAAGTAGTTATCAAGACTCCTTATGGTGAGCCTTTGACAATTCAAGGAGACACTTGGTATGGATTGCCTAAGCACTTGTTGAATATTGTATTTAATACCAAAGATTCAAGTATGGAAAACTCAGAAGAGACAAACAACAATCGCGATGCTGGAGATGCGACAAATGTCAATGGTGCATCCAATGTGAACCTCAATGTTAATGGAGTTAATCTCCAAAACTGTAATTAACACAGCTATTAGAAAGGCTATGAGAAAAGTCATGAAAAGGTTCAAGAAACCAGATGCTGCTCGCTCTAAAACACATGTCGCTGTTCATGAGGAGAGCTTTATTCATACTTCAAATGCGAAGAATAACCCAAACAAAATCATATGTGGCAAGGAGCCCATTCCTTTTAGGATATACTTAAAAGTACTTCGTCTCTTGGAAGTCAAGAGACTTCAATAGTAAACAAGGGGCCATCGATTGCAGGAAATTGTTAGATGAAGTAAAAACCCTTAGGTATATCAGCGGTTAAGCTGGAAAGGACACGGTGAGGTATGCACCGCGGTCGTTCGAGGGCAATACCCTTAATTAGTGAGGACATTAATGGAGTCCACAAGAAAGGTCCTCTTATACATTACAGGATGGTCCAAGTTTTAAGGACCTTATTAGAAAAACCTATTATCCGCTTCGCGAAATGGAAAAGGTGGAATAAGAATTTTATGACTCTCACCATAAAAGTTCTAGACAGTCGACAATATGTTACAAATTTTAATACATTGGCTGAGATAGTGCCCTATTCCTTTTACCCAAAACCTAAGCTTAATACAATAATTATTGGTGGTTAGCATCGGCAATAAGAGGGCACATTAAAGTTTCAAAGCCTACTTATTATAAATCCATTAGGAATCTACCTCAACTACTCACATTATATAGATTAAGAAATAACCAGTCAAAGCTGAGACTGCCCTAAGATTGTCAAAGATTTTGCAGCTAAGTTTAAAAGGTTAAGAATGGAGGCGTTTAACCCTCCTGATGAATGATTAGAGGCAGTTCACATTAATAATGACACCAGATAAATCCCTTATTGTGATTTTATTGCTAAGAGTTACGTTTGGGTCAGGTGCTGCTAAGTCTCTCATAAGATCATAAGCTTAGCAAAATTTTAGAAATTCTCCCGTAAGAACCCCTGAAATTAAGAGTAAGGTGAAACTTACAGCCGAAATCATAAGAACCATTTCTTCTGTTCCTGTCAGAAGCCTTCTGGCATTTGAATTTTAGAAGTATTCCCTCTCTAGAGGAAGTGCATCAGCATACATAGTTGATATCTCTTAAATCTCTATCGATTGCGAAAACCAGACAGTATGATAAAAGCGCCATATGAGGATTGATGTATCTTAATAAGTTCCATAGATTGCTTCCATGCCTGATCAATATGGAGGTTTAATGCATGGAACCGCAAGGATATTCTAATGGTCATATGGTACTAAAAGTCAACTAATGGTATTCAAAGAAGATATCCTGAATGGAATTGTCCAAGTAAATGTCTTCGATTAAGGAGTTCGTGGACTCGTAACGTAAATGTGTCACTTATTTGACACAAGCAATGATGGATGAATTGGAGCCTGAAATTTGGAAAATCTCTGTAACCTCCTTGTAAATTGATTATCAGCTCCTAAGATTACCCTGTTTACCTCCTGAGAGGCTAGTAGAGTTAAGATTTATATCCCATTTAGGGCTGCATTATTATGAAATCTCCAAGACGGCTAGTACCATCATTGGAAGAATCGAAACCTTGATTAAGTAAGTTTTTAAAATAGAGGATTCATATAGCCTAACTCAATATCCGGAGAATTCGGTATAGTTTATTAAGAAAGACGGTTCTTTTTGCTTATGCATTGATTACCGCAACCCTATTTAGACAACGAATAAGAATCGCTATCAGCTGCCCAGGATCGTCGATTTGTTCGACTAACTGTAAGGATTAGCTATTCCTTAAGATTGGTTTTAAGCAGTGGTTGGAATAACCATCTCAACTTAAGATAAGCTTTTCTATAACAATTGTTATATATAAGTATCAAGGCTGCTCCTTTGGAGACCTTGCATAGATGGAATGTTAAACATCTATTGTTAGACAGAAGATTAGTAAGTCCAATTACCAGGATCTGAAGGTTACCTTGGAAACAACGAATAAGATCATTTGATTTTGTAATCATCTAAAAGTTGCCAGTAATCGGCAGAAAATTAAGGATTGATGAAAGCCGCAACCCTCTTAAGTCCTTAGTAAGGAATAAGGTTCAATCAAAGGTATCACCCTAAGAAGGGTGTGCTAAATCTTAATTGATCAGGGTAAGTTAAGCCTTGGATATATAGGAACATTCGGGGAAATCGAATACAACAAAGGTCTATAGTTTATGTCACGACCCTTGGCCCCAGTTTGACCCGGTCCAGAGCCGCGAGGCAGGAAATCCGATGGTATCTAATTAAGTGACAGCGGAAGTCTTTTTAAACAGGATCGATTAATATTAAAACTGCTCATATAATATAGGGATAAATCCCATAATTTACAATAAAGTGATTTCACTGAGAAATCTTTATTTCTTAAAACATGTTTCTTTATTTATTTACATTGAGCCACTTTTCTAAGCTTGTAGTGTTCCAATGCACTTTTCTTGTGCTCACAACAGATCACCTGAAACATGTTTGAAAAAGGTTTTGTCAGCAGGGAAATACTGAGTGAATCATTCAGTTTTACTAAAACGACTCGTTTGTTATAATTCACAGTATTAAGAGATTACACTGTTTCTGATATCAAACCAACTACCCACAGTATTTGTCACTCGACTCTTTTCTGTGACTGTGGTCATATCACCATTGGCTGCCCCAATGAATGACGGTTATCACTAAATTTAGGTTCGCCCACCTAAAGTGATAAAACTGCAATACTGTGCACAATACCCCACATACCGGCTGTAATTTGGTGATTACATAAACATAATCACTGTAATTATAACTTTTGAAAACAAACATGATTTTGTAAACAATTTTGATAAAAAGAGAATGACTCACATTGTAGATTTAACGAGCAGAATATAAGCTTACTGATTAGGCTTGATTAACCTAATTTAAATAACAATGCACACACAACAGGTTAGTAACTAATACAGCAGTTACGTCAATTCACGAGATTAAACCATCACAATGATTTATTAGTGCAATACTTAACAATTCAGCGGATTCACAACGAATGACAGAGTATAGTCCGAATTCGAGCAGTACTCAAACATTCAAGTCGAAATCACAATGAATTAATAAAGTATAAACTCAATTTGAGCGGCACTTAAACAATCGTTGGATAGTTATAATCGATCGGACGTTGAATCGTAATAGCGATCGAGTTATTACCCTGATTGCGGCAGCGTTTCGAGATTAGTGTGTGTTTATGGACTGTTTCTATTATAACTCGGTCTACGTAAACTGAATTTACGTCGTTTCAAAGACAGATTTCAAGTCCCAAGGCCCTGTATTTATACCCAAAAAATGTCCCCCCTCGCGCCACGCGAAAGGTTCTCCTGTGCGCGTCGCGTGGCGCGAGAGACCCTAGTCTAGCATAGGGTTGCTTCGTGTCCAGGTAGCTTGGGTGAGTTGGTTTCGCGTTATTTTATATTTTTGACAGCAAACTGTAAGGATATTACCGAATAGGTTTTACCCCCCCTGAGTTTTAGGGGCCCTGATCCTGATTCCGATTGTTCTGAAAATTTTAGGGTTAATGCAGAATTACTTGGGTTTCTCAATTAAGGTTTTCTTAATAGATAATTAACCTACTAAGTATTAATTTTAGTGAGAGTTGTTACATCCTCCCCACCTTAAGAAAAATCTCGTCCTCGAGATTTACTGAAATAAATGAGGATATTTTCGCTTCATTTCTGATTCCAGCTCCCAAGTGTATTCTAGTCCTCTCTTTGAATTCCATCTGACTTTGACTAAAACTAGTCGTTTATGTTTGAGAAACTTGATCTTTCGATCCTCAATTTGAAGAGGTTTCTCAACAACGTTTACCTCTATATCTTGAAGAGGTACTACCAGTGATTCATCTGATAAGCATTTCTTGAGATTGGATACATGAAATACATCATGTACTCCAGCTAATTCTTCTGGTAGTTGTAAATGATAAGCAACGGGTCCTATACGTTGGATCACAGGAAATGGTCCTACGTATCTTGGACTTAGCTTTCCTTTCTTACCGAATCGAACAACTCCTTTCCAAGGAGAAACTTTTAATAGGACTTTATCTCCGACCTGAAATTCTAACGGCTTGCGGCGATTATCTGCATAGCTCTTCTGACGATCTCGAGCTGTTTTCAGTCTTTCCTTGATTTGAGTTATTTTGTCAGTAGTTTCTTGCACAATTTTTGGACCTGATAATTGACTTTCCCCTAATTCTGCCCAACAAACTGGAGTTCTGCACTTACGTCCATATAGTGCTTCAAATGGAGCAGTTTCAATGCTTGAATGATAACTATTGTTATAGGAGAATTCAATTAATGGTAAATGATCATCCCAATTTCCGCCAAAATCTATTACACATGCTCGAAGCATGTCTTCTAGAGTTTGTATCGTCCTTTCACTTTGCCCATCTGTTTGAGGATGATATGCCGTACTTAGATTTAGTCGAGTTCCCATAGCTTGCTGGAAACTTTTCCAGAAATGAGAAGTGAAACGACTATCTCTATCTGATACAATGGAGAGTGGGACTCCATGTAAAGATACTACTTCGTCTACGTATAACTTGGCTAACCTTTCCATGCTAAAGGTTTCCTTCATTGGTAGAAAATGAGCTGATTTGGTTAATCGATCCACAATTACCCAAATCGCATCATTACCTTTTCTTGTTTTAGGCAACTTAGTAACAAAATCCATTGTTATAAGTTCCCATTTCCACACTGGCATTTCCAATTGTTGTAGTAGTCCTGAAGGTTTCTGGTGTTCAGCCTTTACTTGTGAACAAGTAAGACATTTAGAAACATATTTTGCTATATCTTTCTTCATGCCTATCCACCAAAAATTCTTTCTTAAATCTTGGTACATTTTATTGTTTCCTGGGTGCATAGTATACCTAGATTTATGGGCCTCCTCTAAAATCTTATTTCTTAATTCTCCTTGCTTAGGTACCCAAATTCGTTTCTTGTGGAATTTCCAAGTTCCATCATTTCCTTGCTCTAGTTTCTTTATATAACCTTTCATTCCTTGAGCATCGTCCTTGATTGCTGTTTCCTGAACTTTCTTTAATTGTTCCATTAAATCTATTTGTAGATATAATCTAAGAGCACGGACTCGCTTTTGTTTTTCCTGATACTTACGACTTAAGGCATCTGCAACTACGTTTGCCTTTCCTTCGTGATATTGAATATCACAGTCGTAATCACTTAGAACTTCCATCCATCTTCTTTGCCTCATATTTAACTCTTTCTGCCCAAATATATACCTTAAACTTTTATGATCTGTATAAACAGTAAACTTACTTCCATACAGATAATGTCTCCAAATTTTCAAGGCAAAAATTATAGCTCCTAATTCTAAATCATGAGTCGTATAATTTTCCTCGTGCTTTTTCAACTGCCGGGAGGCATACGCAATTACCTTTTTGCGTTGCATCAATACACATCCGAATCCTAATTTTGAAGCATCACAATATACTTCAAAATCTTCTGTTCCTTCGGGCAATGCTAAAATTGGAGCATTCGTCAATCGGTGCTTTAAAATCTTAAAAGCTTCTTCTTGCCTATGTCCCCATTCAAATTTAGTGGCTTTACAGGTTAACTTAGTCAAAGGTACAGCTATCTTAGAGAAATCTTTAATAAATCGTCTATAGTATCCGGCTAAACCTAGAAAACTTCTAATTTCCATGGCTATTTGTGGGACCTTCCATTTGATGATTGCTTCTATTTTAGCAGGATCTACTTGAATGCCTTCGTGATTCACCATATGTCCTAGGAATTGCACTTCCTTTAACCAAAATTCACACTTTGAGAATTTGGCATAAAGCTTTTCCTTTCTTAACAAAGTTAAGAGTGCATGCAAGTGCTTGCAATGTTCTTCCTGACTCTTGGAATAAATAAGTATATCGTCGATGAATACGATTACAAATTTATCCAAGTATGGCTTACAGATCCGATTCATCATGTCCATAAATGCTGCTGGGGCATTTGTTAGTCCAAAGGGCATGACTGTAAACTCATAATGGCCATACCTAGTTCTGAAAGCAGTTTTAGGTATGTCTTCTTCTTGTACTTTCAACTGGTGATATCCGAATCTTAAGTCTATCTTAGAAAAATACCTAGCACCTTGAAGTTGATCAAATAGATCATCAATCCTAGGTAATGGGTATCGATTCTTAATTGTAATCTTATTTAGTTCTCTATAATCGATACACATTCTCATTGATCCATCCTTCTGTTTTACAAACAACACTGGCGCTCCCCAAGGGGATGAGCTAGGTTGTATGAAACCTTTACTTAGTAATTCATCTAATTGCTTTTTCAGTTCTAACATTTCTGTGGGTGCTAACCGATAAGGTGCCTTAGCTATCGGTATAGTTCCTGGAATTAGATGAATCCTAAATTCTACCTCCATATCTGGTGGTAATCCTGGTAATTCTTCTGGGAATACCTCTGGGTATTCTGAGACTATAGGGATTTCCTTAAGTTCTTTACCCTTAGTACTAATGATTACTGAAATCATATATACTATTCCTTGTTTTCGTTCATAATTAGCAACTTTCATTACTGATATGAACTTCATGGGCTTACGTGGTTTATCTCCGGTAATCACAATTACTTCTCCGGTGGGTGTCTGAATTTCTATAGAGTTCTTATCACAAAGGATTCGAGCATGGTTGGCTATCAACCAATCCATTCCTAACACTACATCGAATTCGGCTAACTTCATAGGTAACAGGTTTGCAGAAAACTGATGGCCTAACAGTTCTATTTTTCCTTCTTGCAAAACCTTATTTATGTTAACAGAATTCCCGTCTGCCGTTTCGACTGTAAAAATTTGCCTAAGGGTAGTTAAAGGTAAGTTAAGAGCTTGGCAAAATGAAGTATTGATAAAAATTTGGTTTGAACCAGAGTCAAATAATACTTTTGCATAAACGTCGTGGACCAAGAACGTACCAGCTATGACGTCAGGGATTAGTTCAGCTTCTTGAGTGGTTAACTGGAATGCTCGGACATTCTTCTTTGTTGTTCCTTCAGCTGGTTTGCCTTTATTGTCTGCGGTTTTAATTAATTTAGGACATTCTGTTTTGTAATGCCCGGTTTCTCCACAGTTATAGCAGACTATGGTTTTCTTTTTGCAATTTTCTTCACGATGTCCTGCCATTTTGCAGAAGTTGCAATTTACATTGCATCTTCCAACATGATTCTTTTTGCAATTGCTGCAAAAAGGCGGTTGTGCAGATTGTCTCCTTCCTCTTTCCTTGAACCTATTATTATCATTACCCATACGAAATCCTTGGGTAATCTTTTGAGCCAATTCCTTCTTTCGATTCTCTTCTCTTGTTCGCACTAGTTCATCAGTTAGGGTATTAGCTAGTTCCACAGCATCGTCAATAGTGCGAGGTCTCGCAGCTTTAACGATGTTACGAATTTCACTAATTAATCCCCAAATGTAACGGGAAATGAGTACCGGTTCTGGCGAAGCCAGTGTTGGTACCACTCTAGCATATTCAAAGAATGTCGAAGTATAACCGCGACACTCTACGCCTATCATACGATGGTTTAGGAACTTATTTGCCATTTGTTCCTTTTCATATTCAGGACAGAATTTTCTTTCTACAATATTTTTAAATTCTTCCCAGTTCATGGCATAAGCCATCCTTCTTCCTTTTGCTTGTAATACGGTGTTCCACCATTCTAGCGCCCCTTCTTTGAAAAGGTTTGACGCGTACATGACCTGATCTTCTTCGGAACACTTACTTATTGCAATTACTGCTTCGGTTTTCTCTATCCAACGCAGTACTGCAGTTGCTCCTTCGTTACCTGCAAATTCAGCAGGTTTACAAGCAAGAAGTTCTTTGAAAGTGCAACCAGGTGTTGCGGCTTTCATTTTCTTAGGAAGTGGAGCCTGTCGTGGATTATTATCGTCATGATTGCCGCCTCCATTTACACTATGACTAAAATTATCTTCCTGAGTACGTTTACTAGGAACGATTTGTTGTGGTTCAACAGGTTTCTGAGCAGCAGCTATGATTGCTGGAATATCATTAGCTATCCCTTGAGTGATGATGTTCTCAATATCTTGTCTAGTCATATACTGGTTTTCCTGATTTTGTTCAGATTGATTTCCTTCATTAACTGGTTCATTACTAGTGTTTTCCATCTGATAATTATTATAAATATAACTATTAGTATCAACTGATTGTAAATAAAACAATTACACAGAAGCACATAAAATCTTACAACACAGATATATATATCCAAAATCGTCTATGTTTCGACTTCTATTTTGCTTTATATATTATATAGGCATCCATACACACTGTTTATCTTACAATGTTTTATTTCCCATTTTACAGAGTTATATTTAACTATTATAATTATTATACAGACATTCTTCCCAACCCCACTATTCTTTGGTCAACTGGCAGTTTAGTAGCGACGCTCCCTTTCGTCGTATTTCCAGGAGATTTGTTCCCCCATTTCCCGGATCCTATTCCCTGTACCTATCAGCTCTTCACCGAACTGACGGAGTTCGGCTAAGTTTTCGTTGCTCATTGGAGGATTGGGGATAGGTTCTGGATCCCACTGTGGAAGGAAGGAATAAGGACTGTTGATTATATTTTGGAATTGCCAGTCATTTGTCCACCATTCTTCCATTTGGCCTAAAGGTCGAGTGTGGATTAGTGGGTCTGGAATAGCTGGTTCCAGATTTACAGGAAGTTGGTTTTCGGCTAGGTAAGGATATAGATTATTATGGATAGGGCTAATGACATCACAATTTGCCAGTAGACGGTCTATTTCCTCTTGAAATGTGATTTCTTCAGTTTGTCTGGAGCTCTCTCCAATTTCTATTCCTTTTTGTTTAGAATCTTTCCTGATTTCTATCTCTGCTGGATTAGAATTCTCTCCGATTTCTATTCCTTTTCCTTTGTCTATAGGGTTTTCTATTTTGGGGAGTTTCCTAGTAACTGGCTTTCTCCTGCGCACTTTCCTCCATCCTACATATCTTCTTTTCTTTTTAAGTTTTGCTTTTTCCAGCGGTGGAGCTTGGAATTCCAGAGGTTCCTCTATGTCAGCAATATAACCAGTAAAGTCTTGGGAGACTTCAATTGGTACTGGGTAGAGGTTGAGATTCTGAAATGCTTCCGATATCTCATTCATGCTGGATAGCATATATGCAAAATGCACAAAAATGCTAAGTTAAAATTTTGGAACAAAGTTTTACAATAAACATTAAAGTTTTATTGCATACGGATTTGTACAAAAGACTACAGGAAAGAGAACACACTATACTTTATTTATTTACTGGAGATTAATTTTCTACTAGACCAGTCTGATTGATATTTTTAGAGGTTTGCATTTTCTGCTACGGTAGCTAGTATATAAAGGTTTGCCCATTTTTCATCTAATGTGTCTTCCCAAGGTGACTTATTGCCTAATTCCTGGATTTCTGAATTAAACCTCACTTTCTTGACTTGGGGTTTCTTTATTTTCTCCTGTCCCTTTCTAAGAATCAAATTTATTTTATCTTGGGTATGAGGATTTTCATAATTTGCTTTACGAACAAAAATCCCTTCTTCCAGATCTGCTGGGTGTTTGGAGGAAGAGGTTCCTTTCTCTGTGGGTGCAGTATCTAATTTGTGGTAGATAGCAGAAATATTTTGTTTACCCATACTGTAACTCAACAATTAATCAGTTAATAAAACATATTTTCATAGAATGACAATTAATTTCCTAAGTATCTCTCAATTATTTTAATAGGCTAAAATCAATAGTAAGCTTAAATCAGTGGGTCTGATACCACCTTTTCCTGTCACGACCCTTGGCCCCAGTTTGACCCGGTCCAGAGCCGCGAGGCAGGAAATCCGATGGTATCTAATTAAGTGACAGCGGAAGTCTTTTTAAACAGGATCGATTAATATTAAAACTGCTCATATAATATAGGGATAAATCCCATAATTTACAATAAAGTGATTTCACTGAGAAATCTTTATTTCTTAAAACATGTTTCTTTATTTATTTACATTGAGCCACTTTTCTAAGCTTGTAGTGTTCCAATGCACTTTTCTTGTGCTCACAACAGATCACCTGAAACATGTTTGAAAAAGGTTTTGTCAGCAGGGAAATACTGAGTGAATCATTCAGTTTTACTAAAATGACTCGTTTGTTATAATTCATAGTATTAAGAGATTACAATGTTTCTGATATCAAACCAACTACCCACAGTATTTGTCACTCGACTCTTTTCTGTGACTGTGGTCATATCACCATTGGCTGCCCCAATGAATGACGGTTATCACTAAATTTAGGTTCGCCCACCTAAAGTGATAAAACTGCAATACTGTGCACAATACCCCACATACCGGCTGTAATTTGGTGATTACATAAACTTAATCACTGTAATTATAACTTTTGAAAACAAACATGATTTTGTAAACAATTTTGATAAAAAGAGAATGACTCACATTGTAGATTTAACGAGCAGAATATAAGCTTACTGATTAGCCTTGATTAACCTAATTTAAATAACAATGCACACACAACAGGTTAGTAACTAATACAACAGTTACGTCAATTCACGAGATTAAACCATCACAATGATTTATTAGTGCAATACTTAACAATTCAGCGGATTCACAACGAATGACAGAGTATAGTCCGAATTCGAGCAGTACTCAAACATTCAAGTCGAAATCACAATGAATTAATAAAGTATAAACTCAATTTGAGCGGCACTTAAACAATCGTTGGATAGTTATAATCGATCGGACGTTGAATCGTAATAGCGATCGAGTTATTACCCTGATTGCGGCAGCGTTTCAAGATTAGTGTGTGTTTGTGGACTGTTTCTATTATAACTCAGTCTACGTAAACTGAATTTACGTCGTTTCAAAGACAGATTTCAAGTCCCAAGGCCCTGTATTTATACCCAAAAAATGTCCCCCCTCGCGCCACGCGAAAGGTTCTCCTGTGCGCGTCGCGTGGCGCGAGAGACCCTAGTCTAGCATAGGGTTGCTTCGTGTCCAGGTAGCTTGGGTGAGTTGGTTTCGCGTTATTTTATATTTTTGACAGCAAACTGTAAGGATATTACCGAACAGGTTTACCCCCCCTGAGTTTTAGGGGCCCTGATCCTGATTCCGATTGTTCTGAAAATTTTAGGGTTAATGCAGAATTACTTGGGTTTCTCAATTAAGGTTTTCTTAATAGATAATTAACCTACTAAGTATTAATTTTAGTGAGAGTTGTTACAATATAAGCTAAAACCTATATAAGGAGCTTAGTGGAGCTCGCAATGTGACCCACACTAGTGATTTAAAGAAATGTTTCACCGATAAGTCGAGACGCATTATCACATAACGATATGCAAATTTATGATGTGATAAGAAACCTGTATCGAATAAGGATCGACATGTTAAGAAGCTTCGAAGGAAGCAAGTGCCGATTGTAAAGGTTAAATGGGATGCCGTAGAGGTCCCGAGTATACGTGGGAGGTAGAATCCACAATGAAAGAAAAGTACCCTCATTTGTTTCAGTAAATCTCGAGGTTGAGATTTCTTTGAAGGGGGTGAGGATGTAACACCTCAAAAATTTATGTCCATTAATGTATCGACACATGTCATAAGCTTTAAACGTGTAAAAAATTACTTTAGAGGGACTAAAGTTGACAAACAAAGAAAGTATGTGAATATAAGGGTTCAAAGTGTCAGCAATGGATAAATATACTTTGCAATAACCCTACACGATGCTTATACCCTTAAACGAATGAATCGTGGATCATATGAAGCTAATTGTGGAAGAAAGTGAGAGACTACAAACTATAGGGGTTAAATGTGTCAACATGTTGAAAGTATACCTCTGAGTGACCTTTTAGCAAACCCAAAGCTTTGTAACGATAAATTATACTCACTAGAATATGTGATAAAAATTTCACCAAATTTCGTTATCATATGAGAAAGTTATGATAAAATTCGTATACGAAGGGTTAAAAGCGTCAACGTTGAAATTTATGACTTTTCGGGTGATTGTACAAATAACCGGGAGTTAACGGAGTTAGTTTGTGACTCAAGGTCCTTGAAAGTTAACTATGGGGGTCCAAAACACAATAAATGAGAGTTAAATAAAGATTATATGGACCAGGGACCAAAACAGCAAACTTTGAAAGTTAAAAATCCGGTCAGAAGGGGCGTCGCGCGACGCGTAGGATCCTTAGGAGACCTACGCGTCACGCGAGGGGTCGTCTGTTGCAGAAACTCTTGACAGGTGTTTGTTCAGCCCGTTTAACCGACTTATATCACTTGTTTTCAATACCATGGGCTGCACAAACTTGTTTTTAGGCACTAGGGACACTTGTGTTGATCAAGGAACAATCCTAGACTTGTTTGGCATCATCTTGATCAATCAAGATCACTATATAAGGACCCTCATTGTGCAACTTTTGATCATTCATTCCATACTCAACTCCTGAAGATTTCTGGAGCTCAAGACCATCCCCTAAGCATCCTTAGTCGTGCATAGGACCTTGGTAAGCTTCCTTAACCTTTCTTAATTCAGTTTTGATTTGTTTATTAGCCTAAAGTCAAACCGTCGTAATTAAGATTTGACTTCTTCATTAATCTTAAATTGTCCAGTCAAATTGCAAATTGAAAGTACCTATAAGTTGGTAATTATGTGGGCAATAAACCCTTAAAAGAGCACCCTCTGATTCCCACTCTAACTAGGTCAATTGTCTGGACAAAGCTAATTACAAAAAGTCAACAGGAAGCTTATTTTCAAATAAATGCATAATTAGCAATGTAGAAACTATGCAACCTGTTTTATCATTAATATAACTTGGTAATTAATGTAAGAACATGTCTAAACATGTTCAACTCGACAATTTTCAGTATTAGGCTCGGTTCGGGACCGAAAGTCTCATAGTTTGACATCTGCTTTGACTTTCAGTTCTGACCCATTTGTGATTGGTTTAGAAATGCCTTAGAGCCTTATTAGGACCAGGTTTCATATAAGTATAACCCTCTGTGATTATACAACTTGGCTCATTAGTTATCCGATTCATATGCATATTTCCGTTAAATGCCTAAATGTTGACTATTATGCCCATTTGACCTTAAAACGAGAATTTTGGAAATGTGAGAGGACAATAATCTTCGTTACTGATTTATAGACTTGTCCCTAAAATTTGACATCAGTTTGAGGTCTAGATTAAGAGTTATGCTCAATAGCGTAACTAGAACGCTTTTTATTAATTAAACGGCGTAATTGGCGTATAGCCTATCTAAACCCAATTTTTTATACCAAACTTTTTACCCACTGGTATAATATAATATTTTGGGATTTTTGAAGATTTTTATTTATTTTTAGGCTGAGCATAACATAGAGTTCTAAGCTTATTTCGGTATTGCCTGTTTTGCCCTTTTTGGGCTATAAAAAGAGTTTTTCAAATCCTTTTTATACCAAACCTTTTTCTACTGATCTAATATGATAAATAAAATATTTTAAGCCTTCTGGAATAATAAAAATATCAGCTGTCCTTTGAAAACCCGGAAATGGCTCCAAATCGCCTTTTTAAGCATTTTAAACGCATAGTATGCATTAAAACTATTTTAAAAATATAAGGTTTGATGCCTACTGATATTTTTAGTAAATAATTGTACTCTAACAGTAAACAAAAGTTTTAAACTCAAATTTTCGATTTTGACCTTTTAAACTTATGTGAAATTACCAAAATGCCCCTACGGCGCATAGTTTGGTTATAATTGATAAATTTCACATATATGCAATACCCTACTGTTATAACTTATTAACTTAATTATTTTTACTAAATATATCAGACCTGTAACTCAGGTTAATATTTAAACTCTTTTATAACCTTTAAAATGACCAAAATACCCCTACGGGGCGTAAATTGAGTTTAAATCCGTTTTGGGCACAATAGAAGATATCTTACTGCTGTCACAACATATTAAAGGCATATTAACTTAGGAAACTTACATATGACTCATTTGGTTACTCGTTACACACTTTTCGCGTTCGGGTCGGCTTATGTAACTAGTTTACATATATTAGCCGAAACGGGTCAACCCATATCGTTTTCACCTCAAAATCCAGAATGTGTTCAAGTTACCCATATTAAACAAGCATACAAGCTTGTCGGGTCAAAACCACATTCTCAACCCGTCTTCGCTTTATCATGCGTTTGAACCGTGTCTTCCTTTTGAAAACTAACCGGTCTAAGTCTAAGCTTAATCAAAGACCCGTTAGGATTCTAATAGGTTATTAAAAACCTTCGTTCCAGATTAGGAGCCCAGTAAAAGCTATCTGTACTTGCTGATTTGATATACGGCTGGGATTGAATTTATATTTAGCTCAGGTAAATACTTTTAACTTATTTTCCCTATACGGGCTTGGGGTACGGTATTATAATACCGCTTGGTCGGGTATGAAGTCGTACAATCAGATATTGATTAAAAAGATGCATAACTCATTTTATTCTGTCTTGTTTGATGCAATGCCTTTGGGGGGTTAAAGACCGTGTCCTGGATATCCTCGGCTCATTCATTAGTAATGGCCACGACTTAAGCACGGGGTGTAGGCATACACCTGACAGTTGCGTATGTAAAAAGGGGTAGTCCACAAGAAGGGTATCTTCTTGTGGGTATTATACCCAGTGGTGTGTCTATTAATCATGTTAAACCGGCTCTTCTAACCGGGACCTAAATGGACGACAAACATGTAAAACTGTATACAAGTTTATTTCTAAATAATTATCCCAGGTTATAAAAGATACTTTTGTGCCATGTGCATTCAAACTAATTTTCTTAAACTCTCTTCAAAATGAGTCAATTAATTGTATTTACCAGTGTAAACTGACGTATTTTCCAAAAAGGTTAAGTGCAGGTACTATACGAAATAGGCTGGCTACTCCAGGCATCAATAATCAAGTCTTGCAAGCTCTAGATGTTAAAGTCTGTTGAACAATGATCTTATTTATATTTTGATCCGCCTGTGGATCCATCCTACATTCCGTTGTAATATTTGATATTACTTTTGAATCGGTTTGTAATATATTTATCTTTTGCTTCCGCTGTGCATTTAAATTGTGTTGTTTGACTATGATGATATCAACTACGTCACGATACTCCCCACCGGGCCCACCAGTAATACGTGGAAATATCGGGGTGTGACATCGGTTCAGTGTCAGTGATCTTGACGCATTCGCTTCTTCCAAGTCTGCTAAGAAACAACCTGCTTCCAGTCCCAGCATCCCAAATCCTACGGGTGCCATCACAAAGGGCAAGGGTGGAAAGAAAAGGAAGACTGCTGAGACTCTTGAAGGCCTGCCTCTCATCCAACACCAGTTTGAAGAATACGTCTCTGAGGTAAGGATCCCAGATCCTTAAATCTGATCTTCCCCTACTGAGGATAACGGATCCTGACATGTGTTTCTCTTTTGCAGAAATTTGCTGAGATCCAGATGCTCCTGGATTCATATGCTGAAGAGGCTGAACAAAAGCACTTGGAGTTCCAGAAGATGTACCTTGCAAAGGATCAGAAGATTGCCTCTCTCGAGAATGATGTCAACCTGGCGAAGAGGGAGCTGGTCCTGGCCCAAATTACAGCTGATCAGGAGAAGGCGGAAGTGATGGAGGGCGCTAAGCTTTCTGCTATAATCGCCATGCTCAAGATCAAGCTTCAAATGGTAAAAGAGGCTGAGGATCCTAACTTTGACAGGACCGCCTGGGACCAAGAAGGCTGGAAGATCAAGCTGGCTGAGCTGGATAATGAGGAAGATGCTGAAGAGGTTCTGATGATTGAAGCTGGTGGCAGCAGGTTGAAGGATCAAGCAGAGGGGTCAGCGGCTGGTGGTGATGCAGCGAAGGCGTAGGCTGCAGCAATGGGCAATGATGGAAATTTCTAGACGTGGTCGGAGCCCATTTTTTATGGTTTAAGGTTTTTTGGTTGTTGGTGTTTTTAAAACAATGGTCTGTACTTAAACAATAGTATTTAGGTTTAAGGATCACTGATCCTTCGTACAATAGGTAGGATGACAATTGGTGGAGGGATCCTCTGTTTGAAGGATGAAGCCATTGTTTTCCTGCCGTCTTTCTATTCCTGCATAACTTAGAACTTATTATCATGGACACCCTTTACCTACCCCAGCGGACGGGCCACGGATTACTGGTAGATGCTTGAGGTAGGTAATTTTGACAACCTTTGAAGGGTTAATCTTTTGCTAAATAAATAAAAGTTTAATCTTTTGGCTTATCTTGTGTTATGAATTTTGTGTATCTTTACCTTTCAACTGTTATGATACAATTTCCTTGAATCCATAAGTTAAGACTGAAAAAACATATATTAGATTATGTCAAATATTTTAGGATATAATCAAGGATCAAATATCCTATAATCAAGAAGTTCAAAAAAGTGATGTAATTTAAGGATCATGTATTCTGTTGTCAAAGAATAAGGGTAACTTAAATAAATCAAGAATAAAGTAGAGGTAAATAAGGATCATACCTGAGAATCCAAGTTAGGATCCTAAACCTTTAATACTTATAATCAAGATAACCAAAAGACAAACCTTAGAAAAAGGTTAGGATCCAAGATCCTTAAGTGTTTAGCTTTGGAAACCTGAAATAAAACATAACTTGGGACTAAGCCAATATAAGAGAAGGGTTAGTAACAGGGGACAAGCCCAATAAACTGGCGACAAGCCCAAAAAACTGGGGACAAGCCCAAACAAAAACTGGGGACATGCCCAAAGGATCTTGTGTAAATTGGAGTATGGCCCTCACTAGCGACTATCCAAACTTAGTGACATGAAAATGCCAAAACCTTAGCTAACGTGAAAACGTTAGAAACCTTAGGAACGGATGTATGGTACATCTACCATTATACGTAGGATCCCGAATACAGCCAGTACAATGAAATTGTCAGCCCCTAAAGCGGGTACTGGTCCCATTGCCTTGAACTGCACTGGCAAAACTGGAGGCAGGCCCAAAGACTGGGGATAAACCCAAAAAACTGGGGACAAGCCCAAAAAAAAACTTAGGAGACTTCTGTGGATACTTGATCCTTTGTCAAGGACACATTAATCTTCTGCAAAACTCAGAACTAAGTGAAAAAAGGATAAAGGATCCAGGATCCTTCTCCTTGTAACAAAGTTAATAAAAGAATTAGATAAATTAAGATCAGGTTATTACCAGAGTGAGGATCATCTATCCTCTAAGGATCCTTCATGGATATCGGATATGAAAACAGCCAAGGATCCTAAATCCTTCTCACGTGAAATATCTCTTCAAATGGACAACATTCCAAGCTCTTGGTAGCAAATCACCTTCCATTGTTAATAATCGATATGCCCCCTTTCCTGCCTCGGCTTCAATTAGATAGTGGCCTTCCCACTTTGGTGCTAACTTGCCATCAGCAGGATTTGTGGTGTTCTGGAATGCTTTCCTCAAAACCATATCACCAACTTGAAACTTTCTGATCCTGACATTTTTGTTATAAGCTCCATCCATCCTTTGTTGATAACTAGCCATTCTTATCATTTCCAAATCCCTGAGTTCTTCTATGGTATCCAAGTCTTGAACCAAGTTTCCAGCATTTCCTTCAGGATCACGGATGCTTGTTCTAGCAGTGGGAACCACCATGTCTGTAGGGATCACTGATTCTGCTCCAAACACTAAAGAAAATGGAGTTTGGCCAGTAGCATTCTTGGGAGTTGTCCTATCAGCCCATAACACATAAGGTAGCTCTTCTGCCCATTTTCCTTTCTTGGATCCAAGCTTTTTCTTTAAATTGTTGATGATGATCTTGTTAGATGATTCTGCTTGACCATTAGCTTGTGGGTGGACTGGTGTTGATGTTATCATCTTAATCCCCCAACTGTCACAAAAGTTAGTAGTTCTACTCCTAATAAATTGAGATCCATTATCACAAACAATTTCAGAGGGAATACCAAATCTAGTAATAATGTTTCTTTTAATAAAGGATGTCACTTCTTTTTCTCTGACTTGATGTAATACCCTTGTTCTGTTTTATACTATTATCAAATAAATTTCTATTATATTAGTGTATTTAAAATTTATCATACACTTAAAATATGAGTTTATTAAAACATTATACTAAATAAAACGTTACAACATTTTGTAAACTTGAGTCGCCATTCAAAATATGACAACGAAACTATTCACGGAAGCTTTGTTCTTTGTGTGTTCGGTTCATCGCTTAGCTTGATCGTCGTCCGGTAACTCGGTCAGCACCTACATTTCATAAAACATGAAATGAGTTAGTCATATAGCATTTATAACATGTCTAAACAAGTTCGCGAATCAAAATGGAACCAACAAACAATTTTCGCAAAACCTGCACCCCGTCGCGTCGCGCGACGGCCCTTGGGCCATGTCGTCGCGTGGCGCGACACCCTTAAATGGGCAGCAGGTTTGCAGCTCGTTGCTGCATTTTCCCAGATTCCGATTCTTTTTATGAAAACGTGCATAACTTTCAATCTACACATCCGTTTTACACGATTCTTTTTCCTACGCGTCCGCAATTAAATTACGGGCCCGTTTATTACCTTGGTTTGCATAAAAATCTGATTTATCTAATGTTGGCTCGTAAATCCTTTAGGTGAGTATTCGACCCGTTTGGCATTATTATTTCACTACATGCTCTAAAAAGAAAATAGTTAATTCCTATCATTTTACCCATCCCGGGCTTGTCAAACCTTAACGTTTTCACTCCCATCCTAGAGTTTACGTAGGCGTTTACATTCAACGATTCATTTGTATCTATCTAAGCATTTAACTACAATTTACTTCTTAGTCTATTTTGACCCGTTTAGCGGACTTTTAAGCATCTAAGCGTCGAACTCGCTATTTTCTTTTCGCACCTCATCTTATCTTGCGAAATAACTACTTATCTTCCACCACAACTATTTTTGTGGTGGATTTAACATAAGGAACCCAAAATCCCAAATTTTACCCTTCGGCTAGTCCTTTTTCGCAATTGACTATTTCTAGACGTTCATCCCACAACGTTTTTGCCTATACTTTCTATATGTATCTAAGGGTTTTCAAAATCAATAAACATGTTTCTTAACAAACTCTATCGGTCGTTTACTCGGTTCGCCCGTTAAGGGTTTTTTGGTCAATTCTAGTATTTTATTTTACGACGAAAGACTCTCACCAATTATTGACCAAATTAGCACTTTTAACTACAACATAATTATACGTACCTGGCTCGGATCAATACATTGACCCGTTTTAATACCTTGTCTCGAAAATTTGCTAATTCATAGCAACGCTAATTCATAAGCCGCTTTATCCTGTAAGCATAAAACTCGACAAGTGCTTATTAGTCAATATTTATCAAATGGTATCCACATTACCATTTGACCCGTTTTACTCTTTTTATTCATTAGGCTTACTTATAGTAACCGTTCAAAAACCCATTTTTATAATTAGCTTTTCATGGCTAATTTACCGTTCTATCTCTTTTACCATTAAACATGGTTCTTATCATTTATATTAGTTCTGACCCGTATTATTTCGCGTCGGGAACCATATCTTGAATATTATCCTTATTGTATTTGAAACTTATAGGATGAACATTTATTTTACTAAAAGGTGTAAGTTTCACTTACCTTGCATCCGGTTATGCCCTTTTTCCGCGTACTCGATCCGTTTGACCCGCTTCTTCCCAAGTCTTCATCTAGCTTGTCTAGAGTCAAACTATCATCATCACAATTCGTAAGACGGTTAGATTAGTCATAATTGTTTACGACTATTCCAACCTACGGGTTTTATGTCGAATTTATCATTCAACCATATCAAAATTATCATTCGATCTTATCATTGGTCGATTTGACTTTTTAAAAGTCAATTGAATTATCAACATATTCAAATGCACATTTGGTTCATTGAACTCACTTAGGCATATTTCATCCGAACTCTTAATGAAATCAAATTTTACACACAACCAAGTAGACCGCGATTTCATTCAGGCATTTCATATCACTGAAAAATGGGCTGTTTTTGGTGACTTGTTTAACCTGTTTACAAGTCTTCAAAAATTATGATTTTTTTATGTGGCGTACCTCTCGGAGGGGTTAGGCCTTGTGTTAAAATTTCATGATCTAACTCTTTACCAAAAATTCGTAAAAATTAATTTACTAAGATGCAATCAGATTCGTCAATTCTGACTGCAGCTTATGGAAAAATTCATTAAAAATTCCTCATTTATCCGATTGACGAAATTAAAATTGGAGATTCTTTTAATCGCTTAAAACTATCTACAGTAAAAATTTGAGATCATAACTAAATTCCTAAATTGAGTTATGACATTCGTAATAGGCTGCAAATTCTGCCAGAAAACGCAGCTTGAACCTTCGATACGGCAAAATTCATAAAACACTCAATTTTCGTTGAAAAAATGCGATTCCAGTGGGGTTTTAAAGATATTTCCTGGAATTACATTTTAAACTTAAGAAACACATGTTTTTGTCATATTTTGTTCAGGTTACAGCCAATACAAGTCGGCTGGAAATTCTGATCAGAAGCTGTTTGATTTCAGCTTTCAATTAAAGCATGTTCATGACATCATAACACTAGTTTTAGCAATCAAAACCCTAAAAACATCAAATACATGAATTATTTACCAATTTCATTACAACATTCCAAGAACCCATCTCAATTATGTATGATTAAATACTCAAACTTGCAAATTGTTTAAGTATCTCGCATCAACTATCGATTATGACGATTTCTAGCACAAACATATCATCATCTTTATTATTTAGTCAAAACCCACTTAGCACATTCAAGAGTAATCATCAAATCCCTAGTTTCTAACACCAATTCTTCAAGTTTTCAACTAGGGTTTGTTTCTAAACATGAATTCAACACATATATCACTCATACATTCAACATTCATCCCCGAACTTTGATTATGAGTGTTCATCATAATTTCTAGACATCACCAAATTACAAAATTTGACATACCTTACGATCTCTAAGCTTAGGTGATCACAAATTTGTGTTCATGCATCGATTTGGGGCTATAATCAACCTTCAATTTGATGATTTTGGTGAACTAGGGTTTGCACCCTTTTTCCTCTTCTCCTGGTCGTTCCACGCACACACACGTTGTGTGTGTGTGTAATTTTTTTTTGTTTTAAAACACAAGTTTCACAACTTACAACCTTAGTCCCTTTTGTTTCAACCTTTTACAAAAAGGTTCCTTAATTCTTGCTTTCTTAATGTTTTTTCTTAATTACTCAATACTAACTAAGTTAATTATTCCTAGTTAACTTAGTGGGTTCCGGGAGTTATAACCCGTTTTATTTTAAGTGTCGTTAACTCGCGCCTCTTCTTGACTTTGTTTTCTCAAAGCATTTATTTTCCTTTTAATTAATATTAGGATTATTTGTTTAAATCCTAATATCCACCAGGTTAATTTTACCACCAAGGGTATTTTACTCGTCTTTTTAGTATAACAGGGTTTGATTACCGAACCCGTTTTCGGCGTGTTACACTTGAGCAAAGGCTTCAGCTTCTATCCACTTGGAAAAGTAATCAGTCATGGCAAGCATAAACACTTTTCCTCCTGATGCTTTGGGAAGTTTACCAACTATATCCATTCCCCATCTCATGAATGGCCAATAAGAGGATATAGTATGCAGGAGCTCTGTTGGCTGATGAAGGATATTGTTATCTCTCTGACAAGCATCACATTTCTTGGCATAATCCACAACATCCTTCTTCATAGTAGGCCAATAGTATCATGTCCTAAGGATCCTTGAGAACAATGCCCTGCCCCCAATGTGGTTTCCACAATCTCCTTCATGAAAATCCTTCAGGACTTCTTGAATTTCAGGATCCTCAATGCACCTTAGATATGGACCTGCAAGAGATCGTTTATATAACATGTTATTTAATATTGTAAATTGAGATACCTTGACTTTGAAAGCTCTGGGGTTTTCCCCTACAGGAATCTCTCCATGTTGTATATATCTCATGATTGGGAGGATCCAGGATCCTGAATGAGATTGTGCATCATCACTAGGTATGACTGCAGAATCCTCTCCTATCTCCATAGCTACATGATCCTCAATAGCAGGATCCATGATATGGATAATAGGAATTTTAATATCCTCTGGAATCTTCAATGATGATCCAAGATTGGCCAATGCATCAGCTTCTGCATTCTCTTCCCTAGGTACCTGTGTCAAACTAAAGGAAACAAAAGAGAGTGCCAATTCCTTGACTATCTCTAGATATTTGATTAGTCTTTCACCTTTAACAGCGTAGGATCCATTAAAGTGATTAGTAATTAACAATGAATCTACGTGTACCTCAAGATACCTGATCCTCATGTGCTTGGCAATTTGCAAACCAGCTATCAAGGCCTCATATTCAGCCTCATTATTAGTAGTTTGAAACTCACAAGCTATTGAGTGGGGTATTATGTCCCCCTGTGACGATTTTAGTAGTATTCCAAGTCCAGTTCCCTTGATGTTAGAGGCTCCGTCTGTGAAGAGTACCCAAGGATCCTTGGTTTCTTCAAGCTTTTGGACTTCTAACTCAGCTTCCCTTTGTAAGTCACTGCTGAAATCTGCCACAAAGTTAGCTAAGGCTTAGGATTTAATGGCAGTTCTTGGTTCATATCTTATATCATAAGCACTAAGCTTCACTGCCCATTTAGCCATCCTTCCTGATATCTCAGGTTTCCTGAGGACATTCTTAATTGGAAAGTTAGTCTTAACAATGATAGCATGAGTTTCAAAATAATGACGTAATTTAGTAGATGCCATAATCAAAGCAAGGATAAGTTTTTCTAAATGTGAATACCTGGATTCAGCATCAAGCAAACTCTTACTTATATAATATACAAGATGTTGTGTACCTTTGTGATCCTTAACAAGGACTGCACTTACTGCTTTAGAAGAGACTGCCAAATATAAGGATAATATATCCCCTTTTTCTGATTTCATCAAGGCAGGAGCTGAGGATAGGTAATCCTTAAGGGCTTTGAGAGCATTCTCATACTTTTCAGTCCACTTAAATTTCTTGTTCTTTCTCAGAATGTCATAGAATTCCTTGTACTTTTCTAATGACTTTGATATGAACCTGTTCAAGGCTGCGATCCTCCCTGTCAACCTTTACACATCCTTAGCATTGGCAGGAGATTTGATATTCATAATCGCCTTGATTTGCTCTGGACTTGCCTCGATGCCTCTTTTTGTTACCATGTAACCTAGGAACTTCCCTGCTTTAACACCAAAATGACACTTGGAAGGATTCAATTTCATGTTGAATTTATCAAGGATATTGAATGCTTCCTCCAAATCTCTAAGGTGATCCTCAGCTCTTTTGGACTTAACCACCATGTCATCTATATAGAATTCCATAGTGTGTCCAATTTGCTCCTTAAACATCATATTGACTAGCCTTTGATAAGTAGCACCTGCATTTCTTAGTCCAAATGGCATAGCAATATAACAATAGATACCCATTGGGGTCATAAAGGCTGTATCCTCTTGATCGGATGGTTCCATCTGAATTTGTTGAAATCCAGATGAAGCATCCATAAAAGTCAACAACTCATGACCCGCGGTAGCATCCACCATGGAGTCAATGTGGGGTAATGGGAAAGGATCCTTGGGACATGCCTTGTTTAAATCAGTAAAATCGACACATACCCTCCACTTTCTGTTTTTCTTTTGAACAACAACCACATTGGCTAACCATCTTGGATACTTAACCTCTCTAATCATACCTGCTCGGAGCAGCTTGTCTACCTCCTCCTGGATAATGGCATTCCTCTCAGGTGCAAACTTTCTCCTCTTTTGATGTATGGGTTTGAATGACCTGTCAATGCCAAGCTTATGAGTAATTATATCTTAAGAGATACCTGTCATGTCTTCATGCTTCCAGGTAAAGGTAGTTTTTCTCCTCTTGAGGAAGGATACTAAATCCTGTTCGATGTCATTGAAGATCCCGGATCCTATGAAGCCTTTGGATTCAGGATCCTGAGGATCCATAAGAATATCTTTCACATCTTGTTCTCTTGCCTCCAGGACATCTCTTGGAGGATGCTTTAATTGCTATTGCTCCCTTGGTCTTGAGGCTGGCTTCATCGATGAAGTGTAGCAATTCTTTGCTTCTTGTTAGTCACTCTCAATCTTCACCACCCCCATGGACTAGGAAGCTTTACACACTGATGATATGTAGATGTAACTGCTTTCATGTCATGTATCCATGGCCTGCCAAGGATAACATTGCAACGGGATAAGCAATCTATGACACAAAATTTCTGAAAAGAATTAAGTCCCTCTATGTAAATGGGAAGCTTAATGCCCCCCAATGTGTTCTTGGTTTCCCCACTGAATCCGACAAGAACCGAAGATCTTGGGATAATTTCTGATTCAGGGATGTTCATCTTCTTGAGGACATCAAGCTGAATGATGTTCACTGAGCTTCCTCCATCTATCAGGATCCTGCGAACAAAATGATTAGATATAAACAAATTAATAACAAGACCATCATGATGAGGATCCTGAACATCAACACGATCATCCTCATCAAAAGTTATAACTTTTTCCTGTGTAACAGTAGAAGTTCGGACGGGTCTATCCCCATTATCCATCTTGGTCTCCGTGGCATGCCTCTTGGCTACTGAAAAGGAAGTGCCACATATGTCTGATCCACCGGATATGAAGTTGATAATTTGTGCATCAGCAGGAGGAACAGGAGCTCTTTCTGGAACTTTTCAGGATCCTGGATCATTGACTTTTTTCTTCCCAACAGCTCCTTCAAGTGCCCTTTGCTTAACAAGTAACCAATCTCTTTTCTTAGTGCAATACATTCTTTAGTGAGATGACCAAAATCTTCATGATATGCACACCATTTGGACTTGTCTTTTGTTGCAGCTGGCTTATCACTTTTTCTGGGCCATCTTGCTTTTTCACCTAAGTTCTGCATTGCAAGGATTAGTTCATTGTTATCAACAGAAAAACAATATTCAGAAATGGGAGGGTAATCCTCATCATCCTCTTCTTGCTTCACTGCATGCACGTTCTAGTTATCAAACTTGTTGTATGACTTAGACTTGTTGTTCCTGAAGTAGGATCCTTGCTTTTCCTGCTTCGAGGATCCTGCCACTCTTTCTTGGATCCTTTTATCATCCTCTAGTCGGATGAATCTAAGGGCCCTGGTTCTTACTTCATCAAGATTCCTGCAAGGGGTCATGACAAGATCATCATAGAACAATGAATCCCTAAGTAAACCCATTTTGAAGGCGTCTACAGCCGTAGCAATATCCAAATTAGGAATATCTAAGGATTCTTTACTAAATTTAGTGATATAATCTCTAAGTGATTCATTTTGACCTTGTGTTACCCTATACAAGTCACTAGTTAAACGTTTAAATTTTCTGCTACATGAGAATTGGCTATTAAACAGATTAACTAGATTAGCAAATGAAGTAATAGAGTAAAGGGGAAGACTTAGCAGCCATTTAAGAGCTGATCCTGTTAGTGTGGATCCGAAACCCTTGCATATGCATGCTTCTTTTAACCTCTCCGGGATGGGATTGATCTCCATCTTTTCTCTATATTGAGCTACATGCTCTTCTAGATCCGTTGAGCCATCATATAGCTTCATGGTTGGTATTTGGAACCTCTTTGGAATTTCTGCATCATAAATAGGTGGTGCAAAACGAGATGTCTTGTGGCTTCCATCTGCAATTTCAGGAATGGGCTTAACCACTCCTGGAACGCTGGATATCATATCCTTCAGTTTCTGTAGTTGCCTAGCCATAGCTTGGTTGATACCTGTATCCTGTACAAAGCCATGGTTAGTGTTATAAGAATTATTCAAAGTGTTACCTCCTGAAGGAATCAAGTTTGGAACTCCAGATGTAAATCCATGTTGGCGGGATTCTGGTATAATTGAGGGACCAGATGATGCAATAGTCTGCATTGGTATGAAGTCTGCCAAATGAATCTCTGAACTTCTGGGTTCTGCACTTCTTAAGGATCCTTGACCCTGAAAGATGTTGGATCCTTGATACACCGAAGTTGGGGGTCTTGGAGGATAATCCATGGATCCGTAAACCTGTGATGAGGATCCTTGAACCTGAAAGGAGGATCCTTGAACCTGAGAGGATCCATGAACCTGAGAAGAGGATCCTTGAACCTGAGAGGAGGATCCTTGAACTGTCTGTGTTCCCACATATCCTCCAGAACTGAAGAAGGATCCTTGAAGCTGAGAGGATCCTTGAGGCTGAGAGGATCCATAAGGATGATAGTAGGATCCTTGAACCTGAGGCATCGCCAACGATCCATAGCGTGTACTTGACAATCCACCTTGGTACTAAGAGCCTGATGCTGAGGAGTGCTGGGCTGTTATTGCTGGTGAATCAAAATTTAGTGATCTGGGCACCAATGGAGAGTGATCCTCCTCTGATCTCTTCAATTTCTTGATTTCATCAATCTCTCGAAGGATCCTGTCATTGGTTTTGTCCTGCTGTTGCATGTAATCCCTCATCTGCAAAATCAAAGAATAAAGATCATTGTTAGTAGGGCCAGAAGTAACAGCAGAAGTTGGTGGTTTTGAGAAAACGGGGCTTTGTTTCTTCGCAGCATTTTCAGCATTCTTCTGGGATCCAAAAGGTGCTGGAGGCAAAGGTGGAATGCCCTGTGAAGAAGTGACCGCCGGCATGGAGCTTGAAGTGTTCTTCGCCTGAGAAGCCATGTGGTTGAAGGTGATGAACCGAAATGATCACAATGAACAAAATTTCTCAGAAATGAAGCACCAATTGCCCCACGGTGGGCGCCAAACTGTTTTGGTCAAAAATCAGACTAGGATAATGCAACCAAATCTTATTTTGTGAGGTGTGATGCTTGAATGAATGAACGAATGTATGAACAAGAGACACAAGGATTTATAAGAGGAAAAATCCCTTGATCAAGATATGATCTCTAACACAAAAAACCTCGGGTGATGGAAACTACCGATCACCAACTATATTAAACAAATAAAGGTTGCAAATCGGGATGATAACAAGCTTGTTACAAGGATCACTAGTGTGCAAAATGTGTGTAATCGCCAATAAGTTGCTAATTGTTCTAACTATCAAGCTTGTTATCCCCTTTTAAAAATGGAAACAATCTAACTAACTAATAATACGCAAATCATGCTAGCTTCCCACGACTTCCATAACGGTCATACAAGCTATGCACGTGCAGAATAATGGAGCATATTCCCCTAGAATCTCGGCAAGACCAAGTCCCATTCGAATACTCCTGTAAAACGAATTCAAACATAGTGGAAACAACCATTAGTGTAAGGATAACAATGAGGATCCTGGATCCTTAAACCTGCAACATCTTCTGAGGATCCTTAATTCAAACAGCATTGAGGATCTGCGATCCTAGCTGCACTTGAGGATCTGCGATCCTTTGGTTTAGAAAATCTATCCCTAACAAGTACAATGCTTAAGACCATTAATCCTCGTAGTAGGACCGAGGGACATGAGTGATAGATCTATTTGGGTGTTGCGAGCCCCACCCATGAGGACCAGGATTTGGCCCATGAGGTGACTATGTCTTCCAGCCAGAAGCCTGGTACAAAATCCGCTAGGATTTAGCCTTCCTGCATCACATCACACATATTAATGGCCTTGCAAACCATTAATTGATTTGTTTCCTTGTTTGCTTTCATACCGGTTTACAAATACATACATACTTACAATGTTTACAAGGTTTATTCGTGCACACATACAAAACACATGAACTCGCTCAACTTTTGTTGATGTTTTCAAACTACATGTATTTCAGGAAACTAAGTATGGATCTGGCGGGCGCTGAAGTTTTCAAGTCGTGTCTCTAATAAAAGATGTCATCCTGTGTCAAAGGGTTTGGGTTGTGTATCTTATCCTGGATAAGATACATCGTTCAAATCCTAGCTTTTAGTAGTGTCTTTTGTCAAGTCCTGTGTGGAACTTAAAACTCTGTTTGTTTTGTATTCGAAACTTGAAATCTGTGTGTGGATTTAAAACAATGTTGGTTGTAACATTTTGAAACTTTTTTATGGATGGACATCTTTGTTTTATCATTTAGTTGTTTGTTATGGTTGAATGCAATGATATTAAGCAAGTCACACATAATCACGCTTCCGCAAAAGTCAGGGTGTGACAGTTTTGTATCAGAGCCTCGATTGTAGCGAACTAGGATTCTTTCTCGAGTCTAGACTACAATCATTAGGGCTCTCATGAAAATATTTTTACAACATGTTTTCATTGCATACACAAGACACCCAGATCCATGGAACAAACATTTTACAAAAGGAAAGACAAGAAACACAATGCAAGGTCACATTGATGGTTTAGTCTGGGGTAGACTAGGAAAGATAGAAAAGTTTCATGAAGGATAATGTGAATACATGATTGAGTGATAACTGTCTTGATTGCATACTAAGTGATAGTGGTTAATATATGTGCACATGTTATGATTGCTATGTTACAGGCATCATGTCTTCTTCAGAGAGCGGATTATCAGACGTTGATGACACTATGGCCATCGTCTCAGATGATGAGATTGAACCTGAGCCAGAGATACTTACGTCAGACACTGAGAGTGATCCTGACATGCTATCCGACGACGAGGACAACTTCCAGCCGTTCGCGTTGCCCGACTTTGGCAATGATTTGCCCGTTGCTGATGGTTTCCCTTACGAGGATCCTTTTGTCATTCCTGATCCAGTCCATGATCACCTCATCATTGGTCACCCCGATGGTGAGCACATAATGGCTCCGATCCTCGATCCTGTTCCTCTCGTCGCCATTCCTCCTGAGGATTGGCCTTTCAATGACTTGTTCGATGACGACATCGATTTGTTTCTAGATGGTCCTCCAGTTGATGCCCAGGGTGATGGGGAGATAGATGAGGATGTTGTTGCTATCCCACCTCCTGAGATTCCTGTCATTGAGATATCCTCTGATTCTAGTTTGCACTCCGTTTCAGACTCCTTTGAGTCTGTGACATCCTCAGTCCTGTAGGCGGCAGGACTGCAGCGTTACGCTACCGATTCTAACGATGACACGGCTATGTCTGCTGCACCATCTCCTCCATACGACCCCGAGCATGTCCCCGATCCGGACCCTATTCATTTTGATCAGCCGGATGTTGCACCTGTTGACCCAGAGTCGATACCTGATCCTGACCATGTTCCTTTTGGTTTACCAGACATTGCACCTCTTATTCCTGACCCAGTTCCTGAACCTGTTGATCCTCCAGTTGTTGAGCCATTTATTCTTCCACCCGCACCCGCTGATGTTGTTCCTCTTCCTCCTATAGAGTCTGATGTCCACCGCTCTGATCTGTCGATCGTTTTCTTATAGGACATACCTGCACCCCGTCCAGGGGAAGGTACTTCAGGCCAGCATCCTAGTTATGATCCTTTTGCTTCAACAACATTTCCTCCGACCTCACAGGCTGCACCGTTTGCTCCCTTCATTTCTTCACCGCTTGACGAGCCATTCTGATGGTTCCCACCATACTCAATGCCGATCTCAGATCCCTATCATCCCTCCCATTTTGTTGGCTATACACGGGATGAGTTACTTTTATCACTTCAGCTTCAGTTTGAGATTATGAGCCGCAGAGTTTTGGAGCTCGAGCTGACTCCACATCCTCCACATTATCCCTGTCAGTCTACTTTTGTTCCCCCACATTCATCACCGTCTCCTTTTGCACATCCACCTGCTCCTCTTACTCCTTTTCCAGATTTTGATGCTCGTTTCCTTACTGTCGAGCAGCAGATCAGTTACTTGCTTCGTCGTGTATACGAGCTCGAGGAGGAGCTTGCGCATGTTTGCAGCTTGCTTTTCTTCCCTCCTCCTCCGCCTCCACCATTAGCATAGTTGGTTTTTGGTTTTATGCAGATTGCATTACTTTTGGTGAGAGCACCACTATTGAGCCGAGATTGTGAAGACTTTTGAAGACCACCTTTTTGACTCTGTGATTTTTGTATATTGATAGACTTATTGGACAAGGGTAGTATGCCCCTGTGTCACTTTTGATGTGATACACTTGTAAACAATGTAACTGTGGTCGGTAATTAATGAAAGCTCAATCGTTATGTTCTCACTAAACACATTGTTGGATTACTTGCTTATACTATGATTGCGTTGTTGCATGATTGTTTGATATGATGATTGTTTATATGTATGTACATACGACCTCTAGACAACTGTATATTTAATTAACAAATAAGACCTGACCTATCCAATCTTCTTCTTAGAAGAAAGATACCGCCGCGAAGGAACACCGGTAACAACAACCCTCTGCCGACGACAGAGGCTGAATTACAAGAGCGCATCTCACAGGCCATCGCACAGCACGAGGCCCTTTGCACCGAACACAACGGAGGTACCTCAGGGAATAACCCACCTAACGGTAATGTTTAAGTCACCTAAGACACATTACAATACGTTTGGACATTTCTAAGTGTGCTTTGCTAATGATTTCTGTGAATGATGTTGCTTGTGTACAGACTGTGCCTATAAGCAGTTTTTGGACTGCAAGCCTCTGAACTTCGACGGCACTGGAGGTGCCGTAGCTTTTGTGAGATGGGTTGAGAAGACGGATTCTGTTCTACGGATGAGTAAATGTGCTCCAGAGCATCAGGTCACGTACATTTCTGGACTGTTTCTAGATGGGGCTCTGTCATGGTGGAACCTTCAGGTTCAAACTTTGGGTGAGGCTGCTGCGTATGCGTTGTCATGGGATGAATTGAAAGAACTGATGCGAATGAAGTATTGTTCCCGAGCCGAAATCCAGAAGTTGGAAACTGAATTCTGGAATCTGAAAATGGAAGGTCCTAAGGTAGCTGAGTATGTGCAGAGATTTCATGATTTGTCTAGAGTGGTTCCTTACTTGGTAGAACCAGAATTTAAGAGGGTTGAACGTTTCATCTGGGGCATGGCACCTCAGATCCTGAGCATGGTGACTGCTTCCAAGCCACCAACAATCACTGAGGCAATCGACTTGAGTGTGGCACTGACTGAAGATGCAATCAGGTTGGGCAAGTTTTTGATCTCTGAGCCAAAGAAGAAAGAGACTCATGTGGAGTCATCTGGAGATACCAAGAGAAAGTTTTCAAATTTCAAGAAAGGTACTCGGGCGAACAACAGCAATGCTAACAAGCGCAGAGACGCTAATCCGCCAGTTGAGGTACAAGCTGGCACTACAATTGCTGAGAACAAAGGAAGAGGGTATATGGGCACTCTGCCCAAGTGTGATGTATGTCAGTTTCATCATGCCGGACAGTGCAGGTTTAGGAAATGTGGTAACTGTGGAAGGAATGGCCATTCTAAGGAAATGTGTTGGGTTGGAGCTGGTCGTGGTGGGCAAGGGGGGAATGGTAATGGTAATGGAAATGGTAGTGGAAACCGCGGTGGTAATGGGAATCAGACTGGGAATCGCAATCAAGGGGGAAATGGAAATTTTGGTGGCAATGGTAACCATGGTGGTTCTGGAAATCAAGCTGGTAATGGTAACCGTGGAGGAAACAACAATCAGGGCGGAAATAGAAATGACAATGGTCACAACCAAGGTTGCTTTGGTTGCGGTGAAATGGGGCATTTCAAGCGGGATTGCCCAAAGAATAACCAAGCTCGTGGAAGAATGTTCAATATTGGAGCTAGGGAAGCACGCCAGGATCCGAATGTGGTTACTGGTACGTTCCCTATTAATCAACATTTTGCATCTGTGCTATTTGATACCGGTACCGATTATAGCTTAGTATCTCTAGAATTTAAGAATATACTTGGCTTAGTAGCGAGTAAGTTAGATGTCCCGTACTCGATAGAACTACCTAATGGAAAGCTAGTAGAAGCCAATGAAGTGATTAGAGGCTGTGTTATAGAGCTTGGAGAGCGTGAGTTTTCGATCGATCTTTTGCCAGTTAAGTTAGGAAGCTTCGACGTAGTAGTTGGTATGGATTGGTTGTCGAGTAATCGCGCAGAGATTGTATGCCATGAGAAGGTTATCGGCATCCCGTTGGCGAATGAAGATACGATCGTGGTTCACGGGGAGAAGTATGATACACCTCTGCAGATTATTAGTTGTTTGAAGGCACGGAAGTTTTTGCGTAAAGGATGTGTTGCCTTCTTAGCTCATGTCATTGACAAAGAGGCCGAAGAACCGAAGCTCGAAGATATCCCTGTGGTAAGGGAATATCCTGAAGTCTTCCCCGAAGACTTGCCAGGATTACCTCCTCAACGACAAGTCGAATTCCACATTGACTTGGTTTCAGGCGCCGCACCTGTAGCCAAGGCACCTTATCGACTTGCGCCTTCAGAGATGCAAGAGTTATCAAAGAAGCTTCAGGAGTTACTAGATAAAAGATTTACAAGGCCAAGCTTCTTGCCTTGGGGAGCTCCAGTGATGTTCGTCAAGAAGAAGGATGGTAGTTTTCGTATGTGTATCGACTACCGGGAGCTGAATAAGTTAACCATCAAGAATCGGTATCCCCTGCCGAGGATTGATGATTTATTCGACCAACTTCAGGGATCAAGTTACTATTCCAAGATTGATCTTCGATCAGGTTATCACCAGCTGCGGATTCAAGAAGAAAGTATACCAAAGATTGCCTTCAGAACTCGTTATGGGCATTACGAATTTCTAGTAATGCCGTTTGGGTTGACAAATGCACCGGAAGTGTTTATGGATTTGATGAATCGGGTTTGCAAGCCATATCGCGATAAATTTGTGATCGTATTTATTGATGATATTTTGATCTATTCGCGGGCAAAGGAAGACCATGAGCAACACCTTAGAGCCATCCTAGAGCTGCTAAAGAAGGAGAATCTCTACGCTAAGTTCTCGAAGTGCGAGTTTTGGATACGCGTAGTGCAGTTCCTGGGTCACGTGGTAAATGAAAATGGTATTCATGTGGATCCCACCAAGATCGAGGCAATCAAGAACTAGGAAACTCCGAAGACGCCAACCGAGATCCGACAATTTCTGGGTTTAGTAGGCTAATATCGCAGATTCATAGAGGATTTCTCCAAGATAGCTCAACCGTTGACCTCCCTTACTCAAAAAGATAAGAAGTATGAATGGGGAGACAAACAAGAAGAAGCATTTCAGTTGCTTAAGAATAAGCTATGCGATGCACCTATATTATCCCTACCCGAAGGCACCGATGACTTCATGGTATACCATGACGCCTCGCGTCAGGGATTGGGTTGTGTGCTAATGCAACACCAGAAGGTTATCGCTTATGTTTCTCGCCAACTGAAGGTCCATGAGAAGAACTACACCACGCATGATTTGGAGTTAGGCGCAGTGGTGTTTGCTTTGAAGATTTGGCGACATTATCTATATGGTACTCGATGTACGATTTTTATGGATTACAAGAGCCTTCAGCACATATTTGATCAGAAAGAGCTTAACATGAGACAACGACGCTGGGTTGAGTTGTTAAATGATTATGATTGTGAAATCAAGTATCATGCAGGAAAGGCGAATGTGGTAGCAGACACCTTGAGTCGGAAGGAAAGAATCAAGCCCATAAGGGTTAGGGCTTTGGAGATGATTATTCAGACGGACCTCACGTTGCGTATTCGTGCTGCACAAAGAGAAGTTCTTAAGAAAGATAACATTAAGGCTGAATATCTCCAAGGGATGGAGAAGAAGTTGGTACCCAACGAGGAAGGAACCTTGTATTTTATGGGACGTATTTGGGTTCCGCTTTTTGGTGGTATTAGAGAGGTTATTTTTGATGAGGCCCATAAATCGAGGTACTCGGTCCATCCAGGATTGGACAAGATGTACCAAGATTTAAAGGATTACTATTGGTGGCCAAGACTTAAAAGTAATGTTGCTCTGTATGTTGGGAAGTGCTTAACGTGTGCCAAGGTGAAGGCCGAGTATCAGAAGCCTTCAGGTCTTCTACAACAGCCAGAAATACCCATGTGGAAATGGGAGCAGATTTCTATGGACTTTATCACGAAGTTACCCAGGACTCCCAGAGGTCATGATACGATTTGGGTAATCGTCGACCGATTAACAAAGTCTGCGCACTTCTTGCCGATTAGAGAAAAAGATAACACTGGTAAGCTAGCTGAGCTTTATCTAAGGGAGATAGTAACACGTCATGGGGTGCCTATCTCGATTATATCAGACAGAGATGGATCTTTTGTGTCTAGGATTTGGCAATCCTTTCAAGAAGCTTTTGGTTCTCAGTTGAATCTGAGTACAGCTTTTCACCCGCAGACGGACGGATGGAGCGAGAGAACTATTCAGATGTTAAAAGATATGTTGCGTGCTTGTGTAATGGATTTAGGTGGCAGTTGGAATACTCACCTGCCTCTGGTTGAGTTTTCCTATAACAACAGCTACCATACAAGCATCCAAGCTGCACCGTTCTAGGCTCTCTATGGACGCAAGTGCCGATCACCGTTATGCTGGGCAGATACAGGTGACAGACAGATGGTTGGTCCCAAACTGGTCCAAGAAACAACTGATAAGATCATGCAGATCCGAGAGCGCATCAAGGCTGCTCGTGATCGACAGAAGAGTTACGCGGATCAAAGACGAAAACCCTTGGAATTTGAAGTGTGTGATATGGTTTTGTAAAAAGTTTCACCTTGGAAAGGTGTAGCACGCTTTGGGAAGCGTGGTAAGTTAAACCCATGATATATCAGGCCATTCAGAATATTGGAAAGGGTTGGTACAATAGCGTACAAGTTGGAGCTACCAGCGGAACTTAATGGTGTTCATGATACATTTCATGTATCTAATCTGAAGAAAAGTCCAACACAAGAGACAGTGGTCATCCCTGCGGATGAAGTGTATATTGACGGCACACTCCACTTCACCAAAGAACCCATTGAGGTTACAAATTAGAAGGTTAACAAGACTCGGAAGAGTAGTGTTAAGCTTGTCAAGGTTCGTTGGAATGCACGTCACAGCGCATAGTTTACTTGGGAACGTAAAGATCGTATGAAAGCAAAATATCCACATTGGTTCCCTAACTCCCCTGCAGCTAATAGCAAAGCTTAAAATTTCGGGACGAAATTTTCTTAACAGGGGGAGAATGTGACAATTGTCAAATTTGCATGTATCCGTACAGTAATTAGACAATGATTAGTGCTTAATGACTGTGCTTATTTAACATTTATGACATGAATGTTTCCTGATTATTGTTATCATACATACATGTGCAACATATATTGCAAATGACATATCATTATTGCATGCAACACTTACTGATTCAAATGATGAACGAAACAGAGATAGCACAGTTATCAGACAAATCAGAAAAATGCTGACGGAGTTCAGTACATAGACAGACATGGTATTGAGACACAGAATGAGCCAGAAACCAAGAGTTACACTAGTATAGTGTGTAGGAAAGTAAGGATCATAAAACTGCCTTCCTAGTGATAGTATAAGTGCCTAAAACTCATATAAACTGCAGAATTCTACAGAATTTAGCAAAATTCAGCATTTAAACAACTTAATATCATGCAGAAATATGGTTAAATGGTCCAGAATGCTTTCCTAAGTGTCGGGAATCAAAACTGTCACAAAAGGTAACATAAAGCACACTAAACTGCATAGTTTAGCAATTTAACGAACCGGTAACCAACCGGACACTACCCGAAACACCAAATTTTCACTAGAAGCATTGTTTTATCATTTCCGAGCTAGTTATGGTCCCCGAACATCATAACACCTATCCTAACATCATAACAACTAAACACCTAACTAACTCACTTAGATTTCAACTATTAACTTAACTAACCATTGAAACTCAACTAAACACCCCCCATCTTACGGCCACCAAGGGTGGCCCACTTCTTGATTTTATTTGATTATTAAAATAGATCATGTCTCCTACTTTTGTTAACACTTTACACACTAGATTATTTTTTGTTGGAAGATTATAAGAAAAACCTCAAGTCCATCACTTTCATTCTCATCACAAACTCACCAACACAACTCTCTCCCTCTCCTCCTCTTGCTCTCGGCCGAACCCACACACCACACCACCACCATCTTTCAATCTTGTTCCATCCATTCTCTTGTTTTACAAAGGTGTAAGAAGCAAGGAAAAGAAGCTAGGAGCTCTTGAATGTGGAAGGACCTCTCTTACAAGCTATTAACCACCACATTCATCATCATCTTCATCTTGTTTTCATCCCTAGCCTTGAGCTAGTAGTAAGATCATCTTCATCTCATTTTACATCTTGTTCAGTTGGTTAAAAGATGTTACAAGTGAATAATCATGAAGAACACTAATGATCAAGAACTTAATCTCTAACATAAGACTAAAAATCATGAAGAATCATGTTGTTTAAGTGTTATTATGTTTCTTGATTGTTGATTGTTTATGTTAATGATGTTAAACATCATATGAACTTGCTAGATGGTGATTAAAGACATAATCTAGCAAGATGAGAGGATGATTATGTTAGAAATCAAAGTGATCATCCTTGTGTAAAAGCATGAACTTGAAGTATGAATTGTTTTTCTTGAATAATGATGATCAAAGTGAATATAAGTCTTGTAAACATGTGATTTTAAGAATAATTTTCTCAAGAAACTAAGTTAAAATACAAGATTTACATAAACTTGGTTCTTAAAGAAACTAACCACATTTTTAGTGGTTAATCAAGTGTAGAATCATGTATTTAACAAGAAAAACTCAAGAAGAAATATTTTTAGAAAAATATTTTACAAGTTGTAAACATCTAAATTCTTCAAGAATGATGTTTTTAAATAAACAACCACACTTTAAAGGGTAACTAAGCTTACTAAACACACTAGTAAGTTACTACAAATTTTTATAAATTTTCAAGTTCATGAAGTAGTGATTATGGCTTGATTTTGGCAAATTGGTAAGTGTTGTTTGATTTGTTGTTGATTGTGATGATTTATAAAAGAAAATGATATGCTTTGAAAGCATAGAAACCTCCATTTTTAAGGGGAAACTATGGCAAAAATTTTCTAGAAATTAAACACTTAGAAAAATATTTTTAAACAAATAATTACAAGTATATTTTAACCATGGATTTTCATATAAAGTTTGCCATAATTTTTGTTACAAAAATTATAAATATTGGAGGTTGGTTTTGATAATAAAAGTGACTAAATATGTATTTAGGAGAAAATTTATTTAGATGTCACCAAGTGTGTGATTATTTGTATATTATGTGTATTAGTTACATTATTTTAGGACTTGAAATAATATAACTTACCAAAATACCAAAAATTACAATGCAAAATATTACCAAAATTCCAAGAAATAAATATACAATTTATACCCAAGATATTGGAGAAACCGAACTAGAAATAAATTCATGAGTATATTTTGGTAAACGGTATTTTGGAAACCAAGAGAACAAAAATATGATTTTTACAATTATTACGAAATTATATCATATTTTGACAATAAGAAATCATATTATTTTTGGGAAATAAAAATATATATGTTTTTCTTGAATTACTAGAAAATATATTATTTTTGGAGAAATATATATATTTTCTTAAATAAACTTAGAATATATTATTTTGGGAGAAAAATGGATTTATAAATATTTTCTAAAGATAATCTTGAAAATATACTATTTTTGAGATTTATACGAAAATATAAACATTTTTGCCAAGAAGAAGTATTGATAAAGTTCTATAAATGATTTCTTATATATATATATATTAAGAATATATATTGGTAAATTTTTATTAGAAATATTATTCCAGAAAAATTTATACAAAAATTTAGTATAAGAATACTTAATAACTACAAGAAAATACGTATTCTCGTACGTATAAATACACCGGAATACACCACCAATACTTGGCAAAAATATACAAGTTTAAGAACACGGGTATGAATACACCCATCCTTGGGGAAATTATACATGTACAAATACATAATGAGTCAAGTTAAAATATATTATTTTAACTAATATTCCAAAATTTAATAAATATAATTTAAGTTAAAATATTTATTATTTTAACAAACAGTTATATACTTGGAATAATATTGAAGACACAAAGAAACGTAACTCAAAGGCACTAATTAAGACTAAGGTCAAGGCACGACCCACCCGTCTAATAAACCGTAGTACATTTGTAGGTAGTCGTGAACTCTAGAAGAAGCTTTGGGTTGATTGATTGAAGAACGCAAGACTGTGAGTTCATGCCCCCCTTTTCTTTTAACTGTTTTCAGTTTTTATAACTTTGGGGATGAAGTACATGTTACAAGTTGTTTACAAACGTTTACATATGGCATGGTTAGCTAAGGAATGAACTGCTAGATCATGTGAGTGGTGGGTACAACGCTTAAGACCATTAATCCTCGTAGTAGGACTGAGGGACATGAGTGATAGATCTATTTGGGTGTTGCGAGCCCCACCCATGAGGACCGGGATTTGGCCCAGAGGTGACTATGTCTTCCAGCCGGAAGCCCGGTACAAAATCTGCTAGGATTGAGCCTTCCTGCATCACGTCACACATATTAATGGCCTTGCAAACCATTACGTATTAGATACGCTGCCCGATTGATTCAGCGCTCCGTAACGGCTGTCGAGGCTCTGCCCGACGTAGTCGTTGGAGTTCTGTCTCAGGGAGGGTATAACTAATGTAAAATTTGGGTTATTATACTAACGCGTGTGCATTGTATAATTAATAGATAATCACCAGGAAAATACCAAGGAAAACCCTAAAGTAGCAATGTGAGTAATCTCCTTTTTGTAAAATGTTTTTACAAAACCTCAAGTGTTTTAAATTTATACTTAACAGTGATTGAGTATTTGTATTCTACAATTATCGTCGGTATGTTGGGGTTTTGTATACAAAATTTGTTACTACACTGTGAGTAGTAACATGACTACAAGTCAGGTTGACAGTACCGTGGGTGGTAATTAAAGTAGAAATATAAACAAATGTAATTGCGAGATCGCCCTCAATGTTGTAAAACTGATAAAACCTGTCTTGATTAAATTGGGATTCACTCACCAGTATTTCCCACTGACAAAATGTTTTTAAATGCGTTTCAGGTAACAAAATGTGAAAGCCAATTAGAAGCCAGCTGGACAGCACTGAAGGCTTGAAAAAGTGGCTATAAAAGTTACCTAAATAAAGAAGATGTTTTATTTAATAAAATAGGGTTTACTCTTATAAAATGTTTGTAATGGAAACTTGGGAATTTCCCATGTGTTTAATATTATAAAAATGTGGTATTTTACTCTGATAAAATATTTCCTAACTACGGTCCTGATGAAATTTCCGCTGCCAAATTAATAAATACCGATACCACCATCTCTGAGTAGGCCGAGGCCGCCCGCCTCCCGAGGCAGGGGTCGGGGGTTGCGACAAAGTATACTTACAAAATTGCTAATTCTTCCGATTATCTAATTGTTGGCGAGTGAATGAGTTTAGGAGGTTGAATGTATACGGATTGGAGTTCAAGGTATGCTTAGAGTCGAAATTCAGAATTTAAAGTATATCGAAAGTAAGTATATGAGAAAATAACCATCTAGCACCTAATACTCGTTTTTGACACTATAAAACCCATAGGGGTTTGAATGTTTTCGTGGGTTAAAGTACCCATTAGAATCGTAACGAGTACTAGGTTCTTAGATGATGTAACTTAGTATTTTGACAAATAAGCATTAGATTATCATCAAAGGTTCGGTTACTATAGGTATTATATATTCTATATAGTATATATCATAAGTTTTAGTCCATCAAGTATAGCAAGATTATCATAGAAGTCATGCATAGAGGTAGGAAGATAAATCTTCCATTTTAAGACCTCTTTTGTATTCACCAATGCACAAGTTGTCATAAGACAACATGGATGGTCATGAATGTACAATAAGGAAATGAAATACACACTAGCTAACAAGGAAAACATCAAGTGATGTGTGACTTTGTAAGTAGGATAACCCAAGCTATCCATACAATCACACATACACAAGTTCAAGACTTGTTCATCACTTGTGGGTTAAAACCCTTTTAAAACATAAAGCTTTGAGGCTTAAAACCTCTGGATTTGTATGTTACAACCTTGTTTTTAAGTACACATAATCATAGTCTTGATTTGTGGCATTAGGACATAGGAATGTATGAAGAAATCACAAGTTTAAGTAGGTTTATCAAAGTGTTTGTACAAAACAGAAAATTTCTTGCACTTTTATCTTTATTATGGTGATGTTCCAGCCTTGGTTTTCTGGAAAACCTGTGGATACATACCTAAGGTTGTTCCAAGTGCTAAGAAGAAAGAAGTAATGAAAAAGATGGAAGATAAGTGAAGTTATGCTCACTTTTGCAACTTGATACTAATCTAATTTGCTACTGATTTCCCAGCTGATTTTTTAGTGTTTGAGAGTGAAAGTGGAGTGCTGCAAAGTGGAAAATGTGTGGGAATGGGTTGGGTTTTATAGGGAATGATTAGGGTTAAGTAGTAGGCCATTTAATGGAGAAAACACACCCAAATCCGACCAATAATCGCGGCTGTTTAAGGAATCTACAGATTCACCTCTCTCGCGGGGCGTGAGATAGAGAGCTTGGGGGGTCGTGGCCCGCGAGCCGCCTAACTGGTGGGATTTGTTTAATATTTTGACATATTAGGCCCTTATAGTTTCATATAGTTATGTTTTAAGGTGTTTTAAGTATAAAAGGCAACGCCGAAGGGTATAATATGCAACTATAACATAAAAATAAATATAAAATAAGTATGAATAAGTATATTTGTCGAGAAATAGTATCGAATATGCATGGATTTAGCATGTATGACAAGTAAGTGTAAGTTTAACACGTTTTGCATGAATTACGATTAAAGTATCATATGTATGATTATTCCAAACAACATGTATGAAGTATGTAGTACATGAATTTAAGGTAATACGACTTTTATTTATGATCCAAGTCTCATATTTTACAATGAATACAACGAAAAGACGATTACAAGAATACAAGACTTCCAAAAATAGAAATACGAACAATGCTTTCTAATTATGGAAAGTACGAAGAAGAAGGGCGTTACATCAACATGATTGACACAAAATTTACTCTAAATATAGTCGATTAAATATGCACAAAAGTTCCCATGCACTGTTGCATTGTATAGCACCCACGTATTTGATTCTTGTTGCCCCTCGTCAACCGGCTCAACATTCTCATCAATGTCATTCAGATTGTATTCACATATCGTCTGACCTTCGTCTTCAAGAATCACGTTATGTAGTATTGTACAAGTATACATAACGCATCTCAAAATTTTTGGTGACCATGCACCTGTCGGGTGTTATATTATATGACATCGTGAGTTTAACACACCAAACAACTATTCGACGTCTTTTCTTGCCGATTCTTGGCACTTCGTGATTTTTTCCTTTTTCATCAGGGGATCTAGTATTGTTTTAACAATAGCTGCATAACTTGGGTATATACCGTTGGCTAAATAATACATGTGCTTGTATGACACCCCATTGAACATAAACGAAGAATCAGGGTCGGTTCCTTTAATGATGTTGTCGAAAATCTCAGATCTTGCTAGAACGTTTAAATCGTTGTTTGAACCTGCGATTCCATAAAAGGCATGCCAAAGGCCATAGATCTTGTGAGCAAACGGCTTCTAGTATTATTGAGGGGTGTCCTTGATCAGCATGCATATATTGACCTTGCCAGGCATTAGGGCAATTACGCCATGGCCAATGCGTATAATCGATACTTCCTAGCATGCCAGGAAATCCATATCTTTCTTCATAGAACAAATAAAGCTTTTCGATGTCCTTCTTCGTTGGTATACGCATATACACCTTGCTATATAGCTTCACGATACCTTGGGAAAATTCATACAAACAATCCCGACTCATTTGCGCAGATATCCTTAAATATTCATCCCATGAATAACTAGCAGTGCCAAATGCCATTTGATGAAGTGCAAATGTGCATTTTTGTAACGCGGTAAAACCCCTTCTCCCTCTAGCATCGTATCGTAATTGAAAAACTCATCATAATTAGCCAAATCATTGGCAATACGTCGGAACAATCGCCAACACATTCGAAACCGACGCCAAAATTGTTCGTCCATGAACACACAGTTTTCATCAAAATAGTCACCCACCAAACGAACATGTGCACCTTTAATAATGTTTGGAAAATATATTTTCAAATTTTAGTTAAGACTCTTAAAAATAAGTAACATAATAGAATGTAAACAAATAATACACCTTCTCGATCTCTATTTAGCGTTGCGCTCCTTGTTCTTGGTTCCGAATTTCCTTCATCTTCTTCCGTCTCGATAACAATTTTTGCCGTGTCACTCATTGCGTTAACATAAAAGTTTACTGTGCTTTTCTAAGATGATGATGAACTCATGGCTATGAAATTTTAACATGATTATAATTTATTTTTGGAGAGGATGGTATAAAATTTTGGAGGAGAGGATTGTATATGGGGAGGGTTGTAAGTTTATTGTATAAAAAGTGTGGGTATATATAGGTTTAAAAATATAAAAATGATTTTTAATAAAAATAGCCGTCCTCGTGACCGAAATTAAATTGGGGGGGGGGGGGATCCCCGTCGAGGTTCATGCCACCTCACCCCTCCTCGAACCTTCCCCGCATCCATACCCCATGGTCTAACGACCCTCAGGCTGGTATTTAAAATTATCCAATCTTAAATAAGAGGTTAGGTGACGACAAATTTGGATCACTGACGGACCACTGAAGTATCATCGTGCCACCAGCGGAACCACCCGATCATATCCATTTCCACTAGGCATAATGCCTATACTCTACTTCAGGAGGAAACCCAATAAATATGAGAAAACCCACTTGTGGGAATCGAACCCGGGACCTATTGATCTCAAAGCCTTATCCCACCCCCAAGATGCCACTAGGCTATAAAGCCATGTTCGGTCCTCTCTCACTTTTATTTGTTTTTTTCCTTTTACTAGCAACAAAACATCAAGTATGTTCACTAGCCGAACCAGGATACAAAGATTTTACACAACATATTAAAATTACGCCCCTGATAAATGAAATTTCCCAATACCCTTAATCTAAAGAAATACGCATGCCCTAATATCTTCGAATACCTTTTCAAGATCTATGAAAACATTATTGAAGGTTTTGTCATTTTTGCTCTCTAGATAAGCCACAATGTAGACAACCCGACAACCCGGTAGCTTGCATCATTTTCTTGTACTATCTGTCTCCAATCAATTATGAACAAACTTGTAATTTCACTTTTACCGAAATTCCGGACACATTCGCGTTTTGCAACGTACGCAGGTTTTTTTTTTTAGTAAACTTTCGTTTTGCTTCCTTTGGTTTGGTCACTTTAACGGTTTTGCCCCAAACCTTTAAAAATAGTCATTTTCCTCCAATAGTTTGCTATGCTTTTTCCATTTTGCTCCCCACATACAATTTGGATGGAGTTAGAGGCGGGAGCAAAATGGAAAAATCATAGCAAACTATTGGAGGAAAATGACTATTTTTAAAGGTTTGGGGCAAAATCGTTAAAGTGACCAAACCACAGGGAGCAAAACGGAAGTTTACTCTTTTTTTTTTTGCCAATGATCTCTAGATCAAGTGGTGGAGGGCTTGCATTTCTCTTGAGAGATGCAGGTTCGACTCTCACTTGGTGCAGAGTGAGGCACTGGTGGGCAATGATAGGAGATACAGGGAAATCCTAGGTTGGATCCTTGAGCCAAACGGGTTTTACCGGTAATTTCACCGTTGTGCCTACGGGCGGGTGGGTTACCAGGTTTTCCCCGGAATTGGTGGTGGACTCGGGTTACTCTCGGAGTACTCCGTTTGTCCAGTGGGTGCCCCGAGAGTGCTCGGGATTGAGTTTGTTGGCCAATAAAAAAAAACACAGACCGTTTTTTTTTTTTTTTTTTTTTTTTTTTTTGCAAAACCGCAGGTACGTAGAACATGATTTGTTGATTCCATGGGATCATCACAGAAGCAACAATTTGTGCTTAGAAGCGGCACCATTCTTTTAAAAGTGGTTCTTTAGTGCCGAGAAGTTATCGATAGGATCTTCTAACCATCTCCATTTGTAACTATCATCCGATGTCTTGCAACTACTTATCAACTCAGAACAAGAGATCAGCTCTAAATAATCTGTACATCAATGAGGACCTCTTTTTTCCATGACCATTTCTTTTCTTGACCCGACTGAAGAAAAACCCAATCCGTCTTTCACATACAACACTTTCAAAGCTTTTAGACCAAAAGAGTGAGAGTTTGTGTTTTAGACCAAAATACTCTTTCATCTTACCTATAATAAGGAGTGTCACATGTCATCTTTACAATCCTTCTTAGTCTACTTAGGGTGAAGTGAGTGGTTACCTATTCCAAATGGGTAAACTCCTAATTCACTCAATCAGACATTGCCATGTCAATTCACCTAAATAAGTTACCTAATGCTCAAAAACGTAGAGGGTGGTTTACCTAATGAGGTTTAGGTAAACTATTTAAAAAAAAAAGAAAAAATGTGTGATTGGTTGAGAAGGAATGGATCTCACCACACACTCATCCCCCCCCCCCTTTCCCACCCTCTCACCGAATCGGTGAAGGTTCACCTCGTTCCTTAAGCTTGATCAGTAAAGAGGTTGTTGGCGGTGGTTTACCGCTTCGGTAAAGTGGTTTACCGCATGAAACCGCTTACTGTCGGAAAGTGAATGATGTGTCATAGTGTAGGGGCTAAATATGTAACTTGGTGTTCTATATAAACACCATTCTTTGTAACCCTAGTTTTTGTACAATACATTTCAATACAAACAATTCCCAACCACCGTGTTTTTCTTTATACCAAACAACATGGTATCAGAGCAGTGTTTCTGATTCTTGAAACCGTTTTGCTCATCATCTACAATCTAATCCCATCCAACCTCAAATCAGAGAAACCCGACAATCAAAATCAAACTCAAATAGAAAAAAAAACCAGAAAATCTTTCAAACCAGAGAAACCCTAAAGTTTTTAGCGAACCAGATCTGCCACCGCATCAGTCTCCGGTTGCCAAAGTCTTTCCGTTAAGAATAAAAAGGGGGTTGCCGTTGTTTGTTATTTGTTTGACATTATCACAAAAAGACAAAGAAACAATCTTTTGTTCCCTTGCGTGCGTCACCCAAGAATTTGTTTTGTTGTGGTTTTTACTCGTAGACCAAGAAACAACAGCAAACAATTTATTTTTTTTACTTTGAGTCATCACTTTGCAACAAGACTTGGTATTTCTTTTGTTGCTTAGTCTCGATCAGTTCAGCCAGCGGATTTGATAAGGCCACGGATTTGTTTATCTTGAGCCAAACAACACAACCCAAACCCTTGTCGTCGCTCTGAGCGGATTTGTATCAGTAGCGATTGTCTCTGGGCGAACTCAAATCTTGAACGCGAGTTCAAGTTACCTAGCGTTTTCGATAAATACGCCGGTAAAACAACGTTTGTTTGTGTCGTTATTCTGGAGAATTTAAGTGGTCCAACATATTTGTTCCGGGCGTAATTGATAAATCTTGAACGCGAGTTCAAATGTCCAGCATATTTATTAAATACGCTGGTCTGTTGTCTATCCGTCACGACAGCTTATTTACAAAAAAAAAAGGAAAAAAAATGGAAATCAATCATGGAAAAAACAATTCTTGGATATTCGATTCTGGTGCCACTGACACCATGACGTTTGAACCGTTGGACATACGGTCAATGACCAATCCTCAAAAAACTCAAATCCATACCGCAAACAATGGAACAATGCAAGTGAGAGGATGAGGGACAATTGAAATCTCTCCAACTATGAAATTATCAAATTGTCTCTATGTTCCATCATTATCACACAAACTACTCTCAATTAGCCATATTACCAAAGAGCTAAATTGCACGGTACTAATGCATCCTACTTTTTTCCTTCTACAGGATATCAGGACGGGTGTGATTATTGGACGTGGTACTGAGCGCCAAGGATTATACTATGTGGATGAAGTGGCTCAACAGGGTACTGTGATGTTGGCACATGGAACCGAAAACCGGGAAGCCTGGCTATGGCATAGACGTTTGGGACACCCATCCGTTGGCTATTCGCACCTTTTGTTTCCAAAACTCTTCCCTTCAAATGGGAAAATAGACTGTGAAACCTGTTTTCGTGCTAAAAGCCATCGACAACCATTCAAACCTAGCAATACGAAAGTTGCTTCACCTTTTTCACTAATCCACTCTGATGTGTGGGGTCCTGCTCCTGTGATGGGGGGCTGGGTCTTCGGTACTTTTTACTATTCGTGGATGATTGCACTCGCATGACATGGGTATATTTTCTAAAAAACAAAGCCGAAGTTTACGAGAAATTTATCACGTTTTATGCTATGATTCACACTCAATTCCAAACTCAAATCTAAATCCTTCGATCCGACAATGGGGGGGAGTTTGTCAATACATCCATGAAACAATTCTTTAAAACCAATGGATTAATTCATCAAACCTCTTGTTCTCATACCCCCGAACAAAACGGTGTTGCCGAACGAAAAAACCGTATTATTCTTGAAATGACTCGAGCTCTTTTAATTGAATCTCAGGTACCTAAATCTTTTTGGCCGGAGGCAGTTGCAACCTTCGTCTATCTCCTAAATCGGTTTCCCACCAAAGCTCTTAAGTTTAAGACTCCTTTAGATTGTCTATCTAAGTCTGCCAGTATTCCCCGTCCTCTTACACTTGAACCTCGAATCTTCGGGTGTACATCATTTGTACACATACCTAAAACCAATAGAAACAAGCTTGGCCCATGTGCTGAGAAATGTGTATTTGTCGGCTATGCGATCGATCAAATAGGTTACCGGTGTTATAATCCAAGAAAATCAAATGTACACCACAATGAATGTTGACTTTCTTGAAACAAAATACTTTTATAATACCCAACTCAGTGGTCAGGGGGAGAATGAACATACAGACACTCTGAGTTGGCTAACCCAACTCCCATCATCTGAAGAAGTTGAACTAGAAAAACATCACAGTACTCCGAGTCAATCACCTTCAAACACAGTCACACAATCTGCGGAGCGCAGTACCACTGAAGAAAGTCCATCCAACGTGATACCAGAGGTAAGAAATAATGATAACTCTGAATGTACTACGTCATATAACTATGAGACAACAACCGAACCTACAGAACACGTTGAACCAGAGATTGAGCAGGTTGAACCAGTTGTTGAAGAGGTGGAACCAGTTATTGAACATGTTGAACCAAGTACAGTAGAGACAACCGGAAGATATTCTCTCCCTCCAAGAGAAAATAGAGGAGTTCCTCCTAAGAGATACTCTCCAGAAAAGGTGGCTCCAAGGTCTAGGTATGCTGTAGCAAACATTGCCACTGGAAATTTGTCTAAGGAAGCTAAAGCTTTTGTCGCTACCTTGTGCTCTGAACAAATGCCATCTATAACACAGGAAGCCTTGAAATATGAAGAATGGAAAAAGGCCATGGAGACCGAAATGGATGCACTCAAGAAGAATAACACGTGGGAGAAATGCACCCTTCCACCAGGAAAGAAACCAGTGGGATGTCGGTGGGTGTTTTCAGTCAAACACAGACCTGATGGCACGATTGAAAGATACAAAGCACGGCTGGTTGCAAAGGGTTATACTCAGACTTATGGAATTGACTACTCTGAAACCTTCTCCCCAGTAGCCAAAATCGATACAATCAGAGTTCTTTTTTCAATAGTTGCCAATAAAGGTTGGCCTCTTCATCAGTTTGATGTAAAAAAATGCCTTCCTTCACGGAGAACTGAACAAGGAGGTCTATATGGATGTTCCACCGGGATTCAATGAGAATTTCAAGGCTGGAGAAACATGTCGGTTGAAGAAATCTCTGTATGGGCTTAAGCAGTCTCCTAGAGCTTGGTTTGGAAGGTTTACCCTTGCTATGAAGAAATATGGCTTCAAACAAAGCAACTCTGATCATACCATATTTTTGAAACGTAGGGGCAGTCTTGTGACCTGCTTAATTATCTACGTTGATGATATGATACTTATGGGAAACGATGAAGAGGAAATGTCAATGTTAAGAGATAAACTTTTTTCAGAATTCGAGATGAAAGATCTGGGAAGATTGAAGTATTTTCTTGGAATTGAAGTTCTGAGATCTAAACAAGGGATTTTTACCTGTAAAAAAAATATATCCTTGATCTGCTAGCCGAAACTGGAATGATTGAGTGCAGACCGGCGGACACCCCAATGGTGGTTAATCACGGCCTACACATGGAAGATGGAGCAGAACTAGCAGATAAGGAGAGATATCAACGAATGGTGGGAAAACTGATATACCTCTCCCACACTCGTCCATATAGCTTATGCTGCAGTAGGAGTGGTGAGTCAGTTTATACACCAGCCCCAAACGAGTCACATGGAAGCAGTATTAAGAATCATCAGGTATCTCAAGGGAACAACAGGTCATGGTATACTGTTTAAATCAAATGGGCACTTAGAAATCCAAGCTTATACAGACGCCGACTGGGCAGGGGATAAAGGAACGAGAAGGTCAACCTCGGGATACTTTACCATGGTCGGAGGAAATCTAGTTACCTGGAGAAGTAAAAAACAAAAGGTAGTCGCCCTATCTAGTGCAGAAGCCGAATTCCGAGGGGTTGAACGTGGCCTAGCAGAGATTCTGTGGATTCGCAAGCTCCTAACTGAGATTGGCTTTCTTCCTACTACAGCAACCAAAATCATGTGCGACAATAAAGCTGCTATACAGATCTCAGAAAATCCAGTCCAACATGATCGAACAAAACATGTGGAGGTAGATCGACACTTCATCAAGGAGAAATTGGAGGAAGGTATCATAGAGCTCCCATATGTACAGTCAAAAGATCAACTCGCAGATATTCTTACAAAAGCTGTCAACGGGAACGTGTTTAATAGCTGCTTGAGCAAGTTAAGTATTGGTGATCCCACTACTCAACTTGAGGGGGAGTGTCGGAAAGTGAATGATGTGTCATAGTGTAGGGGCTAAATATGTAACTTGGTGTTCTATATAAACACCATTCTTTGTAACCCTAGTTTTTGTACAATACATTTCAATACAAACAATTCCCAACCACCGTGTTTTTCTTTATACCAAACAACACTTACCACTCTACTCACCCTTAGGCAAAACCCATTTTTTAGTGAATCATTCCACTTCAAAGAATTCATGAGGATCTCTATTATTTTCGTATTGTTTTGCTTATATATAAGGCTAAACAAACGAGTCAATGATATATTTTAATCAATCTCAACCAAAATACAGTTTTTCAGTAAATTCTTCCTTCTCGATTCGAATTAGTGCGAGTCTACGCGATGGCATTATTGCATACAGGTAGTCGGAAATTCAAATTTGTTATTGTATGCTCTGTGATCCTAAATATTATGTGGTATTATATATGTATAGTTATATTATTTTTTTATCAAATAGTGAATATGATTGATTGTAACACACTGAAGATGTCGCACTAGAAAACCAAATGTGACTAACCTATCGAATGTGATTATGTGAACTATCAAAGGTGACTAAGGGCATGTTTGGCTAAGCTTTTTCAACCCAACTTATGACTTAATCAAAAAGCTAAAAACGAGTTTTAGTGTTTGGCAAACCTAAAAGTCCTTTTCAAAATGACTTTTTGAGAAGGAGAAAAAGTCATCAAAAAGTCATTTTTGAAAAGTTAGAATGTTGTGACTTTTTGAACTAACTTATTGACTTATTAGCTTTTAGTCATTTACATCAATAAGCTAAGCCAAACACTTTTTAAAAAATAACTTATTGACTTATTGGATTTTCCCATCCTATAAGCTAATCCAAACACTTTTTTTTAAAACTCATTTTCAAAAAGTAATAAGTCAATAAGTCCTTTTTACAAAAGTCCTTTTTAGGTAAAATAAGCTTAGCCAAACATGCCCTAATTGTCATATGAACTACTGAATGTGGCTTACAGTGTGTTATAATAATTGTATAATGTATAGTTATTTCACTGGTAAAATGTGCATTTGCCTTTTTGTGTAGGTTATGTTACGGACCTATCTAGGGATGTTCAGAATTTGATTCGGATTCAAAAATCGAAATTCGACTCAACTCGATTCAATTATCAAGAATTTGAATTCGATTTAATTCGAATTCAAGTCCTATAAATCGAATACGGATTTATAGTGTTAAATTCATTTCGATTCAAAATTCAAATTATACATATTTATTTATTATATTTGTAAATAATACACACATATATTTTTAATTTAGTCTATAGTATAAATTAATCTATAAAATTTAATCTAAATACTAGAATAGTCCATTACAAGCCCAAATAGCCCATGACGAATTTACATATTTTAAATGAATTTGAATTAAAATGAATTATTCGAATTTATCTAAATTTGATTTGAATTCTAATTTTTAATCGAATACGAATTGGCATTTTAATTCGAATCCGAATTCAAATCCATTTGATCTGTTTTTAATTGAATTCGAACTCAAACAAAACAAATTATTTGAAAAATTCGATTCGAGTTATTCAATAATTTTTATTCGATTCAATAAACATCCCTAGGCCTATCTGAGAAGAATAAGAAAGATGGCTTGAGAGAATAAAAAATCAAGTGTTGTCTTTTTATATTGTATTTTTAAATAAAGAAACTACCATCAACTTTAATGCACATGCAAGTTTCACCCATCTTTTTTGAACGTAAATAACTTTTTATACGTAACATTTAAAAAAAATTACACCATAATAACGAGCTTTTTTTATCTTTAATATAAGTACCATATTGTTATATTTATATAGATAAAAAAATTACATATAGCATGATATGAAGCCTACTGGAATGCAGGTTTAAAACACCATATGAAGAACATATACTGGAATGCAAGTGTAAAACACCATGAATGCAGGTTTAAAACACCATACAAATAACACATACTGGACTGCATGTTTAAAACACCATGAATGCAGGTTTAAAACACTATATGAAGAACACATACTGAACTGTAGGTTTAAAACACCATGAATGCAGGTTTAAAACATCATACGAAGAACACATACTGGACTGCAGGTTTAAAACACCATACGAAGAACACATACTGGACTGCAGGTTTAAAACACCAGGAATGCAGGTTTAAAACACCATACGGAGAACACATACTGGACTGTAGGTTTAAAACACCATGAATGCAGGTTTAAAACATCACATAATAGATTTTCGCACATAACAGAAAAGAAACAGTATTACAATGATAATGATAACTTCTTGCGATCTTGAAGATTTATACGAGATGACAAATAAATCACAGATTCTTAAATAATCTTAAAAAAAAAAAAAAAATCGGAATCCTAAAATAACTCTTAGGCGGGTATGGGAATATTTGTCATTTAATTGAATTATTGAGTAAATTATTTTTTTTACCCCTTTTGAATTAATATAACTTAAGAACACATGTCAGCCACACAATATTTCTCACACTTAAACCTTTTTTTACAAGATCCTCAATCTATCTTCTAATACCTTTTCAAGATCAATTAAAACATTATTGAAGATTGTCATTTTTAGGGTGGAGGGTATGGTCAATCACCCTAGGGTGTTTGAGTGAAATCCTACCCAATAATATTATGCCGTGTCAACTCCCCATTCCACTCCCCATTTTACACTCAATCACAAGGTATAGTCAAACACCCTTCAATTAAAAAAAAACTTGATTGGTTGAGCCTCTCTCTCCTCTCCTCTCAATCACATCGGTGAACAATCACTGATTTCCATACTCTCTCTCTTGGTCACCGCACATCTTCATCAACAAGGTATGGTTACCGATCGGTGAGTGTGAGTCACCGATCCACTCCCCGCACTCTATACCCTCTACCCTTACTCTCTTGATAAGCCACAATGTAGACAAGTCGACAACCCAATAGCATCATTATCTTGTACTTTTTGTCTCCAATCAATTTTGAACTAACTTGTAAGGCTGCACGGTATGGGGTTTCGTCCCCCTCAGTCCTGCTCCGGCGCCGCCGTCCCCTTCCCCCCCCCCCCCCCCAGCTGGGGTCCTGAACGTCAAGTTCCGGACGATGGAGCCGGTCCTCCCCCTCTCTCACACACCTATACATACAACTTATATATATATATATATATACATATTAGGTTCATCCCCCAATTTCCTCACCTCCATCCTCTTTGCCTCATCCTCACACCCGATCTACGTGGCGGATCATCCTCCAAGGGAGGACCATTACCATACCGTATAGCCTAATATCTCCTATACCGAACGTCCGGACACATTCCACAATGTAGACAACCCAATAGCTTGCATCATTTTCTTGTACTTATTGTCTCCAATCGATGATGAACAAGCTTGTAATATCTCTTACACCGAACTTCCGGACACATTCACGTTTTGCACCATATCTCAAAGGGATCATCACAGAAGCAGTAATTCATGCTTAGAACCAGCTCCATTCTTTTAACAAGTGCTTCTTTAGTGGCAATTTTATCTAATCTGGCTCTCCATAAAAAAGTATAACTTTTAGTGGAACCCAATTATGTATAAATGAATCTGAGCTAAACATGAGTTTTTCTATCTTGTATTTAAGAAATTGAATCGAGAAGTTATTGCTACGATCTTCGAACCATCTCCATTTGTAACTATCATCCGACGTCTTGCAACTACTTATCATGAGTTTTTTCCATGACTATTTTCTTTCTTGACCCGTAGGGGTGCAACTTTGAAGGGACGGGGGTGCACCCGCCCCCCACATTGTTTCGGTTAGAAGTGTAATATTTTCGATTTTTCGTCCGAAAATTGTGAAATTATATAGGTCCGCCCCCGCCAATTATTTTGCCTAAAAATCCCATGACTTCCACTGCCCCCCCTCCTCCCGAACTTTTGGTCAAGCTCCGCCACTGTTGACCTGAAGATAAACCCAATCGGTCTGTCACCGACCATCATTTTTAAAGCTTCAAACTTGAATGAATTGGAGTTATACAAAACTCACTTTTAAGATGTAACCAAGCCTTGTAATCAAATCCTATGATAATTTGAGGTGTGAATTAAAGCCAAAATCATTCTGACTAGCAAACCTGATTGAAACTAAACTGTATGTACACATTTTATTGGTCCAAGATTTACTTCCGAGTAGAACTATAAGTAACAAAAGAATACATAAAATTCTTAGGTCTTTTAAACATCCTTGTAAGTCAGTCGCCTTCCTTCCCCGAACCGCACTGACCTTGTCGTACTAGGCCAGCGTCACATAGCTGTAGTGAAATGCAAAGTGCGGTCTTTGCCGCCCATGCCACATGGAATTGAGGGGCTGTTTGGTAGCCTCTAATTGAATCACAGAATTCTTGTATTATATGAAAAGTGAATGATTAGACTCAATACAAAAGGTCCTATATATAGGACATAAGGAAATAAGGAAACATAATCAAAGGAAATAAAATATGGAAAATTAAATCAATCTAAATTAATCTAAATGATTTGATTCCTGAAATCTTTCTCTGTCTATCATCCCCCCGCAAGTTGAGGGCGGGGAACGACCTGCAACTTGGATCATAGAAGAAGAAACCTTTGAGTAGATAGGGGCTTAGTAAACACATCAGCAAGCTGGTCATGTGTAGAGATGAACTTGACTTGTAATTTTCCTTGAGCCACCTTTTCACGAACAAAATGATAATCACATTCAACGTGCTTCGTCCGAGCATGGAAAACTGGATTAGCAGACAGATACGTGGCACCTAAATTGTCACACCAAAGTGTAGGAGTGACCTTTGAGATAATTCCAAGTTCCTGTAAAAGAGCCTCGAGCCATGTTAATTCAGCAACGGTGTCAGCCAAAGCTTTATATTCAGACTCGGTAGAGGAGCGAGACACTGTACGTTGCTTCCTAGCATTCCATGATATGAGATTGGAGCCTAAATATATAGCAAACCCCCCCGTGGAACGACGATCATCGGGACAGCCGGCCCAATCAGCATCAGAAAAGGCCCGCAAGGTATTGTTCCAGTTAACATCAGCAAACGCATGTAGGGTGGAACCAGAGTCATGGCGGATGAAAAGACCAAAGTGAGAAGTACCTTTGAGATAACGTAATATTCTTTTAACAGCTGACCAATGGTTTTCAGTGGGAGTTTGCATATATTGACACACTTTGTTGACAGCAAAGGTGATGTCTAGTCTGGATAAGGAAGCATACTGAAGTGCACCCACGATTTTGCGATACTTAGTCGGGTCAAAAAGAAGAGGACTATCACCGAGAGTGAGAGTCTGAGAAGCACTCATGGGGGAGGAAACTGGTTTGCAATCCGTCATTCCAGCTTTCTGAATCAAGTCAGTAATGTATTTTTGCTGTGAAAGAATTAAGTTCCGGCCATGACGAATAACCTCAATACCCAAAAAATAATGCAAGTCCCCTAGGTCTTTGACAGCAAATGAGGTGCCCAAGTTTGCAATGACATCATTAATAGCGTTAGTGTTGTTGCCTGTAACAATAATGTCATCGACATGGACTAAAACGTAAACCAATGTTCCACCATTGTTGAGAATAAAAAGCGAGGGATCCGTTTTGGAACCAGTGAAACCCAGATGATGCAAGGTGTGGCGAAGGCGGTCAAACCACGCACGTGGAGCCTGTTTTAGACCATAGAGAGACTTATGCAGCAGGCAGACGTGATCAGGTTTGGATGCATCAATAAAACCTGGTGGTTGGCGTAAATAAACTGTTTCTTTTAATTCGCCGTGAAGAAAAGCATTCTGAACATCAAGTTGGCGTAGAGACCACTGATTTGTTACAGCAAGAGACAATAGAACCCGGATGGTTGTTGCTTTGACAACAGGGCTAAAAGTTTCCTGGTAGTCAATACCAGGCTTCTGGTTAAAACCCTTAGCGACTAGTCTCGCCTTATAACGTGTAATCTTACCACTTGCATCCTTTTTAATCCTGTAAACCCACTTGGAATCAATAACATTAGTATTTTGAACACAAGGCACAAGAGACCACGTTCCGTTTCTAACAAGAGCATCAAACTCTTCAGCCATGGCTTGGCGCCATTCGGGATGTTTGTTGGCGACAGTAAAAGAAGAAGGCTCAACAGGAGTTGAAGAATCGGTAGAGACATGATAAGCGGAAGGGTTATAGCGAATGGTGGGTTTGGGATTTTGTCTGAGATTGGGTGGACGAGTGCGAGGTGGTGGGTTAGTGGGGACCGAGGATTGGGAGTCGGCCAAGGGCTGCGGATCAGGAACAGGCTCGGTTGCGGCTGCTGGAACATGGTCTGTGGCAGGGGCAGTTTCAGGTCTGACCGGTTCTGTGACAAATTCGGGAATAGGCTGTGGGGTAGGGCTGGTGTCATGGTTAGGTGTAGGATAGGAAGAGTAATATGGTGGGGAAGTTTCAGGTAAGGTGGGTGGGACAGGTGGGTGGAAAGGGAAAAGATGCTCGTTAAAACGAACGTGACGAGCAATATAGAGGCGCTCTGTTTGTAAGTCTAGGCAACGATATCCATGATGGATTGGACCGTAACCTAGAAAGACGCATGATGTGGAGCGAAAATCCATTTTGTGAGGGTTATACGGGCGTAAATAAGGGAAGCATTCACACCCAAACACTCGTAAGAATGAGTAATCGGGTGGTCGGTGAAAAAGACATTCAAAGGGAGATTTATTTGAGTTGGTTTTTGAGGGCATGCGATTTATTAGATAAACCGTTGTTTCAAAGGCAAAGTCCCAAAAGCGTTGGGGAGTGTGAGAGTGGGCGAGAAGGGTTAAACCGGTTTCAACAACATGTCTATGCCGACGTTCAACAATACCATTCTGTTCACTCGTGTGCGGGCATGAACGTTGGTGAATGATGCCAAGTGAAGAAAGAAATGGTGCAAGGTTACGAAATTCACCCCCCCCCCCCAATCAGATTGAACCCTTTTAAGTTTAGTGTTGAATTGCCGTTCAGACATTTTAACAAACAACTGGAAGGTAGGGAAAACATCAGATTTGTGCTTTAAAGGATAAAACCACATATATCTTGAGTGATGGTCCACACAAAGTAAAAAGAATCGACAACCATTAAAAGAAATAGAGGGGGGCGGTCCCCAAACATCACAATAAACTAGATCCAAAATATTGTCACTACGAAAATTAGAAAGTTTCAAAGACAATTTCGAGGATTTCCCCATTTGACAAGAAGAACATAATGAAGAAGACAATTTATTCGAGACTGGTAAATTATTACTAGACAAAATAGAATGAAAAATTTGTGCATGGGGATGCCCGAGTCGTTGATGCCAAATTGTTGAAGGAGCTTTGACTGCTGTGAAGGAGACGTGTGGTAGGGACTTCAATCTCGGAAGATAAAGCGAGTAAAGACCGTTATCACTTGGGCCCGTGAGTAGGATGGTATGTGTAGACTCGTCCTTTACAACAAAAAAGGAGGAATGAAATTCAAAAAACACATCATTATCTGAACAAAATTGTTGGACCGATAAGAGATTTTGTTTAAGTTGGGGCACATGAAGAATGTTATTTAGAGTAAATGTTTTGTTAGGGGAATAAAATTTTGACGAACCAATATGACAAATAGGAAGAGGATTACCATCGCCAACATGAAGAGAATTGCTACCAAAGTAAGCTTCAGAGTTATCCAAACTTGTAAGATCAGGAGTAGCATGGCCATTTGCACATGTATCGGATTTCCAAAGGGGGCTTGTTGTAGACCCAGTTTCAGAGAATGCAGCATAGTTCGCCTGAGAAGAATCACGAGCTGAAGTAGACTGATTTGGACATTGAGCAGGAATGTGCCCTATACCGCAACGATTGCAGTGACCATAGACAGTATTTTGAGTGGATGCCCAAGAAAACTGTGAGTTTCGGTTCTGATTTTGTGATCCACGGTATTCTTCATGACCTCTTGTATTTGCACCACGTGAGTTACCACGATAGTTTCCACGCCGGTTGTTGCGAGAATTGTTTTGTGAGCGGCTGGAAAAATAAGCTTGTGGTTGGTGGCTGGCCTGGTTGATCAGAGGGCTGAGTTGGTACCCAAGAAGAGCAGCTTGTTGTTGTAAAGTAGTGAGTGTGGGGCTGTTTTGAGGAAGAGGCAGCAGGCCTGCCGAGGGGGAAGGCAGACCCGTGGGTTGGGCAGCAGCAGAAAAAACCTGCAGTGGGTTTGAAACCTTTCGGTTGAGCATAAATTCATGGTCACTGAGAAGACCATGTAATTCGTTGAAGGTGATTGGTGGAGAGCGAGCAAGGAGGTTACTTTTGAGGCCATCGTATTCTACACGCAGACCTGAAAGTACTAACATAGTGACATCCTTGTCCTTGAATGGTTCCCCAATGTTGGCTAGAGCCGTGGCATATTCTTGGGCACGGGTGAGATAGGCGGCTGACGTCTTGTCAGGCTTCATCTCGATTTTTAGCAGCTGGGTTTTAAGGGTGTATTCCCTTGACGAGTTGTGTGGTGCATAAGCCCGTTCCAAAGATAGCCAAAGGTCACGAGAGGTTTCACCGTGAACATGCTGAAAAGAAGATTCAGAGATGGTGGAAATTATAACCATGCGAACATGAGCATCATTCGCGAGCCAATTAGAGTGGCTCGGATTGTCCATTGTTGCGGTGTCAGTAGTGGCAGCAGTTCGTGCTGGAGGGCAGCGTATGGTCCCGTCAACATAGCCAAATAGGTGATTGGTGATCAAAAAAGGGTGGATCATGTTCTTCCAGAAGCCGTAATTTGTAGGGGTAAGTTTAAAGGAAAATTTATGGGAGTTGTGTGCTGTTTTCTCAGCAGTGGTGAAGGCACTAATCATTGCCATGGAGCCGGCTGGGTGATTGTTAATCAGAAAAGAGCAGCCTGTTGGTGGCGGCAGAAGGGGAGGGAGGGCAGCCGGCTGTTGTGTTTTTAGGGTTAAGAAAAAAAAAGAGGAAGGCTGTGATACCAAATTGAATCACAGAATTCTTGTATTATATGAAAAGTGAATGATTAGACTCAATACAAAAGGTCCTATATATAGGACATAAGGAAATAAGGAAACATAATAAAAGGAAATAAAATATGGAAAATTAAATCAATCTAAATTAATCTAAATGATTTGATTCCTGAAATCTTTCTCTGTCTATCACCTCTGAATGGTCATTAAGAGGCTACCTCTTAATGGAACCATTAAGAATTTTACCAATGAGAAGGTAGAAGAATGTGACGTGTGATGATTTACCATTCAGAGGTTACCTCTTAACCATTCAGACTTGAGGTTACCCTCTTATTCATTCAGATGTTTTAAACCATTAAGAGGTAGCATCTGAATAGTCATTAAGAGGCTACCAAATAGCCCCTGAGGGTGTTAAACATCTTGGGGGCTGTAGTAGTTAATTTGTCTAAAGGTAACAATAACCAAGGAATGCGTCTACAAGTATACCCACTCCATCATTTGTGGTAAATACAAGAAATTAGTGGACAAATTGATAAATGAATATACTTATAATTGAATTAAATCAAATCACACCCATGTATTCAAAAGCCGCTATTCACATAACTGATTCAAAATTTTCAAACAAAGTAATAATTTGGGAAAAAAAACAAATTACTTCTTAGATTTTAACACCTGCGATAAAATCAAAACACATACCCATTACGAACAAATCAAAATCCAAAAATAAAAAATTGTGAATCGTTGTTGGTCAACGAAAGGTCTACTCATGTTGCCCAGGTTTAAGAAGAAAAACTTCAAACAAAAGATCGATGAATGAAACGTGAGACTTAGGAGAGGGTTTAAAATATATTTAATATATTTTAATTTATATTAAAAAATATATTTTAATATATATATATATATAGGGAGAAGATTCATGCGAGAACCACCTCTTATTGCGATAACTGCGAGAACCAATGTGAACACAACCAAAAATGCCTAAAAATCACAAAAAAAAAATTTTTTTTTGAATTTTTTAATATTTTTTATAAAAAAATCGCTACTTTTCGAAGCAAATTTTTTTTTAAATTTTGGCTTCTAAAAGTAGCGATTTTAACATAAAAAAATATTTAAAAATTCAAAAAAAAAAATTTAGATTTTTTTTTTTTATTTTTTTTAGATTTTTTTAGGTTTTTTGGGGGTTTAGTTTTTAGCATTTTAGCTTGGGGGGGGGGGGGGGGGGGGTTAGGTTTTTGGAGGGTGGGGGAGGGGGGGTTTAGGTTTTTTTTTTTGGGGGGGGGGGGGGGGGTGGGGGGGCTTAGGTTTTTTTTTAGGTTTTAGTTTTTAGCATTTAGCTTGGGGGGGGGGGGGGGGGTGGGGGGTTAGTTTTTTTAGCTATTTTAGGTTGTGTTCACATTGGTTCTCGCGGTTCTCACAATAAAGGTGTTCTCGCATGAGCTCCTCCATATATATATATATATATATAGGGAGGGACTCATGCGAGAACTCCATTTATTGTGAGAACCAATGAGAACACAACCTAAAATAGCTAAAAAAAACTAAAAAAAAAAAAACCTAACCCCCCCCCCCCCCCCCCAAGCTAAAATGCTAAAAAACTAAAACCCCCAAAATAACCTAACCCCCCCCCCCCCCCCCCCCCTCAAAAAAAAAAAACCTAAACCCCCCCCCTCCCCCCACCCCCCCCCCAAAAACCTAAACCCCCCCCCCCCCCAAGCTAAAATCCTAAAGACTAAACCCCCAAAAAACCTAAAAAAATCTAAAAAAAAAATCTAAAAAAATAAAAAAAAATCTAAAATTTTTTTTTTGATTTTTTTTTAATATTTTTTAGGTTAAAATCGCTATTTTTCGAAGCCAAAAATTTTTTTTTTTTTTTTTTGCATCGAAAAGTAGCGATTTTAACCTAAAAAATCAAAAAAAAAAAAAAATTGTGTGATTTTTAGCTATTTTTAGGCATTTTTTGTTGTGTTTACATTGGTTTTCGCGGTTCTCGCAATAAGAGGTGGTTCTCGCATGATCTACTCTCTCTCTATATAATAACACATAAGCATTAAAAGAAAATTGAAATAATAGAACAAATATGATAACATAGTGACCTGGTAATTTCACACTATTAGTACACTAAATTATAGTTTAATTACTCTAAAAATAAAAAAAAAAGTTTGGATTACTTGATTGAAACACTTTGTAAACTTGGTTCGTTAACGTTTATGTGGTATTTTTCCTAAATAATATATTCATGATAAACATTTAACACGTGACAAAGAATTGTTCTCATTAGTCTTACTTATGTTATAAAATATTTAGAGTTTGGCTTTAAGGTTTACCTTTAGGATTTAGTTTTAGGTTTTAGCCTTTGGAGTTTAGTTTTTAGGGTTTAGATTTTAGATTATATGGTTTATTCTTAGGGTTTAGGGTTTAGCTTTAGGGGTTAGGTCTATGGTTAGGGTTTGACGAGCTGGTTCCAACGCTGATGGGAATGAGTTCAATCGTAGTTCGTTAAGACCAGGTTTCCTACATTTCCTTGGTTAAGGACATTTAGTGTCGGATCCTATATATATATTTTTTTTTCATTTCGTTTTACGGTTCTCACAATATTTAGCGTGTAAATTTTCCTTATTTACGAATTCACGTAAATTCAATGGTGTAAATAAAATTTCTAACATTGTATTCGAATAATATTGATAAGTGTATTTTTTTTTTTTGAATTTGAATTGTTTTTGACCAAGTTCTCGTGATATTTTCATTTGTTCTCACGGTTCTCAAAATATTTAGCGTTCTCATTTAAACCTAATGTTTAAATATATGTAAAAAATCTAATAAGCGAGATTTTGAGATGATAAATGAATTATTTGATGGTGTAAATTTTTTTTTTTGATGTTGTATCTTAATTACAATGAGATTTGTATTAAAAAAATCGTTTTGATTGGTTTTTTCAATTCATTCTCACGGTTCTCGCAATATTTAGCGTTACATATGGATCCTAATCATGTGGACGATTTGACTCACTTATTTATATTCCACCTAAATACGACTCTTTATTAAACATGTTAAGCATACCAGCTTGTTTATTAAATTAAAAAATCATATAAGGAAACCCACATAATATTTGGACGACTAGTTTAATCCGTTTACCTAAACAAAACAGATGAACGAAACTGAAAGTTCGAATCAGGGATATCGGTGAGAAATGGATCATGTTTAATTGAAACTAGTATTAAGTCCCTCGCGTTGTGGTGCCGGGTAGGGGGGTGTTAAAACCATGCAAAGTAGCACCAATGTCACACTACCTGCCAGCGACCAACACCGGAAAAAACTCGTAAAAACAAAATACATAGAAAAGGAAAAAAAATAAAACCGAATGAAAAGCAGATGTAAAATCGTTGAACCCACGCACCAACCCATTGCGGCGTGTTAATGCGAAAAATTTAGGCTAAAAACGTAAAACATAGAAAAATAACT